>VDFB02000003.1:110112181-110330359 GCA_007258455.2 Sequoia sempervirens | reverse complement strand
AAAAATATTTAAAAAATTAATTATTGGCAATTTGATTGGTTGAGGATGTTTGAGTCATTTTTTGGGGCCTTCATGTTATTAACAAAAAAAGTACATTTCAAGTAATAAAATATTGGTGGTTTAAATGTATTATGTACTAGTGAGGTCTTTTCAAATAAAAATATTGGAGGTTTATATTTTTTTGTACTAGTATAGGGTAATTTTGTACATTTAATAACATATTTAATGAATTTTAATAATAACAAGACATTAGTCAAAATTTCTTAAGATCCAAATAGATACATGCACCTTCTAAATAATGAAAAGGTAGAATTTTTCAATTTTAAACAAAATATCTTTCATTTAAAATGTAAACATGTCAGTTTTATAAGGAAAGGTCTCCAGCAAATGCAGCTAGTGGAGTACATTTTGAGAAATATTTCATTCTTGTGCTTTAGAACTAGGGCTTGTTACTCCATGTTGTGAAATAAAAGAAGAATGAAATAAAAATGTGTTGTTAGATGAAGAATAATTATTAAGATCTCACAAATTGGCAACTTCAAGGCCTCCATCTAAAATAAATCCATAATACAAAGAAAAGGTACAATAAATCAAAGATGAGAATGTCAAGTATAACTTGACATATTGTGGGGCCAACCATTTAATTTGAACAACATAGAAGCATGAGAAGTTTCTCTTGACAAGATAAGAAACATATCATAATCTCGCAAAGTTTCCATTTGATATTGTTAACACTAGAAGGCATGAAGACACAAACATTAATACATGGAATTTAGTTGTAAGATTGTGACTAGATATATAATTTCATATACAAACCTATGATCAATTAAAATTTAGTGATGCAATAAAACTACGATATGTGGATGCTAAGTAGGATAAAGAGGGGACCAACATAAAATCTTGCCAACATATGGCTTAAGGGATTTTAAATAGTGCATGCTAGAGAGGAGAAGGACTTTATTATCTCAAAGTTGCTTGATCACAAGATGACTCCAACTATGTGGTATGTCAGTGAAGCTTTGTGAAATATTTTTGAATGTGTTTGCTATCAGTTAAGGAATCTAGAAGAATCGTAATTGCATAGATTTTCGATACATAATGATTATGTTAATTTAATTTGTATTAAATATAAAGTGTCAAGATTAATTATTATAGAAGGTACTAGTGTCTAGATAATTTGTAAATCCCCACCATGGAAGACACAAAGAATTAGCTAAAAGATGTGATAATTTTTTTGAAGTATAAGTTATAACACATGAAAATTAGAGCAACTAGGAACAATAGGAAAACACATGTTATCTCATCATAATGTGATGTCACATGAGCGAGAGACTAATACCTCACAACACCCCCTAACCTATTATGAATGTTGGGAAAACTAACTAGACCAACCATGAAATATGTAAATCTTCCCAAGCCTTCACAAGACTAAGTAGACAATATCCTTAACCCTAGGTTTAACAATTGTGTAACTTTAGAAGAATACTTGTAAAATGATGCAATAGATACCACAAGTCCTTAATGATTACACTTGAGGACTATCTCAAGGTAATACTAGGATAAAGTAAAAATTTGTGTCACACTTTTAGCCAACACATATTGAGGGTATGTGCAGGATCATCATGGAAAAAATAAGCCCTTAATTTAGAAAAATTAGAGTTAGGCAACTTGACGTAAAAAATTGAATAAGTTATATATATTATTTCAAAAATATGTAAGAATAGTGTAACGCCCGTCGTGCAAACCCCAGAGAATACACACAACGCAAATAATTTTTTTTTAAATAATTAATTAAATTAAACATGCAATAACATTAAACCATAACCACATAGCATATTACATAACATTAACACACTTAGTTCTCTGGGGCACGCGAGGTTACTTCGCAACACTAAACGGAAATAAAGATAAAGATTACAACATAACCATTTATATTATAATAACCACGAATGAGAATACATCCAATAACCATGATGCGAGAATAATAAACGTCACATAATACATCTCTTAATAAAGATACAAATGATCCTAACTATTACATCATCGTTATAATATTACATTACAAATCTCTTGATAAATGAATTACATTGAATTTCCCAACATGGGGATTGATACAAGAATAATGAAATCTGAAATACAAGGTGAATACTGGTACAACTCCAGCTGCGGAAAAGCTGAGAAGACAGGATGTTGATGGGGAACCCAACGGGTGCATAGCACGTTCCACCCAACCATGTGAATTACAAGTAACTCACCCCCCGTACTCAGAGGTGGCAAGGAAGTTAACTCGACATTGATTGTCAAACTGACTCAACAACAACATAGTACAAAACAAGTACAACTCAAGGCATACAATAAAACAACCATCAACGTTCACAAATCACATAACAAGTTAAAACTATGAAACTCATCACAATTAAACAAAGCATTATGTAGCGCCCGTCGTGCAAACCCCAGAGAACACACATAATGCAACTAATTTTTTTTTAAAAACAATTTAATTAAACATGCAAATACATTATACCATAATCACTTAACACATTACATAACATTAACACACTTAGTTCTCTGGGGAATGCGAGGTTACATCACAACAACTAAACGGAAATAAAGATAAAGATTACAACAATATTATTTATATTAAAATAACCATGAATAAGGATACATACAAAACCATGATGTGAGAATAATAAACATCGCATAATTACATCCATGATAAATCTCTTAATAGAGTTACAAATGATCCTAACTATTACATCATTATTTTAATGTTACATTACAATCTCTGATAAATGAATTACATTGAATTTCCCAAACATGTGGGATGCTACAAATACATTGAAATCTGAAATGTAAAGTGAATACTAGTACAACTCCACTAGATATGCTGAGAAGACAAGATGTTGATGGGGAACCCAACGGGTGCGGAGCACGTTCCACCCAACCATGTGAATTACAAGTAACTCACCCCCCGTGCTCAGAGTTGACGAGGAAGTGAACCCGACCATGAATGTCAAACCGACTCAACAACAACATAGAACAAACAAGTACCACACAAGGCATACAATGAACAACCATCAACATTCGCAAATCACATGATAAGTTAAAACTATGAAGCTCATCATAATTAAACAAGGTATCACAATTTATACAAGTAACCAAATAGCAATCATAAACTAAAACCACTAGAATCAGAAACAATCATAAAGATTACAAAATCTAGAGGCAACTACAAACAAAGCACAAGGGTGTCAAGTGGAGAGTGTCATCGCATAGCTCTCATGGGATTCTCCTGGCCCTTCCGCCAACTGAGGCGCCGACACCCATCTATGGATCTCCTAGCCCTTCCTCCTAACTGAGGCGCCGACACCATAGGGTAGCTAATGCGGAGCCAATAATCTCTTATGAAGATGAGACTATGACTTTGCCGTCCACGGCCTTCTCAGTCTATCACTAGTCTATGGTAGCCCTAATGCATAGCAGAGGAATCCAATGTTTTATTATCTTGTGTTTTTTAACTACCCAACCCCCTAAATTCTATTGTTTAGGTTATCACTTGTTTAACTACTCTTTCGTGGGTTATCCTGAGCCCTTCCTCATTCTGAGGCGCCGGCGCCCACGAAGAGCCACTCTCCCTATGACCCCTAACATATCTCAAATAGGCAAGGGTTGAACTAACATCAATAAAGTATAAAACCAAATCCAAACACACGAGGCATTAACCCTCTCGCAATTACTCATAACCAAAAGTCTTAACAGAACAGTTCAACCCTTCCAAGCACAAAACCAATAAGTTCCAACTCTGAAAGTGTGATCAAGACGAGAAGAACATTAAAATTAAACATACCTCTAGAATAACGTTTTCACAAATTGACAACAGGGTTCCCACATCAAGTAAAAAGGTAACTCACGAAAGTTAAGAAGCCAATCAAAATAAGAAAGCTAAGAACAACATAATAACTTTCACACCGAAGTACAATAATTCTTGTAGTTACCAACAACCCAAAATCCCATTTAATACATGAACATTGTTATAGCAAAACCAAAGTAATTCGTGAGTCTAATAGTGTTTAAGAGTTTTCTAGTTTCGTTAGATCAACTTGAAATAAACACAATAATAATTTTGACACCTTATCCATTTTGCTACATTCAATTACTCAAAGATAATAAATTTCATATTTACTCAACTTAATCATATTCCACAAATAATAATTATCTATTTTTGTATATTCATATTTACACAATTTATTGTATATATATATAATTTAATATATATATATATAATCATCATATATTTTTATATTGTTCTGACCGAACTGAACAATTACACATAAAACTATATAATCATAAAAATATTCTTATATTGTTCTGTCCAAACTGAGCAAACACACACACACACACACACACACACACACACACACATATATATATATATATTTATTTAAGTGCATAATAAATAAATGAATTTTAAAATAGCCATCGAAGTTTTGTTTTTAAAAAGAAAATAAGATGACGCAGGAATCAGTCCATACGCCTTACTGGCACGCAGAGGAGAGAGGACTGCAGTCCTCGTGACTGCTACGCACGGCAGTCCGTAGGACTACCGCGCACTGCAGTCCGCGGACTGCTGTGGGTAGTCCTTTCTGCCATAAGGGGAGAGGGGACGGGGTACGACCCCTTCCCTTCCCCCAAACAATATCAAATAAAATTTTTGGTTTCCATTTTTTTTAAATCTTTTGTTTTATATATATATTTTAAAATAAATTCATTATAAAACACAAAAACAAATACAAGAATTTTGAATTCCTCGAGCAAATATAATATTAATTTTCCGCACGCATATCGCATGCAATGATTAGCTGCACAGAAAACATTAAGGTACGCATATATGCATAATATATATATATATATATAAAGTATATATATAATATAGGAAGAGTATATATAGATATATATATATATATATATATATATATATTACATATATATATATAAAGTATATATATAAATATATATATATATATATATATTATATATATATATATATTAAGTATATATATATTATATATATATATGTTACTCATATATTAAAATTAGAGAAAAATACGAGGAAATAAAAATACGGGGATCCATTATATATAAATATATTAACAAACTTCAAATTTAATATTCCCAATGTAAAGGAAACTATCTTTTCCAAAATCGGCTTATTGGATAAATTGAAAATTTCGTAATATCAAAGGTTTTTGACAAATTGGAACAGTTCAACAACTTTCTTCCTTCTTTAAAAATTCTGGTCTAATATCTTTCCCTAGTTTTCAGTTCAAACAATAGTTTTCTTTCTTCACACAAATCATATTTAATAACTTATATTTTTCTTTGAAGCAAAAAGATGACAGAGACAGAACGAGAAGGAAAATACGAGTGGAACCTGGTGTCCAATGCTTATTCAAAAATCTGATGATGCGCGTTTGATTTTGATGACTTCGAAGAGCTCCCTGTTCATGCTTCCAAATCTCCTCTACAAAATTTCGCCCTCGAACTCGAATCCGATTATTTGTTCAGAGAACTCTCCAGGACAATCACCAGAAATAGATTGAAAATCCCTTTCTATAACTCTCCTCAAAATACAGCAGAAGATTCCAATATCCTTTCTAAAATTTCAGAATACCCAGCCAATATCTTGTGCAACTTTTGTAACAAATATCCTCTGTGTGTGAAAACTTACAATTTTCCTAATTAAATAAAAGATATTGTCCATTCTTTTTCAAAAACTCTAAAAATCAAAAATAAAAGAAAATAATTCTTTAAAAGCCAGCTTTTTACTCAGATCTGTATTCTTATTCGTTTTCACAACTTTTTTCAGTGTTTTATTTGTTTTATTGTTTTAATTTCTATTTTTACCACTTTACTTGCACATCACATTATCTATTTAATTTGAATAATTTATTCTAATAATTATCCTCCACCAGATAATTGATTAAAATAATTAAAACACATTTAACATTTAATTATCATTTAATTGAAATACATGACTTTCAAAAATAATTAAATCATTTAAATATTTAGATAGAATTTAAATCTAACATTAAAAACAAACAATTATTTCCATCATTAAAATCGAATACACCACAACATATAAAGTACCAACATTAATCAAAATATGACAAAGTACAAAACACAAACCACAATTGACGACAATTACAAAAATGAACAATACCAATCAAACGAGACAATCTGACATCATGGAATGGGATGACTTCATCGTCACCTCTATTTCAACATTTAACCGTTGGGATATTGGTGCTCGCCCTGTCCTGCCGAAGCAGGTGGAATCGAGACTTGTACCTGCAATACCTGCATACAGATGAAGTCATGTACATGTGCATACATATATATATAAAATCAAAGCATTAAATTAAAGTACTGCATTGTGAGAAGGAATCGCAACATAACAGGGCACTCGTGAACGAGTGATGCCATATTGTCCTTCATCACACCTATTCTAACAATTATAATCTAACTGATAAAATAACATTTCTAAACTAACAATTCATCTCATGACATAATTCATTAAATCATTGCATCATAATATAATTATGAAAATCAACTAACATCACCAACCACAATGTCATATGAAATAATCATGTCCACTAAAGGAATAACAACATCATCAACATCTAACCAACCAAATCAAACAATAATAGTATCATCATAGTATCAACCAAAGCACAGAAAATAATAAGTCTAAACAGTATGAGGGGTATTACATCCTCCCCCCCTAGGACATGGCTTACTCCTGGAAGCCATTAAATAAAAGAATAAAAATTAAGATTCTCAAATAAGGGAGACATCCTCCCATGACGCCAAGATCACAATGTTTAGGACACCATCGAACCCTTTTGAGCTCACTCACGAGCTCCTAAACCAGTAGCTCATCCTCTACCAGAAGCCTCTACACCTGCATCCTGGTACCCAGCCTGGCGATTGTCGACAACAGAAAACACTCGATGAGACCTACCCGCATCTCCCACCGTCGGCTCAGAAGCGACAGGTCTTTGATTAAATCCAGAGGTGCTCTTTTGTGGACACAATCTAGCGATATGTCCCTGTTGCCCACATGAGTAGCAACCAGTACCTCAGCCAAATCCTCTGCCCTCGGATGGAGTATTGGATTGTTGAAAGCTTCCTTGATTCGACACTGATTGAAAACTAGGTGCAGGTTGTGCAAAATGCTCCTACCGAACTTGGTGCCTGATCTTGTTCTGATCCTTACGAAACTGTGAATTGCCACCCTGCTGCAATTGAAAGTTTTCATGCTTCGGCTACGATTGTTGTTGCTGATGCTATTGCTACTGATGTTGCAAAACACCTTTAGAAGGTGGATTCATGTTCCTAGAAGATCCTGCTCCCTGTGACTGACCTCCATGAGTGTTAAAACCAGGTGTAGGTGCACTACCAATCTACACTCCAATGTGACCACCCAAGGCCATGGCCAAATTCTCCTCCACTAAGCGAGCCTTCTCAACTGCCATTTCCATCATCTTCAGCTCGAATACTCGCACACCACCACTGATGCGGGCATTTAAGCCCCAAACAAAATGCTGCACTAACATGCCCTCATCGTGGCTAATCCCTACATACTGCTTCAACTCATAGAAGCGCCTCTCATACTGCTCCACTGACATAGATAACTACTTGAGATCATGAAACTCGTCAGCCCTGCGCTGCCTCCAATGGTCTGAGAGTAAACGAGCCTTGAACCTGTCTAGGAACAACTCCCAAGTGACCATACTGAGATCAAGATGCAACTTTTGTTCCTCAAGGCACCACCAAGTAGATGCGAAGCCTCGCAAGTGCATAACTGTGCAATGTGCCTTGGTATTGCTATCGTAGGGGTGCATAGCGAAGCAACGATCTAAGTCAATTAACCAAGTCTCAACCTCTAGACCTCCTCTAGAACCATCAAAAGTGGGAGGGTGTGCCCTCAACAGATCTCTCATATGGCCTGCTATGACTACATCCTGAACCACATCTGTATCCCTGTGCCTCAGAGACCTCTCTCTCTCCCTCTCAACCTGGTGCACCTCATCTGGCCTAGGTCCCAATCGGTCAAGAATCTCTCCAAGTATATGTTGTAACTAACTGTCTAGACCAGGCTGTGCCAGATTCTAGCCACCTAATGGAATGCTGTGAAGACTCTGTTGTTCCTCATGCTCGGAACCATGGGAACTAGGAACTGAGGGGCTTCGCCGGTTTGCTCTACGACCGACACCACAGCCTCTTGCACGGCCATGTCCTCTACCTCGAGGCATAGTTCTGTGCAACAAGATAAAGTACCAAAATGAGCTCAAGAGTTACACATATGGTAACCTAATGGACTACACTACCCAAAGACCCTAGTGTTTGCAACCTTGGCTCTGATACCAAGTTGTAATGCCCATCGTGCAAACCCCAGAGAACACACATAATGCAACTAATTTTTTTTTAAAAACAATTTAATTAAACATGCAAATACATTATACCATAATCACATAACACATTACATAACATTAACACACTTAGTTCTCTCGGGCACGCGAGGTTACATCGCAACAACTAAACAGAAATAAAGATAAAGATTACAACAATATTATTTATATTAAAATAACCATGAATAAGGATACATCAAAAACCATGATGCGAGAATAATAAACATCGCATAATTACATCCATGATAAATCTCTTAATAGAGTTACAAATGATCCTAACTATTACACCATTGTTTTAATGTTACATTACAATCTCTGATAAATGAATTACATTGAATTTCCCAAACATGTGGGATGCTACAAATACATTGAAATCTGAAATGTAAAGTGAATACTGGTACAACTCCACTGGATATGCTGAGAAAACAAGATGTTGATGGGGAACCCAACAGGTGTGGAGCACGTTCCACCAAAGCATGTGAATTAAAAGTAACTCACCCCCTATGCTCAAAGGTGACGAGGAAGTGAACCAGACCATGAATGTCAAACCGACTCAACAACAACATAGAACAAACAAGTACCACACAAGGCATACAATGAACAACCATCAACGTTCGCAAATCACATGATAAGTTAAAACTATGAAGCTCATCACAATTAAACAAGGTATCACAATTTATACAAGTAACCAAATAGCAATCATAAACTAAAACCACTAGAATTAGAAACAATCATAAAGATTACAAAATCCAGAGGCAACAACAAACAAAGCACAAGGGTGTCAAGTGGAGAGTGTCATCGCATAGCTCTCATGGGATTCTCCTGGCCCTTCCTCCAACTGAGGCGCCGACACCCATCTATGGATCTCCTGGCCCTTCCTCCTAACTGAGGCGCCGACACCATAGGGTAGCTAATGCGGAGCCAATAATCTCTCATGAAGATGAGACTATGACTTTTCCGTCCACGGCCTTCTCAGTCTATCACTAGTCTATGGTAGCCCTAATGCATAGCCGAGGAATCCAATGTTTTATTATCTTGTGTTTTTTAACTACCCAACCCCCTAAATTCTATTGTTTAGGTTATCACTTGTTTAACTACTCTTTCGTGGGTTATCCTGAGCCCTTCCTCATTTCGAGGCGCCGACGCCTACGAAGAGCCACTCTCCCTATGACCCTTAACATATCTCAAATAGGCAAGGGTTGAACTAACATCAATAAAGCATAAAACCAAATCCAAACACACGAGGCATTAACCCTCTCACAATTACTCATAACCAAAAGTCTTAATAGAATAGTTCAACCCTTCCAAGCACAAACCAATAAGTTCCAACTCTGAAAGTGTGATCAAGACGAGAAGAACATTAAAATTAAACATACCTTTGGAATAACATTTTCACAAATTGACAACAAGGTTCCCACATCAAGTAAAAAGGTAACTCAAATGAAAAGTTAAGAAGCCAATCAAAATAAGAAAGCTAAGAACAACATAATAACTTCATTAATCGTAGTACACAATTCTTGATACTAACAACCTTAAACCACGCATCACATGAACATTGTTATAGCAAAACCAAAGTAATTCGTGAGTCTAATAGCTTTAAGAGTTTTCTAGTTTCATGGATCAACTTGAAATAAACACAATAATACTCTTTGACACCTTATCCATCTTTGCTACATTCAATTACTCAAAGATAATAAATTTCATATTTACCAACTTAATCATATTCCACAAATAATAATTATCTATTTTGTATATTCATATTTAATAATTTATTGGTATATATATATATATATATATATAATTTAATATATATATATAATCACTATATATTTTTATATTGTCTCCTCAATTTAACCTAACAATCACACATAAAACTATATAATCATAAAAAAAAAAAATTCTTATACTGTTCTGTCCAAACTGAGCAAACACACACACACACACATATATATGTATATATATATATATATATATATATATATATATTCAATTAAGTGCATAATAAATAAATGAATTTTAAAATAGCCATCGAAGTTTTGTTTTTAAAAAGAAAATAAAATGACGTAGGAATCAGTCCATACGCCTTACTGGTGCGCAGAGGAGAGAGGACTGCCACAGCGCACGGCAGTCCGTAGGACTGCCGCGCACAGCAGTTCGTGGATTGTTGTGGGTAGTCCTTTCTGCCATAAGGGGAGAGGGGACGGGGTACGACCCCTTCCCTTCCCCCAATTTTTTAAAATTTTGTTTTATATATATATTTTTAAAATAAATTCAATATAAACACAAAAAAAATGAATACAGTAAATTTTGAATTCTGAGAAAATATAATATTAGTTTGCCAGACGTACGGCCGACGCATAGTATTAGCATAATAGAAAATATTAAGGTATGCATATATGTATAATATATATATATATATATATATATATATATATATATATGTTACTTCCATATATATTAAAATCAGAGAAAAATACAGAGAAATAAAATAGATCCATTATATATAAATATATTAACAAAACTTCAAATTTAATATTCCCCACAAGGAAACTATCTTTTCCAAAATCTGCTTATTGATAAATTGAAAATTTCAGAAGACAAAGGTTTTTTTTTTTGTTTTGACAAATTGGAACAGTTCAACAACTTTCTTCCTTCTTTAAAAATTCTAGTCTAATATCTTTCCCTAGTTTTCAGTTCAAACAGTAGTTTTCTTTCTTCACACAAATCATATTTAATAACTTATATTTTTCTTTGAAGTAGAAAGATGACATAGACAAAACGAGAAGGAAAATACGAGTGGAACCTGGTGTCCAACGCTTATTCGAAAATATGATGATGCCTGTTTGATTCTGATGACTTCGAAGAGCTCCCTGTTCATGCTTCCAAATCTCCTCTACAAAATTTTTCCCTCGAACTCGAATCCGATTATTTGTTCAGAGAACTCTCCAGGACAATCACCAGAAACATATTGAAAATCCCTTTCTATAACTCTCCTCAAAATACAACAGAAGATTCCAATATCCTTTCTAAAATTTCAGAATACCAAGCCAATATCTTGTGCAACTTTTGTAACAAATATCCTTTGTGTGTGAAAACTTACAATTTTCCTAATTAAATAAAAGATATTGTCCATTCTTTTTCAAAAACTCTAAAAATCAAAAATAAAAGAAAATAATTCTTTAAAAGCCAGCTTTTTACTCAGATCTGTATTCTTATTCGTTCTCACAACTTTTTTCAGTCTTTTATTTTTTTTATTGTTTTAATTTCTATTTTTACCACTTTACTTGCACATCACATTATCTATTTAATTTGAATAATTTATTCTAATAATTATCCTCCACCAGATAATTGATTAAAATAATTAAAACACATTTAATATTTAATTATCATTTAATTGGAAACACATGACTTTCAAAATAATTAAATCATTTAAATATTTAAATAGAATTTAATCTAACATTAAAATAAACAATTATTTCAATCACTTAAATAAAATAAACCATAACTATAAAAGTACCCTTAATAAAATACGACAAACATAACACAAAACACAAATGACAACAATTACACAAATAAACAATACCAAACAAACGAGACGATCTGACATCATGGGACGGGATGACTTCATCGTCACCTCTGTTTCAACATTTAACCATTGGGCTATTGGTGCTTCGCCCGTCTGCCAAAGCAGGTGGAATCAAGACTTGTACCGCAAATCCCTGCATACAAACGAAGTTGTGTACATGTGCATACATATATATAAGATCAAAGCATTAAATCCGAGCATTTGCATTGTGAGAAGGAATCGTAGTGTAACAAAGCACTCGCAAACGAGTGATGCTACACTATCATCATCAATCTATCCTGACAATTATAATATAACTGATAAATAACATTTCTAAACTAACAATTCATCTCATGACATAATTTATTAAATCATTGCATCATAATATAATTTCTGAAAATCAACTAACATCACCAACCACAATGTCATATAAAATAATCATGTCCACTAATGGAATAACAACATCATCGAATGTCTAACTAACCAACTATCAGACCAAACAATACTAGTACCATCACAATCACAAGTAGCAAATGAACGCATAGAAAAATAATAAATCCAAACAGTAAGAGGAGGGGTATTACATGAGGGAGATACTAGAGTAGGGGATTATGCACCATAGATTATCCCCTATATGTGGATGACTAATGATTATATAAGGGTTCTTTATCCCTCTTAACAACCAAGTGATCCTTGTGCATATTTGATTTTATATCTTCCTTTTTACTTTCTCTTTTATATTTGACATTGTATCCCATTTATGATATATAACATGTTAATGCTACTATTCTTATATTATAAAAGTATAATAATTATCAAAATTATAAGCTAGATATAAAAAGATAATAAACCAATATTCATGACTTACCATAAGAATTATGAAGCATAAAGCTATATAAGAGTAAAAAATAGTTGTTAAAGTTTCTTACATTATTCTATTATGAGCATATCCATACATCAGCAACAAGATGTCTAAAACAAAATTAATCCATTATATGATTTATTTTTAAGATTCAATCTATCTTTAATAAGAGACTATAACCATTAAAACATCATGATACCATATGAAACCATACCCAATTACAATTGTAGTAAATATTAATTTCTCTTTAATTATTTTATTCATTAATTCTTCTACATTGATTCACAATAATTAATTCACACCGTACTTACATGTCTCAAGTCACATAGTTCACAATATGAAAAAATATGGTCCACTTGACAATGATTACATTTTTCTTGAAACACTAGAAAATATTTGAGTCAACACAAGATCATAGAATCTTAATTCATAAATCCAACATCTATTTACTCAATAAAAATCATAGAGTTAATATTTAAAAATTTGCAACACCATAAAATTTTGTATTTAATATCCAAATAGCTAGAACCATATAAATTGATAAATTGGTATCCCTGAATCTTCAAATCATAAACCCTTTAGATATTTCTTAATATGTTTATCTTGTATGTTTAGGGGGATTTTGTCGCCCCCAACTTCATAGTGAGAATTCCCCACTCCATCTACTCCCCTTTATGACTCACCAAGGATACCTTTAGGATATGATAGTTTTATACATATCATATTACTCCACACATGCCTCAAAAAAATATTAAAATAAAATACCAAAGCTAAATCTTCAAAAAAATATAAATGATATTAAAATTTAAAAGTGTTCATTAATGCAACATTCTAAAATTTAAATAAAAAGTACAATAAAATAAATCTTTGAGGCAAAGAGGGTTATTCAAGTTTAACTAGCTAATGTAGCCGAAAGAAAGAAAAGTTTAACATTGCTAGCTTAACAAATAAATAAAAGAACAAATAAATAAGTAAATAAACTTAAAACCTTATTAGAGTTTGTGCATCATGAACTGTAACGCCCCGCTAAGGGACCAAGTGGATTAACACAAAAGACCATCAACACCAAGCCAATTTTTTTTAATTTAAAAAAATAAAAATAAATTAAAGTAACACTAACTAATGCAACCCAACCAATTAATATGAATGACATCATTACAATAACATGATATTATAATCACATTATAACCTAAAAATAATATTGAACATAACCCATTTGCACACCTATCCACCATGGTCCCGTAACGTCGCTACTAAGATACACCTACACTAATTAAACCTAAAAAAAAAAATATTTGATACACTATGACCATATTTTATTAGCACTTGAATGTAAATTAGTCTCATACATCAAATTATATATGATAACATGTCAAAATTATCTTCAAACCACATCTAACACTATGCCAATATAAATCTATTCTTAATCAATGTTATAAAATAAGTACATAAAGATATATCATATCTACTGTTTAATTAAACTCATGCATTATAAATACAATATTTCTATATTAAACCGCTCTATTACATACTAAACAATAGTAAAAATGTGTATAATCAAGATTGTATCAATTCACTTACTTTTCCTATACAAGAATGCTACCATGAACACGATTCATTAATCTAAGAGGTACATATGTATAAGATACATTAAACATAATTTTTTTATGAAAATATCACCTGCACATAAATTCAACTATAGAATGAAGCGAAAGGAAAGACTCTCCATGTTGCACACGAATTGCACCACCTAAATCCCAATGGATGGTTCGGAAATACCACCCTACCATGTGGAACCCTGAGGCCCACTCCCCCCGTGCTAGGAGACAACACTAGGCCCCACAAACAAGCAAACAACAGAACAAAAACAACAAGTGGCTGACACTAAATACTCAAAGAAGACTACCAAAATAAGAATCAACCGAAAATTACAATAACTTCACAAATGCTTCTAGGTACTTCTATAGACCCAATCACATAACAAAAATGGATAGAAAACTAAAAAAATTATCATTAAACCACAACACTACAATAAATTATATTACATCAATCTCACAATATTATAACATAATAACACACTTTATTTTAGTAATTCACAATCAAGACCAACAATGCACATCCTTGACATAATTGATTTTTACATATACAGAAGTCTCAACATAAGATCTCACAAACATGAAGAAATTAACAACATGCAAATAGTAAACACATTTAAATAAAAATGGTACAATACAATACAGATCAAATAATATAGTTATATCCTCTAATACAACTTTTAAAATTGAACTAATTCTCACTTGACAACAGTCAAATTTGTCAAAAATAAAACAGCCCTAAAACAGTCATATCAACTCAAAATCAAAATCTGTAAAATACCCATTGCAGATTTAGTCGTTGACTACTCAGCAACGAAAACAAAATTGACCAAAAGTGAACCATAAATTTATAAAATACAAAACAATAGACAACTCTCATAAAACCCTCTTTTCGGCAATATTCGATTACAGTCAAATGACAAAATGAGTAACTCAATAATCAGATTTTATCTAAAGTAAAATATTAAAAAAAATCTTAAAATTAATTTAAGCCCTTTCAAACCCCTATAAATCTAAAATCTCAATTTTCCATTGACTGTTTACAGGGAGAAATAAAGATATTTGCAGTCATAGAGGAGCAACTTGACAGCAGTCCCGTGTTTCAACCATATCTCACAAACTACGATCTGAGTTTCTGCAATTTTTGGACAGAATTTAAACGACAACGAGATGAAAAAACCCTTTAAAAATATCACGAACCTAGTGCGTAAAAACAAAGTTATGAAGGACGCACTCAGAACCTTTTACTGTGAACAACAGAAAATAATAAACATGTATTCATTTTTATTTTAGAATAAACAAATGTTTCATTCACACACAAAATAAAACTATCCAATATTTATTTTTAAAAATCAAAAGAAAGAAATCAATCAAACCATTCATGCATACAAAATAAAATTTTAACACGAGATCTGAAAATCCAACCTGGATCCAACACTTGAGAATGACATAAATTTAATGCTGAGCTCCAAAGTTTTCAACTTTCAAAACCCTCAAATTGCAACAAATTTCTCATTGCTCCTTCCTCTTTGCAAGCATGGAAAAATCTCTAGGAAAAAGAATCCAAATCCAACATGCACTCTAAAAAAAGAATAACCCAACCGAAAGGAAACCTTTTTTCTCCTCCAAAATAAAGAGAACACTTTCCCCCAAAAAAACCCAAAAGACAATATCCCAGCCACCCTTTTAACTTCCATTTCACTTCCCCAAACCAAAAGACAACCTCCCAGCCACTCTTTTAACTTTCATTTTTGTCAATTTTCATAATGGAGTAATTAAGGTGGGTTCTGGACTCTAAAAAAATAATTTTATAAAATAAAAATACCTCTCACCCATAAAGCTATCACATAAGAAACATTTTAAATCATTAAAACCACATAAAGATTCCATAAAATATAAATTAAGTGACCATTTTAATAAAATGAATCAAAAGACTAATAATACAACAATTACATCCAAACAAAAGTAAAAAAAATATTACTCAATAAACAATAACCAAATACCAAATAATGATAATAAAAAATAATAATTAAATAATTATTCCTCAAAATAATAACATAATAAAACATAACATAAATAAATGTCACTTATGGATAATATTATATCACACCTCAAACACATTAATAAAAATTATAACAATAAATATGATAGAGTCAATATCTAACTTCACTCAAATAATTCACAAATTAAGGTAAAATATAAATCATAAAATAACTTCACATGAAAGAACAACATTCACATCAAAAGATAAATAACACTAATCACAATCATAACACAACTAACCATGGGGTTTAACACCAACAGGTTGGAATCCAAAACTAAAGTTAGACAACGAAATCAAACACTCATATATCACATAAAAAACAATCAAATAAATGCAACACTCCAAACATAGGATAAAGGAGATCAGACATTGTCTCATGACAACTCGAAAAAGTTAACACATTCTTCATCAATTGTCTCTAATTGAGAACAATGGCTAGGGTTAGGTTATAATTTGGGCCTAGATGTTATCTCCTCAACCACCATTGGGATTAGAGGCACGCTCAGACCTGCTAATTTAGGTAGAGACGTAGCCTAGTACCTATTCACTTAAACATACAAATTAGAGCACATGTGCATAATAGCCGAAGCACTAGGAAAGAAGTTCTAGCAATCGTATCTCATTCCCGTATGTCTCTCATACGTCCAATGGTACGATGCTGCCCTTTCCACTTATCCTAACAAACATACTACTATATCACTCAGTTATCCAAGTAAATCTCTGCATAATAACAATAACATAACAATATGCATTATACTCACCAAAACACTAATAGAAGCTCATGCCCCATCTTACAACCACAAAGCTTGAACACAAATCAGTATATTTTATGATAATAAAGATAACCATAATCAAAATCATGACAACACAATGATAATATATTAGAATCAAGTGAAAACCCCAAAGATAACAAAACACTTTCATCACATCAATATGTCAATAACATACATCGTAGTAATGGTTATGTCTAAACACACACATCATGATAAATATATCCTTAAACATATATAATAAATTATTTCCTAACCTTTTTACTTAGTCCATAAATTTATGATATATAATATCAATTGTTTAACATCATTAGCACATATCTTTAAATGTCTCTATTATTTTACTTTAATGTCCAAGTTCCAAAGCCAAACTTCATGCACATCCATTATGAGAATGGAGGGGCACTACATGAACACCATGTATCTTCAAACAAAGACAACTAAGGGGAGGATAGAATGGTAATATTAAACTATATCAAAACTAAGGAATATAATATCATTTCATACAATCAAATTTCCTACACAATAGACATGCTCTACAACACATACCAATACTATATGCCTAAAATATCACACATGGAAGAGAACTTATAGCTCCTCAAAATAAATATACCATAACCAAAAATTTTATCAAGTGAAATATTAATGACCATTTTATTAGGCTAAAATTACCATTGCATCATGATGTTTATTCATCATCTATCTTAGAACACCCAATCTAACACACTATCACGGCTATCAAGTAGTTAATGCAAATTTCAATTTTAAGCTCTCAAAGTTGACCTCAAGAGTAAATAACTAATAGTTGACATAGATTCTCATAACCAATGGTAATAGGATCCAAAAATAAAAGGCATGTAATAATCCATACTTGACAATACAACATATTAACTCTATGTTCCAACTAAACCCAAATAAATTTACTTAACAATACACAACCATCACAAGAGGGTACATATAAGACTCATGTACTCCTACTAGTTTCATACTTATATTTAATCATTTTGGAGTCTAATTTTTTTATATTGCTTCTACATTATAATTTTTAGCTCATTTCACTCATATTCAAAATATAATTTGATTATATATTTAATTTATGTTGTCATAACCCTAGTTTAAATATTTGTATTGAGCTACAATTCAATTCTTACTTATGTTACATATAAAAATTTCTTCTTGTTAAAACAACATTATCTTTATTCCCTTTGTAACTTATGCAATGAAATAATTTTCTTACGTATTCTAACCTAGTTTTCTACCTTCCATATCATATTTGAGTTATTTTTTATTTTCACTTTTTAATCATTTCCTTTCCAATATTTACTTTTTATGCACAAATAACAATATTTTTTAACTCTAAGATGCATTTCCAAGTATTCATGATGAGACATTGACATAATAAGATTGATAAATAAATTTCATACATTAAATGAAATCACACAAAACATAAAATTAGACACTTTCCTACATATTTTATCATTTCATAACCTATTAAAGAATCAAAATTTTATAACCTACTATGATTTATCTATAATTGGTCTCCTTGTTATTATTAAAAAATTAAACAAATTAAATAAAGAACATGGTGACATTAGTATAATTTAGATTTTTATTACATTATGACCATCCACAAGAAATTTTTATGCTTAATTCTTACTAATAAATGAATCAAATCAAAATTTTAACATAATGTTCAAACAAGTATCCTTCAAATTTCTTCTTACTATTTGAATCCTATTTAAGATGAACCTTGAGTTAATATGTTCAATTTCTAATGTAATTAATCATTTAAGGTCTCAAATGGTTATGGTTTTGAAGAATTTTTAAAAAATAATTACAACTCGTTATCTAATAAAATGCACTAACATACATTAATAAGGCCAACTATATGAATTAATTAATGAAGGGAATACAAAAAAACTACTTTTAATCACAATTTAAAAAATTATATCAAGAAATATTTTTAAAACAGGACACACATTTATATGCATGGATAATTATAACAAGTAGCATATTCTAAAGCTTGGTAATCTCAAATACATCTCATAAGGAATAATCTTATTTAGGACAATTTTATATTTAAAAGGTATGTCGTTAGAGATATTGTATTCATGAAAAGAGTAAATACAAGCTCTATATAGTATCTTTCAAAAATTAGTTAACTAAATGTCATATTCTCAACATTTAAAATATTAAAACACATAAGTATATTAATTTTCACATGACCAATGAAAAAAAAAGACGGCTCAAAGAAAGCATCTTGTGTAGTCCAACATTATTTTAAAAAAAAATCAGAACTTCCATCGCCAAATCCATGGGCCACAAGGCTATCGAGGAGACTGCCATTTTGATCATTGTTAGTGTATTGTATTGCATGTGTGTAAGGGGGAAATAGGGAAGATACAAGAATATCAAATTGATGATTAGAACCTAATCTAAACAAAAAAATGCTAATTGATTTATGCCCATTACTCACAAAATGTAACTATAAAACCAAGAAATCAAGAATGAAATTGACATAAAAATAATAATAATGAATTCAAAATGAAATAGCTTTACCATCCTGTGTTAGAGTGTATCCATATTGACGTATGTTGGATTTTTCAATTCAATACGAAGCCTCCATTTGTGCGTGCGAGAGCTTGAAGAACGTGTGTGTGTTGATCGAAGATGTGGGTTGAAGATGTCAAAAGCTCAATTAAGATCTCTGCATTACTTTGTTGTGTGAAAGATATTGATTCTTTGATCCTTTTTAAGAAGGAAGAGGTTTGTTATATAGAATTTGTGATTTGAAATGGATGATCAAGATTGCATAGTAGAATATCTTTATTAATGATCAAAAGATGTTGAGAGGATTTAGATGGGCATAATCTATGCAAATTGATTATGTAATTAGTGTGATTGAAGAAATAGATTGAGCAATTGGTGGTTCATAATTTGCACAATCAAGAAAGTGGGTGAAGATAAATAATTAATGGATTTAATTAATTAATATTTTTGGTGTTGAACATGCAAATCAAATTTGACTTGTGCAAACAAAGTTGTTTATTTGATTTGACCTTTTTGATGATGTTTTGAATAGTTTATTTATTCAATTTTGGAGGGAAAGTGATTAATTAAACTAATATGTTTTAATAATTTAATCTATTTAGGGGAATAAAGTGAATTAACGACATAATTAAATAATTGGCGTTATTTAATTAATCAAGAGGAATAAAGTTAGATTATGACTTTATTAAATAAGTGAAATTTATTTAATTGGTCGAATTTGATGAAAAAGTCAATTAATTAAATAAAGTAATATTATTCAATTAATAGTAGAAATTAGGGTTTTTGGTGCAATTAATGTGAAATGCAATTATATTCAATGATAATGATGTCGATGATGCAAAAATGTCATTTAAGGTGTGCAATAACTGTTAGGTCAATTTTACATGTCTACATTTTGCCCCTATTTAAGACAAAGTATTGGTTGCTTTGTTTCAAAGGTTTGATGTTAAGATCAAGTTTTTTGAAAAAATTTATATGCCCCACTGTGTCCCAACAATTAGCAGAATGATGGTAAGACTCTGGGCTGCCCCCTCGAGAGGTTGGCCGAAAATTTCAAATTTGAGGTTAGGCTCACCACATATGCTATTTCAATTATGATGTGTAGAGGGAAAAAAAAAAGCTTATAGGTCTCTTGATGATAGTTAATTTGTTCTTGGGAGGTCTTAATTTTACCCTTGGAAAGTTTCTAAAGCAAAAATTATGGTTTTGGGGGGTTAAAATAGGTAATTAGGGTTCTAATTACCTCATTTGCACTTTGAGCCCATAGAGAATTCTTGCCTCTACTTTTCTCGTTTCCTCAGTTGTCAAGGAGATATGAAGAGGATTCAGGGAGCCCCACATCGCGTGGACGCAGTTCATGAATTTGGATGACTTGCAAGTGTTGGTGCACCTGTATGTACTCTTTCATTTTTTTTTTTCGTCTTTTCATGTTAGCATTATTAATGCACAAATAAAAATTAGGCGAATGCGCTAGGTTTAGGAATTTTGTGCTTTTGCATCAGTTTTAGCACTTTTGATCTTGTAAAGAGCTCGCTTTTGATATATTTTCACGCACTTGCTCTGATTTTGTGTATTTGACTTAATTCTTCACTTTTGTTTTTTGCTTTTGCTCTATTTTTCACTTTTTTATTTTTTTTGCCTTCGTTTTGTGCACACTTGTGATGATTTTGAGCTTTTGAAAAAAAATTTCACTTTTGAAAGTTTTGCTATGAAAAATTTCCATTGCTTTGAGCCTCAATTTCTTGCTTTTGCCTATTTTCATCGCTTTTGTTAAAAATTTCATCGCTTTTGCTAAAATTGTTTCGCTTTTGACTTTTTTGGAATCCTAAGTCAATTTGTTCATCGTTTTAGATTCGTTTATTATTTTTCAGAGCAAATCTTTAACATTATGGGTTGAATGATTGTAAGTGGTCCTTAATTCTCTCTAGTTGAGGGAGTGACAACCACGAGATCTATTTGATTTTGATCATTGCTTTCAATATATTGGAACGAGATATTTTAGATGTTGTCGAGTTATGACACATTTTCTACATGCCCACTATCAAATTTCATAGCGCGATGATGACTATGCTCATGGAGAGGTGGCATTTAAAGACCTTGTCCTTCCATTTACCTGCTAGGGAGGCCACCATCACTCTTGAGGATGTGTGGAGGAACCTCTACATACCCATTCATGGAGAGCTCATTAAATATTTTGTTCAACAGGGCACCCATGCTATGCATCACATTCTTGGTGTGAGATGTCTAGAGGTTCAACAGTTAGAGATAGATTCATCACATTTTGTTGGCAGTGTCGATCCCGTTTCCCTTGTTCTTTGTGGTTTGGTTTTAGGGATTGTTGTTCCTAATAGGAGAGGTTGACAATTTCGTATGGGATGGGGTATATGCATCAAATAGATGTTCAAGCATGGGACTAGATATGCATGGGGTCCATTTCTTCTTGCCCACCTATATAGAGATATGCATGAGGTTGTATATCATGGTGGGAAATCTATTTCTGTCGGTGTCTCTCTTCTTCATGTATGGGCCTGGGAGCACATCTTAGTTACACGGTCTGATGGTATATTGTATCATACTACTGGGGATCTATATTCTTATCGTTAGAAATATTTTCTGCATTATACATTTCATGGACAACTTTCCTATTGGCATTGTGTATTTGATGATATGTCAGGTTTTGTATGGAGACCATATATGGATTGTGAGGCATGGACTGACGATCAGGAGAAGTTGGTATACTATAGATAGACTAGATGGTTGATCAATCGCGTGCACTCTGTTTTGGAGAGATATCTTCCTGGTAGGTTTTGTAGGTAGTTTGGAGAGAGATAGGGTTGATTTCTAGATGCTTATGAGGCTTGGTTTGGTCGGACCACTAGAGAGGTCTGTGTATGGGGTCTATAGGCCAATCGAGATGTTGCTATTGGTATGTTTAGAGCTCTTGCCCCATTCAGATGGGGTTGACCAGTGGGCTTAGCAGATCCAGGTACTACTCTTGATTATGATCAGTGGTGAGCATGAAACCTTCCTTTGAGATTCATAGATCTTTTTGGTATTCCCACAGTGGGTAGGGTAGGCATCATAGGTCATCGAGGAGAGAGACAACGCATTGAGATCATTGCAAAGCAACTTACTAGGGATCGATAGGACGATGCCATGATTAGATGTAGTAGGATCAAGGATAAGTTCCAAGTCCCCCTCCACCACCTAGGGATGGAGGTGTACTATTATTACAGATGACGGTTGCAAGGGATACCGAGATATTACAATGATAGGCCATGGAGGCATCGATTGTCACTCTCAATACAGATTGAGACACAACTTGGAAAGAGAGAGAGAGGGCTTCATGACAAAGAGAGACACTAAGATTGGGCATTGTTTAGTTGTGAAGACCCAGTTGCAAGCTGTCACCACTAAGAGGGACAGTCTTAGGATAGAGCTTAACAGTTTACAAGCTGAGCAATATTAGTTGCGATAGAGGTTGATGTATTACCAAAGCCTGTATGAGGCCTCTATTTCTAGAGCATAGCAACGTCCATGATTTGGATAGTCTAGTGTTGCAACAGGGGTTGAGTCAAGTGGACACTCAATTAGATAGCTTGAACCCGAGACAGATCCCGATGTTTAGAGTCCTCCTCCTCTAGCTGGGCAGTGAAATATTTCTACTTTATTTTTATAATATTTTTATTCAAAGACTTATATTGCAGACATGATTTTGTAAATATATTCATTGGCCCACCTGAGGCCTCGTATATATGTATATTCTTGTATTATCCTATCACACATGTTTCACTGATGATGTACCATGACATTCTCCTTTTTTGATGATGATATATATGAGATATACATGCTTCAATTCAGCTTCATTATCTGTTTATGTGATGCTTTATGGATGATGATGTATGATGATGTGCGTGTATACATGTTTTTGTGTACTTTTCTAATGTATGTATATGATGTGGATGGATGGACCATATATTCTCATATGATGTTTTATTATGTATATGATGATGTTGATATATGATGGATGTATGCCTTATACATGATATATGATGTCTTCATTGCTTTATTATTATCATGATATGTATTGATGACACTATGGATGTAGGATGGATATGGTACTAATGATATTATGATGTAGGATGGATGTTAGTTAGAAGATATATTTGATGATGGATAGAAATTTGATGTTGTTAGTTGTTGATGAGTATTTCTTTTAATTTTCTTGGAGGTTTCACATTTTGAACAATCCTTTTTGATGTAGCAAATAGATACGATGCACCAGGGTATTAATGAACAAGGTGACATTGTATCTATTACATGAACTTTGACTTGACATACAAAGAATATTCTTGCTCATACCAGACATATGAAAACTTTTTTTAAAATATATAGTTGGGTTGTGTTAAAACTTTTCAGACCATTTACACATAGAGGTATAAAATACCTAACATGTAACTACTACATAAATTGTCATAAAAAAACTTCCATACACTCAATAAAGCAAGTATTCACCATGGTAGTATCACAAAAACATCTTACAAATAGCAAACCGAAATGACACTCAATTTCCCCCATTCCTTCTTCTCTAAATCCTTATGGACATCCTCAAGAGATCTTGGGAATGATTCAATAAAATAAATCATAAAGATAATACTATATAAAGATAAAAATAAAGTTTCAGTATCACTTTCCATATTTTTTTTGAGGTTTTAGGCTATTATCCGTTGTTGATCATGTCTATCGTATGAATGGATCCGTTAAGATATATCTCAAGATGTTGTTGGTGAATTGTCAAAAGATAGGTAGTTAAGAGTTTGTCCTTGTTTTCATTTGTTTTGTAACCAAATCTTTGTGATTGTTTTGCTTGAAAGTTCTAGCTTTTGATCTTTGCTCTATTTGTTTGTCCATTTTGTTAAATGGTGAATATGACGATTTGTTTATTATGGGAGAAAAAATTATTACAGATTGTGATGACAGGGTTAGGATCTTTTTGATTTTTTGGGTTTTGTGATGCTATTTTTGTAGTTTTTAGGGGACTAACCTAGGGCCTCGAGGGATCATCAAAGATAAGCCTTCCTATGTTGTACACGTAGAGGCTCGTAGTTCACTTGGTTTGAATGTTTTGATCTTTTATGTTTTGTGAATATTTTTTGGATTTTGGATTTTGTGTCTAAGTTAAATAAAACATGATAGAAACCTAAGGGGACTAAACTAAGGCCTCAAGGGTTGATCAAAGATAATACTTGCCTACGTTGTACATGTAGAGACCACGTAGTTTGACTAGTGTTGACACAAAGCATAACTATTTTTTGATTTCAAACAATATTGATAACTTGGATTGACATTTCGCTTCTGTTTCTAGAGGATATGTTGTGGGAAATATACTTGAACTAGTCATGAGGTTCAAGAAAATGTCTATATATTAGAATTTTCAGTGAAGGAATAATCTAATGATGTTTTGATTTTTTTGTTTCCTAGATGTTTTTTGATTTTGTTTTTTTCTAGATGTTTTTGATTTTCAATAGTTTTGACCATGATAGGATGCATAAAGATCTAGTCCATGACCAACTTCAGGAAGTTTCCCCCAGTTGGAGATAAGACTACTTTCCTAAATCAGTAACAAGCCATGGTTGGACATATTATTTATTAAGGAATAAATGGGTGATGCTTTGGATAGTACTGATAGATAATGATGCAAGTATTGTTAAAACATAGTGCATGTTTTCTAGGTTTTCACTATGGTACCTGTTCTAGGAGCATTGCAAAGTGGTTTTCACGCAAAGAACATTTTTATTTGTCTTTACTTTTTTTCTTTCATTTTGATGTTTTTGATGTTTTTGATTTTTTATATTTTTTATATTTTTTTGGATTTTTACCCTTTCTCCTAGGGTATTGTAATGTGCTTCAAGTGTGGAATCTCTTGAGGTGGATTTTTTTTAGTAGTTCAACTAAGGGTTCTCCTTCAGGAGTAGCCAACTGATAAGCTCTAGATCCATAGCTTGCTATGATAATAAATGGGCCTAACTAGTTGGGTTCAAACTTGCCTTTGCCATCTTGATTTAGTTGTACCTTCTGATTCTCTTTGAGTACCAAGTCACCAACCTGAAAGTTTATGTCCTTGACCATTTTTTCATAGCTTTATTTGAGTTGATTTTGATAAAGTTGTAGATGGTTTAACGTGCTCAAACACCTTTCATCTAGGAGTTCCAACTCATTTATTCTGGATACTCGATACTCTTTATTGTTGACCATGCCTTTTAGTGAGATTTGCAATGAGGGGATTTTGATCTCGATAGATAAGATAGCTTTTGATTCGTAGACCAAGGAGAAAGGTGTGGCACTTATAGGTGTTCAAATGTTGGTTCAATAAACACATAGGGTTGGGTTTAGTTGCAAATTCCAATCATGGTCGGCTTCATTAACAGTCTTCTTTAGTATTTTTAGGATGGTTTTGTTAGATGCTTCGACCTGACCATTTCCTTGGGGATAGTAGGGTGTGGAGAATCTATGTTGGATAGAGAATTTGGAACAAATTTCTTGGGAATCTTGATTCTTGAATGGGGTTTTGTTGATGCAAAAATTTGTAGGTCGTAGCCTTATGGGAAACCTAGCTATTGGGGGACTTGTGCGCATAAATAAGTGACCTCCGGGGTTTTATCAAAGCTGGCACTTCATTTATTTTTTATGGGGGGTGAGAAAAGGGAACAAAGATAAACATAAAGTAAATAAATCTAAGCTAAGGTGATGCGCCAAATCAGTAATGAGATAAGTTATAAGCACATTGCAAGAACAAAGGTTCAGGTAGTAACTAGCGTATATTAAAGAGACAATTCCCAGCACTGCAAACATAGGAGCATCAAACCATTTACATAATATAACCCACACAACATAAGGTAACACAAAAGAGTAGCAACATGATTTATATTATGCTAAGCTATATAAGGATTACAAAAGCTTGAAATAGATGTTCATACATTTTTAGAAAATGCTAGCACAATTTAATGTCCTATCAAATGCTTGAAAATAGAGAGGCCGAACAAAATGGCACAGTCTCCAAGTTTAGATTTATTATCAAATACTACATAAGCTAATTCTCAGTGCTAGAATTTTTTTTCCATCTAACAACAACCATAAAATGAAGGAAGGGCTGCTTAAATAAGCCAGCCCACCACCTAGAGGCCCAGCAAGAAAGATGCTCCACAAAGCCACCAATGAGAAAAGATTCCCCCATGTAGGCACCAACAGAAAGATGCTCCAGTAGCATGCCAACAAGGAAATTCCAAGGATAGATGGGCCACACAACAACAAAAGGAAAGGACATGTGGTAGCAAAACAAAGACTGTTGCAACAACCATCAAACAAAAACAACGGATTCCTGAATAATCGCCACGCAGAAAGCTCCCAACAAAGGTAAATGTGGTGTGGGCCCCATCTGAATAGAAAGCAGGTAGAGGTGATGTGTCAAACAACCAAAGCCCAAAAAGAGGAAGGAGAAGCGTCTCAAAGGGAAGCTCTGATAGGATGCCATGTGGTGGTGGCTGGAAAGCTGCGAGCGGGATCAAAACGAAAGGCGAAGCCATGAAGGAAAGAAAAATCGTGAAGGAAAAGAGCGGTGCATGAATAAATATTCACAGGTTCCATTGTTCATTTTGATCATTTGGGGAATTCCATACCTACAAAGTAGATAATTCAAAATGAACTTTGATATCTATTTTCTAGTGATGTAGGTCAATGGAATTGCTTCTATCCATTTAGTGAAATACTTTGTTGCAGTGATAATGAACTTATGCCCATTATAGGAAGTTGGAGAAATATTACCTACCAAGTCTAATCCCCATTGCGAAAAAGGCCATGGTGTTGTGATGGATCTCAACTCCTGTGTTGGTGCATGAACAAGGTCACTGTGTTGTTGGCATTGGTGGCACTTTCTAGAATACTAAATACACTCTTGTTCCATGGAGGGCCAATAATACCCTATTCTAAGAAATTTTTGGACTAGGTTAGGTCCACTAGAGTGGGACCCACAAACACCTTCATTTACCTCTTGTAAGGTCATTTGCACGTATGCATTAAGACATCATAGTAACATACAATCTAGATTGAGATGATATAGGGTATCTCCTAGGATCGTAAATTGGGAAGTCCTACGAGTAAAGGTATTCTTTTGGGTGGTTGTTAGGTAAATTGGTATGATACCATGTTGGATGTAATAAAATGTTTCTTGGTACCATGGGGAGTTTGGACCAACAATAACACATACTAGTTCTGATTCAGGGATGTTGAATGCAGGTACGAGTAATTGCTTCACAAGGAACTAATATTTAGGAATATTCTATGGAATATCAAGAAGCAAGCCTATTGTTTCCATTGCATTGGCAACTCTGTTGTTGATCTAAGGAATTTTTTCAAAGGTTATTGTGATAAAATATTCCTTGAAGCTATCCACCATTCTTTTATATGACATCAGTTTTTCATCTTTTATTTGGTACTCATCATTCACTTTCTTGATCACTAGTTGAGAATCTCCAAAGACCTGTAGCTATTTTATTCTCCATTCAATAGCCATCTTGAGCCCTATGACTAGAGCTTCATACTTTGAGATATTGTTTTTGCATGGGAAAGCAATTATGGTCTGTTTGTTTTGTCATCAATATATTTTCATTTGGGAACTCTATTGTAAGAGGCTTGTGATCTTCTATGGGTGCTTCAGCTAGCTGGTCTACTATGATTTTTCCCTTGATGGCTCTTCTATCCACATGCTCTATGTCAAAATCACTTAGAATCATTACCCATTTAGTAATTTTTCCTATTAGACCTTCTTTTGTTAGTAGGTACTATAGTGGGTCTACCTTCGAAATCAACTTTACTTGTCTGTTTAAGATATAGTGTCTCATCTTGTGAATCAAAAAAATGACTAAGAGACATGATCTTTCTATGGGCGAGTAGTTCAAGTCATAGCTCACCAATTTTTGACTAATGTAGTATAACACTCTTTCTTTGTTATTATCATCTAGCCGGGCTAGGAGATCTCCCAATGTTGCTTGTGTGGTAGACACATAGAGTATCATTTCTTTGTCTAGAATAGGAAGCATGAGTATAGGAGGAGTGAATAGGTACTCCTTGACTTGTTAGAATGCTTGGTCACATCTCCCATTCAACTTGAAGGTGATGCCCTTGTGTAAGAGATGAGTGAAAGGGTGGAATTTTTCTACTAGTTGTGTGATAAATCTCTTGATAAATTGTAGCTTTCCCTGTAAACTTCTCACTTGCTTTAATGTCTTTGGTGGAGGCCTCTCTTGTATTACTTTTACTTTTATAGGATCTACTTCAACCCCCCTTCTTAACACTATATACCCTAGCACCTTTTTCGATGTTACTTTGAACACACATTTTTTTGGGTTGAGTCTGAGGTTATATTGTTCTAGCCTATCAAACACCTTTGGAAGATTGGTCTAGTGATCTTCCCTTTTGACGGATTTTGCTAGAATGTCATCCACATAGTCTTCCATGATTGTATGTAGCATATCGTGGAAGATGGTCATCATTTCTCTTTGATATTTCGATCTTGTGTCTTTAGGACAAATAGCATTACATTCCAGCAGAAGGTTCCCTAGGCACAAGTAAATATCATTTTATGTTGACCATTAGGGGATATTTTTATCTGATTATACCTAGAGAAACCATCCATCAAAGATAGCATCTCATGTACTGGAGTTAAATCTATGATCATGTCTATACTTGGAAGAGGAAAGTCATCCTTCAGACAAGATTTGTTCATGCTTTAGAAATCTATGTAGATCCTTATTCCCCCAGTAGGCTTTGACATTGGTAGTGGATTTGATATCCATTTCAGATAACCGATGGGTCTAACGAAACCCACATCTAGTAACTTCTTTAGTTCTACCTTTACATGCTATTTGAGGATTCATTTTCCTTAGTTTCTACTTGATAGGTTTTTCCCTAGAGGATATGGCCAAATGATGTATCACTAGTGTTGGATCTATTCCAGGCATATCTACATAGGTCCACACAAAGTTTATCTTTCTATCATTGATGAATGCTGTGAAGTTTGCTTTCTCTTTAGGATCAAGTGATGCCAAATGGTATGTGATCTTTGGGTTCTCTATCATGCCAACATTGATGGATTCTATTTCTTGCACTATTAGCATTGAATTTTCTTGATATTAAAATATGGGGAGATTGAACCCTCCATCTTTGTGTGCCTCATAGAGGTTTTCACCCTTAGATGCATCCTTTAATTTCTTCTTTTTAGGATCTAATAGAGCCACATTTTGGTCTTCTCTAGAGGATTACATTTTTATTTTTATGTTATTTTTCATTTTTGTGACTAGAGGATACAATCTCCCCACCAAAGTATACATCCTACTCGAGTTCCATGACGAACCCTGCTTTGTGATCCTACTGGTATGTTTGTTCAAAATCCCATGAACTCTGCGATTACTTCATCATTTTGAAATTGATCCAGAATAAGTGTATGTTGTTGTTGGTACTAATCTATCAATTGTGGGTAGTAGAGGGGTAGGCTATCATCATTATCTACAAAGATTATGGAGGTTATCAAAATGGTTAGTATGGCTCTGGTAACTTTTTCCCATTGGGTGTCCAGGTCATCATCGCTAGAAATAGGGGAACCATATCCAGTGACAAAGGAAGGAGAATCCCATTCGTACTCATTAGAGTCTATTTTGGAATAATAATAGATATTGGTAATAGTTTTGATAAATTGGAGAGGGAACCTATCAATGCTAAATTTTTCAAATAAGTCTTTTATGGGTAAATCATTGTCGATAATGTGGTAGATATCCAATGCCTTGACGCTAGTAGAAGTTGCTTGTTTCTTAAAATAGGTTCATCTAGTATTTAGAGTAACCACATCTTTTGGCTCATAACCTAGTCCCATATTTTTATTTCTTTGTTCCACTTTGATAGGCTCCCATTGGCCTTGTTTTTGTAGCCCAAGGCCACATGTTCCTTGATATCCCATTTGTTCAGCTAATAGATAACCTTTACTATTAGGATCAATTAGAATGGGTTGTGGATTTTTTGGTTCCTTTTGGTCCTCTTTGTAGATCATGGATGACAAGTCTTCTTTGAATATCTCTTCATCCTTCATATCTCCCCACTTGGTGAAAATTATGGGTTTGGTTATCATTTGCATTGTTTGAACATATTTGATCTCTTTCAAGCCTCCATAAACTTTAGGTGTTGGTGGAATCGTGACAATGCAAAATGCTTGGTTGAAGTGATAATTTCCATTACCCCTATCAAGTACTTGAACCTTGGTTTCCGTTTTTAATTTCTCATTTGATATGATCTTGGTTGAGGTTGATGGTAGTGTGGAAGGGTCAAAATATGAGAATGAATAGAAGGATATTTCATTGTTGGGTATACACTAGATTTTCACTAGTACATAAAAAACAATAAACGGCTAAAAACACTACTAAAAACTACTTATAAATGACTGAACATGGTCACATGACCAGTAGTAGTGTTAAATCTCAAAAATACACCCTTGCTAAGTTGTAGAACTTAGAATTTTGGAGAAACATGGCAACATTCCTAGTTCTGTGGGTTGCCTAAACTTGGAATGGACCTCTAGGGAAGGTTGGCTCCTAAGGTACTCACCTAAAATTGTTCTTCTTGTTGGGAAAAAGGTATGAAATAAACATGAATATGAAAACTAACTCCTATGGTGATGCACCTAAATATTATCTAAAACCTATAAAGTTGCTTATACACATAGTTTCAATCAACAACAAGCTTAACATGCACAACTCAAATACTTATATGCTTTGTATAAATATTTCATAAGGATTTGATGCTTAACTCATAGAAGGAAAAAATGCTTTTCACAACTTGAATTGATTGCATCTAACACAACTTATAACCTGCAAATACATATAATTTCCATACAAAAGTGATACTAATGAGACACAAAGACAAGGAATGAGGAAAATTCACAAGTAATTGTATCAATCACTCAAATGCACACAATAGAACAAAATATTAAGAAGGAAAAATTACTTATCTTCATTGATCTCCAAGGTGTAAATTGATATACAAGTTTGTCCAAATGACTTACAAAAATATTTCACTTGAAAGAACTCTAAAAATGAGCTACAATACTTGTTGAAAGAAGAAATAACTCCTAAGCTCCTATTTGAAGTTACTTATGCTTTTTTGAAGCTTGCTCCACACATATACTTCTAGAAGCTTCTTGGTTTTGTATAACTAAAAAACCCTAAAAACAACCCCCAAACTCCCTCCAAAATGACTCCAAAGTGAAGAAAAGGTCAAACCTTGACCTTACCCATCATAAAAGCATGAGAAATTGCCCTTAGATGCTCTCATTCCCTCCAAAAACTCAGACAAAAATAACATTCATGCTTTCCACATGTTGGTCAATCTCCTCCAAATTCCCCACATGCTTGGCACAAGTCATTATTATTCAACCACATTTCCCAATTGTTTTGGCTCATTATTTTGGTCAGTTCAACACACCTCTATCTTGCATATATAAAACACCAATAAAGTGATTTATAATAACATCACTTAAATATTTATTTTTACATTTCATTAGTTTTTCATTTAAGCAACAATTAACTCAGTAATTTATAATAATATCACTTAGTCAAATTTTTTACATCTCAAAGTGAATGCAAAGTAACACCTATAGCTCGAACCATGTGGGAAGTCAAAAGAAAAAAATTCTAAGTCCTAAAGGACTCCTAAGCATTAACATATACAAAGGGACAACCCTAGTGTTATGCATTTACAAAGGGTTGAGGTATTAGTTGTTGCAAACATTTTTTAAGTAAAGGTAAAAATACCATAAGCTTGTCTACATGCTTTAGGGTAAAAACCCTAGCAACAAAAAGAATTCAATAGTTTGCAAAGGCATTTCATTTGAAACTTTTCGAGCTTCTAGAGTCTTCTACCCACCAACATAGGGTTTATTCTGGAGCTTTTCCTGCATACTATGGTGGTCATCTTGGAGTTTTGAATCTTTTTAATGAAAAATGACACTATCAGCTCAAGTAAACTCTTTGTGAGTTTAATCTTTGCATCTTCTTTTCATTTCCTCTGAATAATCATTCTTTTTTGAGCTTTTAATGCAAAGAGATGAATATTTTGTCTTCTGTGCATTTTCTTCTTTTGTATTCTCTGGAAATGATGATAAATATTCAATATTTGGCTTAGCCCTTTGTGGATTTTTGGGTTTTCCATCAATTGAAAGCTTCCTTTTCATTTTCTATATCACGGCTTAATTTTCTTGTGCATTTACTTGGCATAGAATTTTTCATTTGCCACATCCTTCTACAGGAAATCAGGTTTTCCAAGCACCATTGACAAGAGAACAAGAGTTTCACCATTCTTTGTCTTGGGGTTTTCATTTTTTGCTACCCTTTCTTGAGGGTTTTGATACCAACCTTAGCTCGGTGCAAGAACTTGTGGTTTGTTTTCCCTTTATTCATTTTGGCTATTGAAATGGGACTCATGACTCTTAACATATCCAGTTTTGAGTTCTCCCTTTGCTTTCTCGAGGGTTTGTATCCCTTGTTCCTTTTAGCTATGAAACCCTTCATCCTAAGCTCGTTCAAAGATTTATTGGCCATGGCTAATTGTTCACATAGAGATTCATTCCACTATCACACAAAATCTCATCAACAGTCTTTCAAAACTCTCCCTTTACTATGATATGGCTTTTCTACCATTGAGTTCATGCTCTTCTCATTACCTTTACTGACTTTAAGTATTGTCCTTGAAATCCTGAGACCCCGTATATCACTTCACATCATTATCTAACATTCATTTAGATTGGAAAGATCTTATGCTTGTACTTCTTCAAGGCCTCAGATTACTCCTTTAAACACTGCTAAACTTGGAAGGATGATGTTGAATTTGGATACGAGGTCATGAAGACCAATTGAACAATAATTTACTGTCAATGATAACTTAGCTTCTAAGAGTTCAACAACTCCAAATAGATCTTGCATGGTATCCTTATGTTGAAGTGTGACCATCATTCTTTTTATTTGAGACTTCAAATCTTTATAATATATTGACCATCCTTTTTCTTTGAGAGGACTACCACTCTTAAAATGGTTGAAAATACATCTCCTTAGCTTGAGTCTTTGTTTTTAGCATAATGGTAGTCTCTGTGTAAGTGACAATATTATCTTACATGATCCTTTTCTTCTTGAATGACTGGCATGGAAGAATTAACCATGATCATTTACTTGTTGACTGTACTTGCTCTTAACTACCATATTTAAAGGTCTTCAAGGCATTTTGTTGCATCAATGTGTTTTTTTTTCTTTTGATCTTTTATCTACACAAGCATTGCTCATCATGTATCCACTGTCCTTAACAATGCTATCTTCAACAAAACATATTCCCGTGCATGAGGAAAAGCGTTGTTTCATAGTATAAAGCTCGAAACACACTTGGCAGCATAGACCATTACACTTCATAGTGTTCTTTGCTACAACTATTTCATAACTTGATCACTCAAAATGCTTTTTTTCTTGTTCACTGAGACAATAACAATATACATTGAGATAAATACCTTTGAATGATTTTGCATTTATTATTCACAAATCTGATCATGCTTTTTCTTATGCTTTCATGTTGAACCCATTGGATATGCTTCCATTATTGATTGCAAAGGTGATAACCAATGCATTAGATGATCTTGTCACTACTTTTACATTGCATTTATGACTTTTCTGTTGTTATCAAAGTACCTCTCATGCATTTGATTTAATCATTTATCTCTATCTTTGCAAGTAGTGAATATTGTGTAAGGCTTTAATCTACACGACTTCCCCCTCACATTTAATCCTTGTAACTGCTATGATGCTTGGGGCTTCTTACTTAAAATGTATACCTTCTTTTCCATGTCACCTCTAATTGTCCTAAGACAATGCAACATACTCCACTGATCCTTGCAAGATTGATCTTTAATGCTTTCATGGATGCTTCACTCATGATTATCCATTTCAAATGAATCAATAGGGTAGCATGCTAGGCTCAACCCTTGTGGGAGCCCATTTTACTCCACATGTTGTGACTTCAATTGAAAACAAATCAACAATAAGGATTTCACCTAAACCTGCATAATGAACAAACATGTTAGATAAAACAGAGCATATGATAGATTTTTATGATAACCTTTCTATTTTCTTGGACATTTGTGATATGTAGAATATTTCAATGCTTTATGAGGATTAGGCTATACATTTATAGATGTTTGCATATGTAATGATTGGTGATCCCGAGCTCTAACAAACTCTTTATCACTCATGCAGGAAATCTTGGAGTAGCAGGAAAGCAACTTCTGGAGGTTGGAAAATTAGGAGGGAGGCTGAAACAGATGCAATAGTTCAACTCAACTGGGATTCGTCATTTAGGAAATGACGGATCCCATTTTATTCCATATGCATTTTTCCTTTATGTATCTATAAATGTATAGTCTATTTCTTTTACTGCATTAAAATAGTCAGTCCCACGGCTTGTGTGGGACACTATACACTTATGCTTATCAATAAAGACTACTTTTATGCAACAATTTACACTCTCCTCTCTATTGTATACATTTTCATAATGTGATGCAATCTATTTGATAATTCATCTCGTGTAGATGAATAGAAAATAGCAGAATATAATGTGTATCTTTTCCTTTACTTTGCAAACAGTATCTTAGGTCTACCTGATTGAACTGGAAGCAAAATCAGGTAACAAGTAGTTTATTTCCATTCATTTATAATGTGATTGAATTGATGAATAAACCATTTTTAGTCATTTGATTGATCGATTTGGATGTTAATTCAGTCGTTTGATTGATCAATTTGGTCATTGATTTAGTCATCTGATTGATCGATTTGGTTGTTGATTTAGTCGTCTGATTGATTGATTTGGTCATTCATTTATTCATTAATTTGATCGATTTGGTAGAGTGTTTAGTCTTTAATTTAGTCATTTTTTATTCATTGGTATATTTAGTCATTAATTTAGTCATTGATTGTTGTTAATTGGTCACTTATTTAGTCATTTTTTATTCACTGATTTCCATCCATTGGTAGTGTATTTACTCATTAATTTTACTCATCATTTTGATCAATTTGGTAGTTATTTAATTGTTTTTGTTCATTGATTTCTCTCAATTGGTAGGTATATTGGTACATTATTTATTATTTGCATAATCAATATATTTATTCATATTTATTCACTGATTTCTATCATTTGGTAGTATATTTAGTCAATTGATAGCTTATTTAATTATTTCCATTCACTGATTTCTACCTATAAGTGTTGGAAATGCGATAATTCTTTAATTAAAGTTTAAACATATAAAAAAATAGAAAAAAATAATCAATCATTCATTTGCACATAATGAAATGGCTATTAAGAAGGAAAAATACTGAAATTTTATTGAGAAAATGTGTTCTTACAATAGATACAAGATAGAAATGTGTCTTTGCTTTGGAAAATATACTGTTAAAAAGTGTGTTTCTCAGTGTTGTGACTGAGAAAACTAAGTTACAATTCCTTTTTTTTTGCTTATGCAAGATATTACAATTTTGATGACAATTCTATGTTGCAACTTATTTGCAACTGCACATACATGTATGTTGCACTCTCTGCAACTTCTCCTCTTCTCTACACCTCTTTATCTGCTCTATATTTACTTCTATTTTTGCACCCTTGTTCTTTGTGTCTACTGCTTACACAACAACATATCCCCTCTTCTATAGTGCACCAGTTTGAATGAGCAGAACCCAAACAAAAAGAGAAAAACATAATCAAGGGGTTTTACATTACAGGTGCAGTATGATAGAACATTCTTTGTTCTACTCACATAATGTACACCCAAATCAAATTCTCTAGTTTTTGTTTGGGTTCAACTTATTCAGGCTTAGTACATTCTATGTCTACAACTTCACACTCCACACTTTGCTGCTACTAACCCTTCTTTTTCTCTTCTACACTTACGACTAACACTCTATCATTTTTTAAAAATATTTTAGTGGCCACCATGTGAAGGTCCCTTCTTTCTCTTTCAAATGGATAACTCCATCTATTTTTTCCAAATAAGGAAGGGGTATGTTACTTGTGACCTATAAAATACTTACATTTTCATCTCATGTTCCTTTCAATTTGACTCCATGTAAAATAGATAGCGAGTGAATTTTCCCAATGCTCGTAGCAGAACCATCAAACGGATCCAACACCTCAACTTTATCCCCTTCTTGGAGTTTATTAATAAATGTCTACAAAAAAATATACACATTATATTGAGATATAAAACACATATTATATTATTTTTGACAGTTGTATGTAATGTCTTATGTCTTGGAACAAATTGGTTTTTGTATGTGCTTTTATAAAACACTCTATTACGACTAAGCTCTAAGCTTCCATATGTAAGTTATATGTTCTCCCTTATTTCCATAATCTATGTATACTATCTAATTACACTTCACTACTATTCTCACTAGCTTCTATCAAATATGTAATGATTACCCTTATTTACATAATAAAAAAACCATTACTTACTTGAATAGTACTTACTTGCATGTGGTTTCATAGCACTCAACTCGAGTTCAACACTAATACCACTATGAATATCATGTGCATGCTCATTGATTTCATCATCATAACCGTGCTATCAATGTCATTGCATACATGAAGTTGTATAGCTTTGTAGAGAGTTCTATTGACAAGGCCTTTTTTTCTTTTTGTCCTTCTTTCATATAATTACTTTGCATCATGTGGTTTAATCATCATGCAAAAATTAATATAAGTCAAGTAAAGAATGTAAATGCTATAAATTTTTTTCCAAAAGAACATTTTAAGCATGAAGAATGAAAAAACATTGGGTCAGATTAACTTACAACTTAAAGAATGCAAAAGCTATAATTTTTTGTCTAAAAGAAGAATGAAAAAACATTGGGACAAATTAACTTACAACTTAAGGAATACAAAAGCTATAATTTTTTTTCCAAAAGAACATTTTAAGAATGAAGAATGACAAAACATTAGGATAGATAACTAACAACTATTATATTAATTACCTTAACTTCAAGACAACTAAGATGACTATGTTGCACATTCTTGTCCACTTCATCACTATCAATATCGATAACTCTATTGACACCATGAATGAATTTTTGTTTTCCTATTGCTTTGATAAAATTGCTCTGCATGTGGTTTAACCATTGTGCAAAAAAATATACAAAGCATTCAATAGTCAAGTAAATAATGCAAGCTATAAATTTTTCCAAAAGAACATTTTCTAGATCACTCCAACAATAAATAAATTGGGTTGGATTCTCTTATGCTCAGATTTCAATAATCTACATATTAAGAGGCATTTGTATATAGAATTTACAAAAAAGAAGAAATAAGATCAATAGAGCCTCTTACCTCATCTGAATCCATGGATTTATGCTCATTCCATGCAAAAAGTATAGGGTTAACAGATTCAACCAACTACTTAACTTGTTGAGTGAGAATGAATATGCAACTCATTACCTTTTGGTACCCTAGTTCATTTGAGTTGACATGATCTATAGAGGCTCCTACTAGGAATTGAACATATGGTTGTTAAACCTTTGTTGATGAACTAGATTTCTAGTTCATCCTACTCTTAGATTTACTAGCATCTAGTGCTGCCATATAATTGACAATATCTTTTGCACCTGCTTCTCTATTATTGTTTTCCACCTAAAATACAATGTCAATTTCAACATATAGTCAGTTCAATAAAAAATCAAAATAAATAACAAAATGTAAATTGAGCCAAAAATCCATACACTTACTACAAATTTGTCTATTTTGGTGTACAACCTGCCTCGACCAAATATGTATCCAGCCCTCACATTATCTCTTGCTCTCTTGCCTCTGTTACTCTTTGCCAAATATTCCAGAATGTATACTTTCTCTCAATGCCTCCCACTCTTTACGAGATAGACTAGAGTCTAACCTCTCTTTTCCCTCCATGCTTGTTTTTCTACAACTATATTTATAATTTTTCATCAAATTCTCATCCTTTGCTTGTAATATTTTCTAAAGATTTTTCCACCAGTAGTCTCAAAATAATTTTCCATTTTTGTATAACATTTTCCATAGCTCATGGATCTTACTCAACAAAAATTGATTTTCAAATATCCAAATGGGCCCTACATCTTACACTCAATTTAGTGGACCACTTTGGAACATTTGGCCCAATGGGCTCACCATCTCTCGATACCTCAAGCAAGAATGACTTCTTGCCTTAGTATAATTTTCTTTCTTTTGCATTCCTCTCTGTAGATCTACACAAATCTTGACTCAATCTTTGTCTTTTTACAAAAGCATCCACATCTTCTATTAAATTACCACTACCAATATTTCTGGTTGATCCACTAGTTCCATCAAAAGTTCTAGATGCAACAGGTGCACTTTGAGGCACAATAGATGCAAGTGATATCTCTTCATGACTTTCAATAATCAAAACTTCATGCTCCTTGGCCACATCAGGTGTGGCATGAGTAGGTAGATCAGTATCGACCTCCATAGATTTCACATCATTAAACACATCCTTTAATGTTGAAAAAAGTATATGCAGACCTGTTGTTCCTTTTCCCTAATGTTTTTCAATAATCTCTCTTAGAATTAGTTATAGGAGGTCATCACAACATTGCACATCACCATGTGCTATATCAGGCTACACATCACCATGTGCTATATTAGGTTGTACATCACCATGTGCTATATCAGGCTGCATATCACCATGTGCTATATTAGGCTGCACATCACCATGTGCTATACCAAGTTGCACATCAACACAACTATTGTTTCACCAACTGCATTTGTTGAATCACAAAAGTGTTAGCTTCTATGAGATTGCAACAATGTATCTTTTCTTTCCTTTTGTTTTTTCCCCACATTCTCTTTGCACTCTTTTTGTTGCCTATAAAACAAAAAAAATATCATATTATGTCTTATATACATAAATCTATTGCCTATAAATTTCATTAAACCCTATTAAACAAATAGTATACTACTTAGTGAATTTACAACTCGACCACTTTCAAACGAAGACTCAATAAATATTCATTATTCTTGACCACTTTTTAACTACGCACATGCTCATATTCTGGAACTAGAATTTTAGCATTATGATCACTATCATCTAATTTGCGCCTTACAATACTTGTATTCATTTTCTGAAGTCCAAATAAAAAATAATGTATAAATCAACAAATTGAATCAATAAAACTTTATTAAGTTCATAAGTTGATAACTAATGACTTTCCAATCCGCTGATAACTGTAAATGGAAACTTAAAATAGAATTTAGTTTATAGATTAAAAATAATTTACTGTCAAAAACCAAGATGATGTTTACAATTACAGGTATTAGAAAAATTTTCCTTGGGGATATATTCACAAGAGAAGAACTCATAAAAACATAACACAAATAGGATGAAGGAAAAACATAGTCTGAGGTGTGTTAGAACCTTAAAATTTTTCCTAGTTCCATCATTATAATTAACCTTGAGCTCCATGACCTGAGCCTTGAACCTTATATCCCTTTTTTATTTTTGACTAAGCCTCCCCACTGTAAACAAACATATAACTTTTTTAGGTTTGACTGACATTGAAAGACCTATACAAATCCAAGAATTCATCATATATACTTAAGCAAAAATATTTCTATCTAAAAACATTCTAAATCCCTTAATAGTCTATTACCACGATCCCTCAGTAGTAATCTGAACCCTTGGTAAGATGGTTGTGTGTAACAAACAACATGAAGATATTTATTGCCATACCACAAAAGTATTATGATGAGGACATGGTTGGGTGGTATGAGAGAATTTAAATACATCATAAGCTTCCATACCACGAGAAGGAAAAGTGAAGGGTGTGGTATAGTGGGGTAACCCACCATTCCATGAGGAAGATCATAAAGGCATGTGGTAGGGCGGTATGAACCACTATATCACAGAAGGATGTGATGAAGCATGCAGTATGGTGGTAATCCATGCGACCGTTAATGTAAACCATAGTACCACGGGTTAAACAAGTCAAGGTTACGAAATAGAGGTAAGGATCTGGCTACCCCATGGTGAAATTTAAAGAAGCATGCGGTATAGCGGTTTATACCCCTCTATCCCGTGATAGTTATAGAAAGTGTTGAAAATAAAGCAGTATTAAATGCATGAATCATATCAACCATTTGATCTTATAAAATCAATGGTGCATGTTCAAACCTAAACTATGAGAAAAATATTTGGCATAAGGTTGATATTAATGTTGACATGATTGAGCTCATAAGCCATTAAACCAAGAATTTGGCATTCTCTTTGCACTCATTTTCAAAAATTATCGTGCAGGGAGCTAGGAGTTTGAGGAGGTTAAGCTTTGCAACTATCATAACCTGGGTAAGTGCACAAAACTTTTTGTGAATTATGTTTTATGAGTACAAGATTGTTTGGAATTAGTCATTTTAGAAGTATAGAAGTAAGATAGTTAAACTGTGAATTAAGTTTTACAAGTACAAGATTGTTTGGAATTCTACATTTTAGAAGTATAGGAGAAGTAAGATAGTTAAACATCATGCCGCCCAAGAAGAAAGAACCTGAAACAAAAAGGGACATCATGCCACCCAAGAAGAAATAACCTAAAACTAAAAAGGAGGAATCTAAGGTTAAAAAGAGGTCCTTACAATAGTATATCCTAGATATACTCCCTGAATCAAATGATAGAGGATTTAAGAATTTTTTTAAAGATGTGGCTCACAATTGTAGAGATGCCCTTATCCCTATCTCCAGGTGGGAACTGTTCTAGTACTTTTATGAAAAAAGGGAGGATAAGATTCCAGTGCAAAATCCATGGGAATTAGATTTATCCAAGTTAATTTTTCCAAATGTTTTTATATATGTAGAGTTCATCAGAGTATTGGCTCAGAGTTATCATCCTACTACTAGGTCTATGAGATTGCTAGATGGTTCACCATTAGTTGTGTTGACTAAAGCGGCCATCAATGAATGTTTTCACCTAAACAAATGCTCCCTTACTAAAATTGATTTTCAAAGAAGTGAAGAAGAATATACTAGATTGAGGAGAACCTATTGAAGTGATGAACTCCCCATTTACATGAAAAGGGGTGTGAACAACAAGGTGATTCCTATATTCCCTTCTACTACTAAACCATTTGTTGTCATAGATTTCTAATTCTATTTCAAGAAAACCTACTTTGCTCCATGTCAAGTACTTGGGATAGATGCACAAGAGAAAATTCCAGTTAGTTTAATGTTGATGGCTATCAAGATCCAAAACCCTAAGAAAAAAATTGAATATGATTTTTCCTCATATCTTGAGAAAGTATTGCATGAAGGAATTTTGCAATTCAGGGAAAATAGAGACCTCATAACATTTAAGAAATATTCTTTGTTGTGCCACTTGATATGATACTAGAATAAAGATAGATGGAGAAAAATGATGTGTTTGGGTAAGATTGAATAGAAAGGGAATTTGTTGCCAGTGCAACAATGGTGTTATATATGGGACAACATATGTAAGAATTCAAATTATGTGATATTCCATGATGACTTTGTGTATAGAATTATGACAGTTCTTGGCCATCAACCACCAAGACTACACACACTTGTGCTACAACTATTAAGACCTTTGGTTTTGAAACCTGAGCAAGGCCATACTCATAATTTCGGTGATTGGTTTTTTCTACCAGATATCACAATAATCAAGATTTATGGATGCCCACAGGCACCACATATACTGCCAAAGTTTGTCCCCTTTGATTATCCTTTTTAGAGTTTATGTGGCAGATTTTGTGGATGGAAAAGGATGTCATGCATAAACAAAGGAAGGGTACATTTCTACCCAATTTGACAACATGTGGGGAACTATCAATGGGATTTGATACACTTGAAGAGTTGCAAAATTATGTAAAAACAAGGTACTCTTTAGAGTCTAGAAAGGAAAGAGATTTTGACCCTAAGGGTCACATGAATTTTGTAAGACACACCATCCTTACCAAGGCTATGGTTACTCACTATATTGATTATAAAGAAGATGTAATTAGAAATTGTTTCACTCCTCAAGAGGCATATGAGAGGAGAAAATGAGAAATTATGAAAATGATTGAGGAAGAAAGAAAGATGAAGCATAGTGATTTCTTGGGGTATTTCATAGAGGAAGCAGATCCTCTCAAGAGGATTGAAATAATGATTGATAAGTTTCATGAATTATATAAGTCTGCAACAGAGATGGGGATGGGGAGACCTACCAAATTGTCTCCCAAAAGGCTGGGTGGTATTGTAATTACAGAACCAACTCCAAATACTATTTTAGTATATCATGCTTCTCCAGGATCACCTCTTGAACAATCACCTTCTAAAAAAAAGACACAAGATAGAACCACTTGTTTCCTATGAAATAAGTGAGGAGGTTGGAGATACAAAAGAAGCAGTTAATGTGTTAAGAAATTTCAAGGATGATGTTGAAGTGGACCAACCTATGCCTAAAATTGAAGACCACAGGCCTGAAGCTAGAGCTGATATTCAGGTACAAGCAGAAAGAGAAATGCATGAGGATGAGAGGGTAATTGTAGCTCTCAGGATCTTGGAAGACGATGAATTTATCAAAACCATTTAATTTAAAGACTTTTGGATTAAGATGAAAATGAGAGAGTTTGAAGTGAGGGTTGAAAAAAAAAAGGGGGGGGTTGAGGAATCCCAACATGACCGGATAGTAGCCTAAAATTTTAATGAATTAAGGATTGATAATATTGATGTCATCCCACAAGAGGGTAAAGAGATGATTTTGAAAAGTAATATACTTATTGTCCCTGATATGGAATTAAAGCAATTTTTTTTACTTGATCAAGTGAGAACATAGTAAGACCCAATGCTGATTGTTGAGTTTGACTTAGATGAAGGGATAAGTGGTATAAGATATAACCCTAAGATTGAAACCTTGGCATTCTAGGCCAAACAAAAGATCACACAATACTAGATGTAGTGCAGGAAATGAAAGGGACAACTATGGTGAAAATATTAATGGATACATATCCTATAGAAGCTAAAACCATGACAATGCATTCAACTATGTTCACTCAAGTTGTTGTTAAGGAGATGGAAGCTAGATTAAGAGAGTACAAAAAGGAACAAAAGTTTTTAAATGATGAAGTCAATAAATTGTTCATGGAAAATGTGAAGTTGAAGGAATAATTGAAAGGAGTAGGCCCCTCACAGAACAAGGAAATAATGTTATACCAGCCTCCTCCTACTCCACCAGTTGATATAGAAAGTTCTTCTATTGAAAAAGTGAGCATTCTTAGATAGAAGATTGAAGAGTTAAAGAAATCCAACAATGAGGGCAAGGAAGGAGTGAAAAAGAAAATCTTCAATGTTTTAGAGAAGGTCCTTGAGCATAGGATAAAGCTAATTGTGGATAAGTTGGAAAGTGTATATGATTGCTACAGATCACTGACATAGGAAATTGATCAAATGAAAACACATGTACCCATATTGGATCCCCTCTTTAAGAACTGCCAACCCATACACCACATATTGGTAACCTTGTGTAGAATCTTACAGAGGAGTACTGAGGCTCCTGTAGCATTAAAACCTACAGAGCAGATGGCCAAAATAGTTATAGATGAATTCCAATATATACAAGGAGAGGAAAAAAAGATCAGAACAAGAAAGATTCATTTCATACTCTCAAGCAGTGGTTTGTGCCAAAAATATTGAAAGATGACTACTTGAAGGACTCAATGAATGAAAGAGTTAATTTGGTTAGATTGTTCCACAGTGCATCACTTGCATACAAAAGGATGGTGAGTTGAGTCTTGATAGGTTTTACTTATTCATGGATGGAGTAATAATGTTGGATGTTGGATATTCTAATTTTATCATGGATGGTAGGGTGTTACTAGATAGATGATGGAAGATTCACCTTGCAAATATATTGAAAATTTAAGAATACAAATGGCCACATGATTATATAGTGTATGAGTGGGAGTAGAAGTATTTGGGTCCTCTCAAACAATAGGCATTGGGGTTGTCACTGTGGAAGAACCACACATTCAGATACACTAATATGGAGAAAGGACCTTGAATAGATATTCAGTGATCATGGGTGCCTTACGAAGATTTATGGACTATAGTGTCACAAGTGTTGTGGAATTAATTAGATATCTACTTTCTCTATTTTATGATTTAAGAAAAACTAATGTTTATATTAGTTTATATGAAGAGGCATAAATTTTGAAAAAATTGCTTATTTTGTAACAGTCTAAAGCTTGTTTCTTCTCTTATAAAAGAGAAACCAAGACCAAATTTTGATATCATCATAATAGGAATTTATAGAAACATATATGAGGAGACTTTTGTTATGAAATAACTTGCACAATAGAAGAATATGATATGAAATATGCTGCAAATACTTGATATTAACTGAGAATAACAAGCCACTTCGAGGGGGAAAACCTCCAAATATCTCTAATGAGAACACACTTCACAACTTGATGATGAAATAAGACTCGCAACCTCCTATATATACATATTTATTCCTAGGATATCACCTAGGCCGAGTTAGACACACCTATATAAGTCTTAGGCTGACCTAAACAACTAAATAACAATATACTAATGATAATATGACTTAATAGAGAGTTAAGATAGCCACAAGCCAACTATTCATAACCCGATGTACACTAATATTAAGGGCATAGCATACCCCCCTTCTTCAAAGAAGCATTGTCCTCAATGCTAATCAAGTTTGGATTCTTTTGAATGAACTCCTCATCCTCCCATGTGGCATCTTCAACTGGTAAATTATTCTATTGGATGAGATACTTAGTGAGAGTTCTATTCCTCAGCTTCTTTGTGCATGTTTGACGAATGCACTCTGATTCCAAAATGATTCTTCCTTCTTCATCTAGCTCTGGTAGTGTTTTTTGAGTGGGAATATTATGCCCAATTACCTTCTTCAAACAAGAAACATGAAAAACTGGATGTATCTTTGTTGTTGGTGGCAACTCTAGCTTGTAGGAAACACTACCAATCTTTTACATGATTTGGTATGGACCATAATACCTTGGAGATAACTTATTATTATTTTTTTGATGCTTTAGTGAGATTTTCTTATAAGGCTGTAATCTCAAGAAGACCCAATCCCCAACTTCAAAACTTCTTTCACTACGATGTTGGTCTGCCTGTTGTATCATTTGATTTTGTGCCATGGCTAAATTCTCCTTGAGTCCTTAAAGTACTTGTTGTTGATGAAGCAAGTGGTCTTCTACTGCCTAAACTCTTGGTGACACCTTTATTGATGATGTGATGGAAGGAAGATGATATCCATAAAATGCCAAAAATGGGGGCATTTTTGATGAGCTATGAAAAGAAGTGTTATACCACCATTTTGCAAGTGGTAGCCAATATACCCATTGAGACTGTTTCTTTGAAGTGAAACAACGTAGATATCCTTCCAAAAACTTATAAACAACCTCGGTTTTCCCATCTGATTGAGGGTGGTATGAAGAGATATGAGCCAATTGAGTACCCAAACATGAGAATAAATCTTTGCAAAAGTGACTAGCAAAGATAGGATCATGATCACGAACAATAACCTTAGGCGTGCCATGTAGCTTTTGGATATTCTCCAAAAAATATTTTGCCATTGCACTTTTTGTAAAAGGATGTGATAATGCAATGAAATGTGCATATTTAGTGAGGCGATCAACTACTACCATGATGACATTATGACCTTTATATTTGGGAAGCCCTATGATGAAGTCCATGGATACCTCTTCCCAATGTTGGCTAGGAATAAATAAGGGTTGCAAGAGACCTGGTGTCTTAATTGTCTCCCCTTTATTCCTTTGAAAAAACAAACATTCAACCACAAATTTTTAAACATCACCTTTTAGCCCTTCCCAAAAAAATTGCTTTACTCGATGATATGTCTTCAAAAATCCTAAATCACCACCCATTGGAGACTCATGCAACTCTGTGAGAATCTTGTGTTTAAGAGTGGAATTCTTGTAGAGATACAAACACTCTTTATACTAAAGAGTATCTCCCTTCCAACAAAACTTATCTGAACTACTATGATCACTTTTTAATTGATCGATGAGATTACTTGTCGCAACATCATTTTTCCACTCCGCTTTGGCTTCCTCCACCCAATTTGCTTGTAATATTGAAAGGGAACACAATAAGGCTTCATCTTTCTCATCCTTCCTTGAAAGTGCATCTGCTACAATATTTTATTTCCCTTTCTTATATACAATCTCAAAGTCATATCCTAACATCTTAGTGACCTATTTTTGTTGCTCTTCAGAAGATAGTATTTGTTCCAAAAAATATTTTAGGCTATCATGATTTTTCTTAACCTTGAAGTGTCTACCCAATAGATAAGGCCTCCATTATTTAACTGCATGGAGGATTGCTAGCATTTCCTTCTCATAAATAGGTTTTAGTTGATTCTTACCCTTTAATTGACAACTCTCAAAAGCAATTGGTCAACCTTCTTGCATGAGCACTGCTCCTATCCCATTTCTAGAAGCATCACATTCCACAATGAATTCCTTGGTGAATTCAGGAGTGGAAAGCACTAGAGTTGTACACATAGCCTCCTTCAATCTCTCAAATGTTGTATTGACAGACTCGTTCCAATGAAAAGAATCCTTCTTCAATAGAGTGGTGAGAGGTGCTTCTATATGACCATAATTCTTCACAAATATTCTATAGTACCCTATCAATCCCAAGAAACCCCTCAGTTTCTTAATGGTTTTTGGAATAGGCCATTCCATGATAGCCTTAATTTTGTTAGGGTCCACCTTTACTCCTGCATGTGAAACTATGTGTCCCAAATACTCCACCTCTGTAAGATCAAAAGCAAACTTCGATGGCTTAGCATAGATTTTATGATCTTCAAGTATTTTGAAATGCTTGATCCACATGTTGAAAATTTTCTTCCCAAGTCTTGCTGTAAATCAATATATCATCGAATAATACCAACACAAACTTTCTCAAGAAATTCTTAAAAATGGAATTCATCAAAATTTGGAATGTAGATGGTGCATTGGTAAGACCAAATGGCATCACAAAAAATTCATAATGACCCTCACGAGTCTGAAATGTTGTCTTACAAATATCTTCCTCCTTAATCTGAATTTGGTGATAACCAGATCTAAGATCTAATTTGGTAAAATGCATAGCTCCATTCAATTCATCTAGCAAATCATCAATGAATGGAATAGGAAACTTATCTTTAATAGTGTACATGTTGAGTACTCTATAATCTAGACACTTGCGACAAGTATCATCTGTCTTACGTACCATCACCATAGGTGAGGAGTAAGCACTTTGGCTATGCCTGATAATTCCTGCCTCAAGCATCTCCTCAACATTTTTTTCTATCTCACTCTTTTCTATGTGTGGATACCTATAAGGCTTGATGTTCGGTGGTTGGATCCCTAGAACTAACTGTATGGCATGATCATGATCCCTCTTAGGAGGAAGTCCTTTAGGCATATATCCAAGAACAACTGAGTGACGATCAATTATATCTTTCAAATCTAGATGAGTAGGAGCATTAGATTGAGAGACTTCTAATGAACATAGTTGGGCCACAAATCTATCCACTCCTTTCTTAAAATTTTTTTGCATTTGATGAGAGCTTACCATTTGTGGGGATTTTTCCTTCAACCCCCTTAGCTCTACTACCCTTCCTTCTTATTGAAATCTCATGAATAGTTCTTGGAAGTTCATCTCAATCGTTCCCAATGTAGTAAGCCATTGTACTCCCAAAAAAATATTTGTTGCGCCCATGGATATCACATACATTGGGGTATCAAGTTGATAATCTCCCATGGATAATTTAATGCTATGAAACTTCCTTGAACAACTAACTATACCACCATCTGCAATCAAAACCTAACTTTAGACAAGTAGCTAACTTTTTGTTGATGAAATTATGAGTATTACCTGAGTCGATCAACACTGTTACCTTCTTCTTCTTTAAGAACCCCACCACCTTGAGAGTTTGTGGAGCATTGAAAACTGAGAGTGCATGACAAGAAATGATTGGTTGAGAATCATGTGATTCCTCATTTGTCTCCCTTTCATCCTCTAGTATGGGTTCCTCCTCTTCTTCCTCACTTGGACCTTCAATATAGAACAATTTCTTTTCACTGCATTTCTGTCCTCGACTATATTTGCTATCACAATTGAAACACAAACCTTTTGCTCTTTTCTCAAATTTTTGTGGAGTCAACCTAGTAGGTTGTGTTGAATATCCTTTCTCTCTTGTCACATTAGCCCCTTGCTTCTTAGGAATCAAATACTTCTCCTCTACCCTATGTGCTAAGATAAAAGACTCATTTATGGAGCTAGGGCTAAACATGTGTACCTCATGTTGAATGTGATCCTTGAGACCCCCCAAGAATAAATCATTCACTTTTTCCTTTGTAATTGTATCCACTCTTAAGGATAGATTTTGGAATTGCTGAATATGATCCTTAACTGATCCTTTTTGTTGAAGTTTAGCAAACTGGCTGAAGAAGTTGTTTGTCACACTATTGCTATATTGTGCTTGGAGTTCCTCCGTAAAAATTGACCATGAGACGGTGAGCCTCTTTTTCCTTCGATAAGTGCAAAGCCAATGATACCAAATGAATTGATCTGGTTCTAGATATAGGGAAGCCATCGTGACCTTTTTTCTATTTGGGATTTGGTGTACTTCAAAGAAATTCTCCATTTGGTTTATCCATGTTAGAGGATCCTTTCCATTGAACTTGCACATATCCACCTTTGGAAATAAATTCCTAGATCCCATAGGAGTACTAAATCTTGATTCAATGGTAGCTAACCTAGAATTTTCACCCTGGTTGCTTGAGAACTCCTTTCTTGGTTCAGCCATGTAGGTGCTTCACATGTTTCGTATGTTCGATATATATCCTATTAGGTCACACATATCCATATTCATTGAGGAAATATCTTCCTTGACCTTATTTATTTCCTTATTAGGAGTAATATCCTCTATTGTTACCCCATCCTTATTAGGATTCTTCCCCGGAGTGACAACATTCTTTTTGCCCCTTGTTGTAGGCCCCATCATGATGGGAACCACTAATTTTGAAATAAATCACACAAATGAAACTTAAATTCTCTAAAAAATTCACTGTAACTTACTAGGGCTAAAATAAATCTCACCTAGAAAAGTCTCCAAGACATAAGCAGATTTGTAGCGTGGAGAGTGATAATTGTGAAAAAAATAATTTTTCAATAACATGCTTATTTCTAATCCAATTCCTCCAAATTTTTTTACTATAATCTCCTTTATTATTTCTTCAAAAACCCAATAAAAATGAGACTCCAATTTGACAATATGTGTGAGATATGCATATTCCAAAAAACTTGTGTACAAACCCTAATTCTGCAATAATTCTCTTAAATATGCTCCAATTCTTCTGAAATTTGGATTGTAGATTCTTTAATATGTTCTTCAAAAACCCTTTAAAAATAAGAAAAAAAATCGCCAAAATTCGAAAGATATTCTCTTCCCAAAATCACCTCCAAAATTGAGAAAAACCTTGCCTCTATGGTGCCAAGATCATGCTCTGATACCACTTGTTATGAAATAACTTGCACAATAGAAGAATATGATATGAAATATGCTGCAAATAATTGATAATAACTGAGATAACAAGCCACTTCAAGGGGGAAAACGTCCAAATATCTCTAATGAGAACACACTTCACAACTTGATGATGAAATAAGACTCACAACCTCCTATATATACCTATTTATGCCTATGATATCACCTAGGCTGAGTTAGACACACCTATATAAGTCTTAGGCTGACCTAAACAACTAAATAACAATATACTAATGATAATATGACTTAATAGAGAGTTAAGATAGCCACAAGCCGACTATTCATAACGCAATGTACACTAATATTAAGGGCATAGCAACTTATGTTATATTGTAATATCTTTTTGAAGCAATCAATGGACAAGAAGATTTAATCTAGTGCTTGAATTCTGGTTTGAATTATTTTGTTGATAATACTGTGTATAATTGGATTTTTTATGTATTTTAGGTTGGAATATATGGGTATATTATGAATTGGTATCAATTATTTGTTCATAATACCGTGTATGATATAATAAGTTGTGGTCTTGAATTGTAGTATTGGATTTTTTATGTATTTTAGGTAGGAATATATGGGTATATTATGAATGCAGTATTTTAGATATCATTTTATTGAAAATATTGAACAATTTTCTAATTTTGCAGTCTCTTAGTTTTAGTTTTCAATGTCAGTCAAACCTAAGAGATCATTTCTTTGTTTGTAATGAAGAGGCTTAGTTCACCTAATGTTAATATATCTATATGTATTATTAAATCACAAATTCTCATTATCGTTTCCTTCACACAAGCATATTCAATGCATGTGGAGGCTAGAAGTTGTATTACAAACTAAAGCTATCATCTAGGTCGTACAAGAAAATTCTAGCATCTAGAAAACATATAGGACATACAAGAAATTATATTCTGAATAAACAAAATTAATTTCAACCAAGGAAAACTAAGAAGAATGAATTACATTCAATAGTAAATTGCATTTCACATGTTTCAAACTCAAAGCATTACTTCACATTGCATAACCAATAACTAGATGTTGCTAGATGACAAAATTTTAATTAAAATATAGTTTTTACAAATTCAACATAATTAGTTATGCAATTACTTCACATTGCATAACTAATCACTAGAAGCAGCTGCCAATTGCATTTTCTTGTCATGGCATTCCATGAGACCACATTTCTTTGAGGCATTTTTTCAAATAGTTCACTGCCTTGTCTATGCTACCACATTTTTCATACATATTGCCTACCAAAGCATTTTATCAAACAATTCACTGATTTGTTGATATGGCTAAAAGCCCAAAACAAATGCTTTCGAACAAGCTATGGATGCTTGGAAAAAATCTATCAAAGCATAATAGTAAGCAATAGCATAGAAAAGGTAGTGAACTAGTTGAAAATATGTCTCAAAGAAATATGGTCCCGTGGTGATGGAATTCCATGACAATCCATAACAATTCACTTGTCATGGAATTCATCATGGCATTCCATCACCATGAGACCACATTTCTTTGTGTCATTTTTTCCAAAGTTCATTGCCTTGTCTATGCTACCAAAGCATTTTATCAAACAGTTCACTGCCTTGCTGCTATGGCTAAAAGCCTAAAACAAGTGATTTCAAACAAGCTATGGATGCTTGGAAAAAATATATCAAAGCATAATAGTAAGCAACAACCTATAGTCTCGTGTTTTTTTTTGGCACAAAAATCAGCGTGGTTTTATTTGCATTTATTTGTAGGTTTCAAACACATTTTTTTTGGCAATTTTGCTATTTGAAATGGGGGGAAATCTACGTGGTCAATTTTGTGCATTTTTTAATTGTAGGATTCTCATAGTTAGTGAAAAAGGTAGTGTTCATGAAGGAATGGAAAAGATGTGTAGAGCCTTTGAATTATACCAGTACTGTGCAATGGCATTGAATCATTTAGCAAACCATTTTTTCTTCATAGGGCAACATTTTCTTGTGGAACAGTTGACTGAGACAACTCTTGTTTTAACTAACCAACCTCTCATGAAATCTCATTCATATTATAATCTTGTACGATCTTATCATAGTAAAGGTGATTATAACACCACTGGCTGCTACTACATGACATCATTCAAGGAAAGCCAGAGGCCACAAGATTTTGTGGATAGGTTCAATTGAAGTTGGGAGATCTTAAGAGTTCTCTCTCAAAATTTGAAAAGTTTTAGAGGCCCACCCTAAAAATTTGAGAGCTTAAAATTTTTAGGCTATATATATGCTCAGTAAGGGCAGACAAAGAAGGCTTTGGAAATTTTAAGAAAGGAAACTCGCATGGATCCATGTAATGCCCATGCATTTATCAAGATGGGTGAGTTATTAATATCGATAGACCCCAGTGCAACCTTAGATTTTCTTAAGACAACAAAGTCTCTTATGAAGAAGAGAAGAGAAGAAGTAACCATTGAATTGTGAAACAACATTGGGGTTTTTCATTTTGAGCATGATGAACTAGAGTTGTCTCAAGAAACTTTTATGGAGGCATTAGGAGATGGCATTTGGGTTGAATTCATAAATAAAAGCCCCAGTGCCAATTCTACAGTTTTATGTGCACTTTAAGGATATGGAATTCTTCCATCGACTAGAAGAAGGTGGTTTTCCACTTGAGTTACCATGGGATAAATTCACAACACTATTTAATCTTGCTAGGTTGTTTGAACAACTACATGATAATAAAAAAGAAAATATTTTATACATGCTAAAATTGTTCAACCATGGCTCAGGCTTGGAATGAGATCCAACTAAGCCTAGAATTGATTGGGGATGCACTTAAGGTGGATAAAAACTCATCAAATTATTTATGTATGTTTGGCAACATGGAACTGAAAATAGATGACTAGCTTAAAGAAAAAGAAACAATTAAAGTAGCACGCTAAATTGCCTTGGATAATGAAGCAAAACAAAAAGTTGATGAAGAATGAAGGATTCAGATGGAAAGGTGAAAGAAAGAGGAAGAACTTTGATGGGTGATGCAACAAGAGGAGCAATTTGAACATGTGAAGGAATTATGGAAGAGTAAACATAAGGATAGGGATGATGGCGATGATGAGGCTGCTCATTTTGAGAAGAAGCAAAAGAAGGAAAGGAATAAAAAAGAAGAAGATTAAGGACCATGAGGCTTATGATTCTTATATGGAGGTACCTGATATTTCCATGGAAGATGAGGCAAATTATATGAATGATAAGGCACAAAATGGTGCAGAAAATTCCCAAGATATTCTTGCAGTTGTAGGTCTAGAAAACTCTGATGATGGTGAGACAAATTCTCTAGTTTTAACAAAAAAATAAAGGAGACATGCATACTCTGATTCTGAAGATGATGAACTATTGAAGAAACAAAGTCCGAGAGAAGATGATCCATATGATGATGATGTCTTGGCTTCCTGAGATTTAACCAAACCTAGCTCCTATTTTCCAAGAGAAAAATTCCCAACGCCCATGGGAAATAAATGATGATCATTTGAGTTTCAACTTGGTTTCATTTCGAAAAGGGGACATTACATTGTACAAGATTTTTTTAACAATAGAATAATTTAATCCACCTAATTGGGACTATAATCAAAATACATGACATAATCTATTTTCAATTATAGTTTCTTTGAATCTAGAATTTGATAGAAAGATAAAGCATAATATATTGAAGGGAACAAAAAATGTTCTAAAATAAAGACTAAAATAGGTTGCCCATAGAGGTAAAATGAAAAGATAAGAAACAAATGATTCATTTGAGGTTTTTGAGAAGATGTCATTTAACTATGTCAAATGGATTTGGAAGGGACAAAGCATATTTGATTGACTAAAATTTTGAGGTAGCTTATCCATCATCATTGTATGCTTCATCTTCTCTTGGTGCATTATAGAAACAGATTCCAAGAGAAGATGATGCATACAATGACGATGGATAAGATACCTCAAAATTTTAGTCAATAAAATATGCTTTTTCCCTTCCAAATCCATTTGACATAGTTAAATTAGATCTTATCAAAAACCTCAAATGAATCATCTGTATGTTATCTTTTCATTTTTCCTCTTTCTTGTTTTTTTATGGGAAACCTTTTTTAGTCTTTATTTTAGAACATTTTTTGTGTCCTTCAATGTATTATGCTTTATCTTTCTATGATATTATAGATTAAAAGAACCTATAATTGAAAATAGATTAATTCATCTATTTTTATTTTACAGTCCCAAATAGGTGGATTAAATTATTCTATTGTTAAACAAATCTTGTAAAATGTAATGTCCCCTTTTCGAAATGAAACCAAGTTGAAACTCAAATGCTCATCGTTCATTTCCCATGGGGCTTGGGGATTTTTCTCTTGGAAAATAGGAGTATAATAATAAATCAATAGGATCTTAATGTCATAAAAGGGGCCACTTAAGTGTTGGCACAAAGACCTAGAAATGTTTATGTTGCAAATGGGGCAACCATTGTGCTTGTTGAAAGGGGTCAATATGATATTACAAAGGAAATTTTTACACAGGTACAAGAATCTACTGCAAGAAACATCTTTTTCTAGATGCCTGATGTGTGGGTAAATCTAGCACATGTTTACTTTGCACAAGGAAAATTTTTACTTGCAGTGGAAATGTTTATCAAGATGGGTTATTTATTAATATCGACAGACCCCAATGTAGCCTTATATTCTCTTAAGAAAACAAAGTCTCTTTTGAAGAAGAGTAGAGAAGAAGTACCCATTAAATTTTTAAACAACATTAGGGTTCTTCATTTTGAGTGTGATGAACTAGATTTGGCTCAACAAACTTTTATGGAGGCATTAGGAAATGGCATTTGGGTTGAATTCATAAATAAAATCCCTAGTTCCAATTATGTAGTTTTTTCTATGCACTTTAAGGATACATAATTCTTCCATCGACTAGAAGAAGGTGGTGTTTCACTTGAGTTACCATGGGATAAAGTCACAACACTATTTAATCTTGCTAGATTGTTTGAACAACTACATGGTACTGAAAAATAAAATCTCTTATACATGCTAAAATTGTTCAAGTTTCTTGATTATGTGGATGGATATCTATGTCTTGCAGCCATGGCTTAAGCTTAGAATGAGATCCAACTAAGCCTAGAATTGATTGGGGATGCACTTAAGGTGGATAAAAACTCATCAAATTCTTGATGTATGCTTGGCAACATGGAACTAAAAATAGATGACTGGCTTAAAGCAAAAGAAAAATTAAAGTACCATGCCAACTTGTCTTTGTTGATGAAGCAAAATGAAAAGCTGATGAAGAATGAAGGATTCATTTGGAAAGGAGAAAGAAAGAGGAAAACTTTGGCAGGTGATGCAACAAGAGGAGAAATTTAAATGTGTGAAGTAATTATAGAAGATTAAGCATAAGGACAAGGGTGACGACAATGATGAGGTTGGTTAGTCTGAGAAGAAACAAATGAAGGAAAGGAAGAAAAAGAAGGATAAGGACCACAAGGCTTATGATTATTATATAGAGGAACTTGATGTTGACATGGAAGATGAGGAAAATTATATGAGTGATAAGGCACAAGATGATTTAGAAAAATCCCAATATCTTCTTCTATTGCAGGTCTAGAAGACTCTAATGTTGGTGAGACAAATTCTCTAGTCTCAATAAAATCATGAAGGAGACATGCATACTCTAATTCTGAAGATGATGAACCATTGCAGAAATAGAGTCTAAGAGAAGATGATCCATATGATGATGATGTCTAGGCTTCCTGAGCTTTAACCAAACCTAGCTCCTATCTTCCAAGAGAAAAATCCCCAACGCCCATGGGAAATAAATAATGAGCATTTGAGTTTCAACATGGTTTCATTTTGAAAAGGGGACATTACATTGTACAAGATTTGTTTAACAGAAAAATAATTTAATCCACTTATTTAGGATTGTAAAATAAAAATAGATAAATTAATCTATTTTCAATTATAGGTTGCCCATAAAAGTAGAGGAGGAAAAATGAAATGATAACATACAGATGATTCATTTGAGGTTTTTGATAAGATATTCAAATGGATTTTGAAGGGACAAAACATATTTGATTGACTAAAATTTTGAGGTATAAGCTTATCCATCGTCATTGTATGCATCATCTTCTCTTGGGGCATTGTAGAAATAGATTCCAAGAGAAGATGATGCATACAATGATGATGGATAAGCTACCTCAAAATTTTAGTCAATCAAATATGCTTTGTCCCTTCCAAATCAATTTGACATAGTTAAATGAGATATTATCAAAAACCTCAAATGAATCATCTGTATGTTATATTTTCATTTTTTCCTCTTTCTTGTTTTTTATGGGCAGCCTATTTTAGTCTTTATTTTAGAACATTTTTTGTGTCCTTCAATGTATTATGCTTTATCTTTATATTAGATTCTAGATTAAAAGAACCTATAATTGAAAATATATTAATTCATCTATTCTTATTTTACAATCCCAAATAGGTGGATTAAATTATCCTATTGTTAAACAAATCTTGTACAATGTAATGTCCCCTTTTCGAAATGAAACCAAGTTGAAACTCAAATGCTCATCGTTCATTTCCCATGGGCCATGGGGATTTTCCTCTTGGAAAATAGGAGTATAATAATAACTCAAGAGGATCTTAATGTCATAAAAGGGGCCACTTAAGTGTTGGCACAAAGACCTAGAAATGTTTATGCTACAAATGGGGCAGCCATTGTGCTAGTTGAACGGGGTCAATTTGATATTGCAAAGGAAAATTTTTACACAGGAACAAGAAACTGCTACAAGAAACATCTTTGTTCAAATGCTTGATGTGTGGGTAAATCTAGCACATGTTTACTTTGCACAAGGAAAATTTGCACTTGCAGTGAAAATGTTTATGATGCAAATGGGGCAACCATTGTAAAGTGTTGGAACAAAGACCAGGAAATGTTTATGCTGCAAATGGGGCAGCCATTGTTTAGCTAAAAGGGGTCAATTTTATATATCAAAGGAAAAATTTACAAAGGTACAAGAAGTTATTGTAGGAAACATCTTTGTTCAAATGCTAGATGTGTGGGTAAATCTAGCACATGTTTACTTTGCACAAGGATAGTTTGCGCTTGCAGTGAAAATGTATCAAAATTGTTTGAAGAAACTCTATTTTGGAATTGACACCCAAATTTTATTATATTTAGCTTGAACACATTATGAAGCAAAAAAGTGGCAAGATTGTAAAAGAACGTTATTAAGAGCAATAGATTGTAACTATTGTAAGTTTCCAATTAGAAAGCTATAGATTTTGTGTTTAATGTAATGAGGGTTTTGAATTACCTCTGAATTTGTTGTAGAGGGCATCCCCAAATCTGACTTCATTGTAGAATTCAAATACTTTACAACAAACACCGAAGTCCTTTCCTTTTTTTTAGAATTCTCCAAGTCCTCTCCAAACAATCTTTATCGCCCATGCAAGTGTTGTAACTCAAAACACCTAGTGTATTTCACACGCCTACCTTTTGTAAGTCAAAACCAGATGCCTCAGTGCCAGGCTAGCTAGTTGCAATAATGTGTTTGAGCTCTGCAATGAACGAGGTTTGGAATGAACACGAATAAATGTGATTCATAAATCACGCCAATACATTGTGCCAATAATTGGTCAAAATGTTTTAAATATTTTTTATCTAATTTGTATTTGGTGACTAACTATTTAGTCATTTTTATTTTTGTGACTAAATAATTTTTTAGTCAACGACCAAATTAGTCATTTATTTACTCATTTATAGCTGAGTTGCAAAAAATTAGTAGATTTTAGTCATTTTTAGTTGTTGTGGCTAAAATTTTGTCACCTAGTCATTTACTAGCCAAATTCTACTAGTGTTTATTATATTTCTCCTCCAATTTTGTGCAAAAGTGGAAGGGTTCAGGATTGGCATATAATGTCACCTCTTTTCTTTCGTGAGGAAACTTTAGGCATTGGTGAAAGGTTGAAGGAACCGCTTGGAGTATGTGGATCCAAGGGCATCCTAGGAGGAGGTTATATGGCAATTCAAGGTCAAGTTTTTGACATGTAGTTTTTGTGATGGTTAGTCCTATCTATACTAGTAGCTTGTCTATCCCTTTTGAATTCCTTTCAAGGTCATCATAGGTCCTTATAGTATTTCACTTTCCTTTGTCTATCAAATTGTTAGAATACCCCAATTATTTGATGAATTTCAAGGTACAGATGTTTAGACCTGCACCATTATCTATCAACACTCTCTTGACCATGTTTTTGTGAACACCAACCTCTATGTAGAGAGCTTGGTTGTGGAATGAATTTTGTGGAAGGTCTTTCTTGGAAAATACTAAATGGTGATTGGTTGTGATTTTTCCAACCATGGCTTGGAACTGATCCGGATTGAGGTCTTTAGCAACTGATACTTCTAGTGCTTTTTTGAGTATCTCCCTATGTGTGGGTGATAGTTTTAGAAGTTTTAGGATTTATATCAAGGTGGGAGTCATTTTCAACTGTTCCACAATACTGTAGTCACTTGATGACGCAGTTGTGGGCTTAGGTGGGGCTCCTTGTATTGTAACTCTCCCTCAATGGGTAGTTATGTTACAATCATTTTCTCTTCCTCATATAGTCACTACATCCACCCTATTGTCATCTACTTGAGAGATGGTTCCTAGAACTGTGTCACCATAAGTGTAGTTAGCATTGTGATAGTCTTAGTCCTTTCCTTTGTCATTCCTTTTAGCATGGTTTGGAATTGGATTTGTGTATATTTTTAGGTCCTTATTCCCTGGATGATGTTCAACATCCACTTACTTTTTTTCTATCAAGTCTTGTATGATGTGCTCGAGTCTCATTCAATTGTTTGTTGTATGTCCTTTAATTTTGTGGAACTCACACAAGTCCTCGTTGTACCACGATGTTTTAAAGCTAGGCTCCTCATATTTTGGGTGATCGTTAACCTTGATGAGGTTTTGTTGCAATAGCTTATGTATGATTGTCTCAAGTGGCTCTCCTAATACTATGAACTTCCTTCTTGGTTGGTCATATTGTCTCTACTACCCTCTCTAATAGGTTTGTTAGTTGATTGCTTGATTGTTTTGGGGATATGTAAGTTGGTTTTTTTGTGCATTATTAGGAGTATAGCTTGTTTGTGCCACTTGAGGTTTGTTTTGAGGTACATTTGGATTTTTCACATTCCATATTGCTCTTGCATCCACCACCCCATCGATTGTGACATTTTTGTTCTTGGCCTAAATATTTGGTTTCTCATTTGAATTAGAGGAACTGTCTCTTGGGTTGTTTAGCTTGATCACTCCTCTTGCTATGAGGGCCCTTTCTATGTGCAGCCCCTTCTCAATGGCCTCTTCAAAGTTTGTTGGACACAACATGGTAAGTTGGTAGTTTACTTCTTCTTAGACATTGGAAACAAATATATCTACCAATTCCTTGTCGAAAATAGGCAATTTACATTGACTAGCATTATGTCACCATCATTGAAGGTAGGAGGTGAAGGATTCTCCTTGACTTTACTTAATTTTGTATAGGTATATGATGGTGATGTCTTGTTCTATATTGAAAGAGAAATGGGTTATGAATTTGGTAGATAGTTCATCAAAGCTTTTAACTCCTGGTGGTAGATGGGTGAACCACTCCATGGCATGACCAGTAAGACTACGGGGAAAGAGCCTCATGAGATGAGAGTCATTATTTTGGACTTCCATTCATGCTACTGAGAAATCCCTCACGTGTTCTATTAGATCTCCTTTTCATTTATATTTATCAAACTTTGGTATCTCAAAGTTTTTTGGAAAGGGAAGCATAGTGATGGAATGATCAAAAAGAAATGGACATATATCCTAAAGGGTATAAGTATTCTTTGGTTTCCCTACCTACATGTTTGATATTCTCTAATTCAATGCTTGTAGTTGCATTTCCATCTCTTTCTTTGGTGTGTTTGTTTGGGAATCCTGCGTGTAGTGACCTTGTTGTCCTATCATGTTTTGATCATAAGTTGGGTATTACTGAGGTACAAGACCTTGGTAACTATTATGGATGGAATGAGAGTTAAATCCTTGTTGAATATAAGGAGGGTTAGCTCCTTGTTAGATGTAACGAGGGTTAGCTCCTTATTGGATGTAAGGAGGATTAGCTCCTTGTTGAATGTAAGGAGGGTTAGCTCCTTGTTGAATATGAGGAGGATTAGCTCCTTGTTGGATGTAAGGAGGGTTAGCTCCTTGTTGGATGTAAGAAGGGTTAGCTCCTTGTTGTTGAATGGAAGGAGGGTTAGCTATTTGTTGGATGTAAGGAGGGTTATATACTTGTTGTTGAATGGAAGGAGGGTTAGCTCCTTGTTGGATGTAAGGAGGGTTAGCTCTTTGTTGAATGGAAGGAGGGTTAGGTCCTTCTTGTTGTTGTTGTGGAGGGGTACCTTGGTAGTGTGTTAGTAGTACACCCTGTTTTTGGGACAAATTGTATTGAAGGTTTCCCTGATGGTGTGTTAGTGGGTTACCTTTTTTATGGGACGAATTGGGAAGGGTGCCCTGTGGCACACATTATTTTTGGGGTGAACTATATTGAAGGTTTCCCTGATGGTGCATTGGCAGGTTACCTTGTTTAGGGGATGAATTAGGAAGGGATCCTTGTGGCACACCTTGTTGTTGGGGTGAACTATAGTGAAGGTTTCCTTGATGGTGCATTGGTAGGTTACCTTGTTGATGGGAAAAATTGGGAAGGGTGCCCTATGGCACATCTTTTTGTTGAGGCGAACTATATTTAAGGTTTCCTTGATGGTGCACTGGTGGGTTGCCTTGTTGTTGGGTAAAACTATAGTGAAGGCTTCCATGATGGTGTGTTGGCAGGTTACCTTGTTGATGGGATGAATTGGGAAGGGTACCCTGTAGCACACCTTGTTGTTAGGGAAAACTATAGTGAAGGTTTCTCTGATGGTGCATTGGCAGGTTACCTTGTTGATGGGATGAATTGGGAAGGGTACCCTGTGGCACACCTTGTTGTTGGGGTGAGCTATAGTGAAGGTTTCCCTGATGGTGTGTTGGTAGGTTACCTTTTTGATAAGATGAATTGGGAAGGGTACCCTATAGCACACCTTTTTGTTGATATTATTTATTGGGAAGGGGACCGTAAGACCCTCCTTGTTGATGGTACTGTTGTGGGAATTTCCTTTCTTTATTTTGTACATTTTGGGAAGGGTCAATATACAAAGTGTTTTGAGGCATGTATTGTCCTAGTGGTGGATTATTGTTTTGTGGTACATGTTGGGATCGACCTTCTTGATAATTTTGGGCCATTTTTGCCTCTTCGATTTGAGTTGGTTTTCTATACAAGGGGTTTTCCACTAGTTGATCTTTTCCTTGTGAAAATATGGGTGGCATGTTTGAGATCTCCAATGGTTTGGGTATTTCTCTCACAATAGATTTTTCTCCTAAGGGAATGAGATGAGGGTCTTTGAGACCTTCTACATTGAATTCTATAGGAAATTTAGCACCACTTTGTGCTAATTTGAAAAAGTAAGTGTTTGGATCCTTTCTTAGGAGTTTGTCCATCAACTTCAACACCTTGGGATTGTTTGAATGTTCAAATAGTTCTTCATAATTTATTTCTTCCTCACTATCCCCCTCCTCTACAACCATATCCTTTGGGTTCTTGTTTGCTTCTTCTATGGCTTCTTGTTGTCTATGGATTACCTCTTCCTCACTAGGTGTTGTGTTGAACGTGGGTCTCTTTTGAGGTGTTTCAAGGTCATATGGCCTATAGCCCCATGGGAAACCTTCGTCGTTTGTGGTGTTTGTTGGTGGTATGTTGGCATTGCTTTTGTTTGCTTCCATGTTTTTTCTATGTTGTGATCTCATAATTGTCATAAACAACTTCCAAGCTTTTGTGAATATTTTGTGACTCCTAACTACGAAAAAAGAATGCTTTTATTTTTGGATTTTTTATTTTAAGGAAAATGAAATTGTGTTTGTTTTTGGGATTTTCTATTGATTATTCAAGTTTGGTTTTCCCATTAATAAGCATCTATATAAATTTCTTAGCAAGAGGTCCCGGTTACGGTAAGATTTCAAGATGTGTCCCTTGATAAAATTTTTACTATGACACTTCTTTGACAGGTGGAATATGGACTTTCATTTAAGGATTTTATTCTTGCCAGAGATAATGAAGGATGGATACCTATTACCAAACAGGAGGTGGTAATATGCATCTCCTAGCCAATTAGATTTAATTTCTCCTCTTCTTTATCTAGAATGTTTGTTGTGTTAATCCATTTTACAATTCCTCTTTTGTTTTGAATTGCTGAAATCAAATATTTTTATTAAATATAATTCTTTCCTTCTTTTAGCTCAAAGTTTGGTTGTATGACAGTTGGTGTAAGGTTTAGTTGTTGAATTGGAGCAACTAGACGCCAAATGGTCATACGGTGAAAGTGTTAGTGTTTCGATATGATTGTTGTGATTCTCAAAACCCTAAGGTTTGAGCGATGTTTTGGGATGACACTATTCTTGGATCTCAAAATTTTGAAAGGCTTGGATTGATATTTTTCTTCTTCTTCTAGAGGATATGTTGCAGAAAATATTACTTGAACTAGCCTTAAGGTTCAAGCAACTATTGAAATCTTAGAAGTGTGGGTGAGGAAATAATCCAAGTTTGTTTGTTTTGATTTTGTTTTCCAAAAGTAGGATGGAATGTTGAGAGTGGATGAAGGACTATATGACGTATCTTGGGTTTCCAATTGTTTCATTTTAATAAAGACCTTGTAACCAACTTCAGATCATTTTTCTAATTTTCAGCAGGATATAGAGCAAAAGTGATAAGCTTGAGGCAAAAGCGGCCAATTTTGTCAACTGCAACTAGGTTTTTATCAAGTGCACTAATTTTTGAACAACAAGTGTGAACAAAAATGTCAAATGTGGCCTTTGTGGGTATTCTTTCAAATTTGGGGAATTGCACAATCAAAAGTGAGCCTTTTGGGCAAGTGCAGCTTGATTTTTGGCAAGTGCATTGGGAAATTTTTATCAAATGTGGAAAAAAAGATCAAGTGAGGCCAATTTAATAGTAAGTGTGCTAAGTTTTTCCAAAGAAACATATTTTCATCAGTATCTATCATGAGATAGAGAGAAAAAGTGAGCTATTTTTGGAAAGTGCGACTAGTTTTTGGTCAAGTGTGGTAGAAATTATAGCAAAAGCAACCTCTGCTCAATTTTGTTTTCTAGTTTTTTTATTTGGAAGCAACTTGGATGATTTTTTTCGGATTTGTTTCAAGATTTGGCAAGTGATATCATGCAAGACCACAATCAAAAATTTTGTGACCTAAATGCATATACCTTAAGTACGTTTCCCTCCATGAAAGCTCAAAGTTCATAGAGGTAGAAATGGTAAAAGCTATAGTTTCCAAGGTTTACCTTGTTCTTAATGTGACTTGAAATATGAGCCTAAACATTCATAAAAATTCAAACGTATTTGTTTAGGATATCTTTTAGGGAGTGCAAACATAGGGCTCTTTTCAAAGTATTCACACTAGATTTGAGGGGTTTGATGTTCGAGAACCATGTTGAATGCTTGTTTTGATGTGTTTATTTTATTTCAAGCACAATGTTTGATGTTTGAAAGTAATTGAAAGATCTTGGCAATTTCGTGAAGAAAAAGTACACCCTAGAGATAGAAACTTCTTCCTAGATAGGCTTACCTCATGCCCCAAAGGGATGATTTTACATGCAATGAATGGAGTTTTTTTAGCTCAACCATAAGTTGGACTTGGTAAGTAACTTCTCAGAATCAAAGTTCTGATGCACCACTTTAGAGTATCTTTTGGAAAAAAAGGTGGCTTCTACAAATATTGGTTCTTAATCATGTTTTGAGATAACTGGTGTCTACATTTGGCGATTCACTCATTTAAAAAGCCTCCTAGCCCTTCCAGGTTTTTATGTATCAGACAAATACTAAGGGAGACATTCATTAGTATAGAGTATCTGTACTAGGTGGGTGATGAAATTTCCTCACACCCACAATAATTTATATGGTAGACCAAAACAAAGTACTGCTTGGGTCACCTTTGAGTTCTCTAGCATGGGATGTGTCTCAAAAGGTAGGCTCTCTAAAGGTATGCTTTGAAATGAAAATAGTGTGTGAAACTCAAGATGATTTTCGTCACCCAAGATCATTGAAACGACACGAGGGGAGACGATAATCACCTAGTTTTCCAAACATGGAATACATAGAATACACTTCATCGTTGCTACAATGTGATTTTTTTTAAGCGCTTTGAGTTGTGCTATCCCCAAAATAAAGTGTGAATAACATAACAATTTTATTTTAAATTGCACCAAAGTGAAATGTTCTGGACTTCAGACAAAGATATCGCAATGTACAAGGCAAGAAATTAATTTATTCATTTTTAAGCCCAAAACTGAGTGTTTTATAGATCCTTGTCTTATTAGGTCAAGAAAAATGAAGTCAAGCACTTGTCAATAAAATGAAATTGCTTTTGTCAACAAAAAATCAAAATATTTCCTTAGAGCTTTGAGAAGGTTCATTTTTAGAGCACCAAAATCCAAAATGTTCATTTTGTGGAGTTCTTTTTAAGCACCAATTTGAAATTCTCTAACTTGGGAAAGCTTTAAAAGATTCATTTTAGAGCACCAAAACCGAAATGTTTGTTTGTGGGATTCTTTTTAAAGCCACCAATTTGAAATTCTCTAACTATGAAAGCTTCGAAAATTCATTTTAGTTGCACCAAAATTGAAATATTTATTTGTGGGGTTCTTTCTAAAGCACCAATTTGAAATTTTTTAACTTATGAAAGCTTCAAAAATTAATAAATCTTCACCCATTCGTCTTCCTTGTAGTAAATGCGTAATTTTTTTTTTTTGGATGAACACCAATTATACTTCTGCAAATCCTATATAAACACACATTAGCACCTGTCAAATAGTCAAATCAAGTACCTGTTAGCATTAGAAATTGAAAACTAACATTCAACTTTCAGACAAAAGCTTGACAAAGAAAAAGCGAAAGAAAAACAGTCAAAAGTGACCTTTGTCAGAAAGCAAAAGCGCTATAAAAAGTCAAAAGTACCTTTGTTTTTGAAAGAAGAAGCACAAAAAAAATTCAAAAGAGCCTTTGTCAGAAAGAAGAAGTGCAAGAAAATGTCAGAAGCACCAAAAAATAGGTCAAGTGCATTGAAACCGTGAAGTCAAGTGTGAATTTTTTTTGGAACCTGTGCATGAAGATTTCTCCAGAGCACTCTCGAAACCTACAACTTCAAATTTAGCTCATAAAATCATTAGTGCTAAGGTTCGTGGTCCCACTGAGCATTCCAGAATGTGTAAGGGGGAAATTAGGAAGATATAAGAAGATGAAATTGATGATTAGAAACTAATCTAAACAACAACATGCTAATTGATTTATTCCCATTACTCACAGAATGTAACTATAAAATCAAGAAATCAAGAACGAAATTGACAAAAAAGAAATAAAAATGAATTCAAAATGAAATAGCTTTACCATCCTATGTCGGAGTATATTCGTATTGACGTATGTTGGATTGTTCAATTCAATATGAAGCATCCATTTGTGCATGCAAGGGATTGAAGAATGTGCATGTGTTGATTGAAGATGTGGGTTGGGATGTCAAAAGCTTGATTAAGATCTTTGCATTACTTCGTTGTGTGAATGATGTTGATTCTTCGATCCTTTTTGAGAAGGAAGAGGTTTTTTATATAGAATTCGTGATTTGAAATGGATGATTAGGATTGTGTAGTAGAATATCTTGATCGACGGTCAAAAGATGTTGAGATGATTTAGATGGGCATAATCTATGCAAACTAATTACGTAATTAGTGTGATTGAAGAAATATATTGATTAGTTAGGAAATAGATTGATCATTCAAGAAATAGATTGATCCGTCAGGAAGTAGATTGATCTATCAGGAAATAGATTTGAGCAAACAGTGGTTCATAATTTTCTGAATCAGGAAAATGGGTGAGGATAATTAATTAATTGATTTAATTAATTAATCTTTGTGGAGTTGAACGTACAAATCAAATTTGACTTGTGAAAAAAAGTTGTTTATTTGATTTGACCTTTATGATGATGTTTTGAATAGTTTATTTATTCAAATTTTGGGGGGAAAGTGATTAATTAAACTATTATGTTTTAATAATTTAATTGATTTAGGGGAATAAAGTGAATTAATGTAACATAATTAAGTAATTGGTGTAATTTAATTAATCAAAAGGAATATAGTTAGATTAGGACAATTAAATTTATTTAATTGGTTGAATTTGATGAAAAAGTGAATTAATTAAATAATGTAATATTTTTCAATTAATAGCAAAAATTAAGGCTTTTGATGCAATTGATGTGAAATGCAGTGATATTCGATGATAATGATGTTGATGATGTGAAAATGTCATTTAAGGTGTGTGATAAGTGTTAGGTCAATTTTACATGTCTATAGTATGGTATCGATTTCCGTCACCAGCCTCCTTTCTGGCCAAAAATAAACCTTATTCGAGAGAAACAAGATGTTTTTGACATCTATGAGCCTCCTCCGGTACTCTGTAACTTTTATGCAAAACCTACTATCTAGAGAGATGTTGTATCTAGGATAAAATCACCTCTCACTTTACCCAACTCCATCCTGGTAAAGTTTGAGTGTCCTAATTATCTCACATTAACAGATGGAATGCCCTTCAATTTGAAAACACTAGCTACTCCTAGAATTGGTTCAGAGACTACTTTTCTTATGTATAAAAATGGGGAGCATTATAATATGCAAGGAAATAAAATGGTAGAAAGGGGCAATAGGAAATAGCCTACCCAAAGACCTCCTTGTGTTAAGAAGAATGGTAGGCAACCCTCCTTTCCAACACCAAACAAGCTGACAAAACAGATCTAGAAGAGGAAAGACAAACAAAATAGATGGCCAGAGAAACCTTTACCTTCTACAAGCCTTAAGGATCAAATAGGGGTGATAAAAATATCGTTTCCAGATGAGTATCTTGACATGCAGATCAAAGATCTCTAAGCCACATTTCTTATTAGTAAGTTTTGGGACTTCTTACTTGATCTAGATTTATTACAAAATTGGGTTTTTCAAAATTGGCCAGGAGCCAATCAAGTTTTCTTTATAGATCAGGGGAAGGGTTATTTTGTGGTTCTTTTCTCTTCTAAAAGTAGTAGGGATGAAATTTATAAAGTTAAATCATGGATTATGGAGGGGGTAGGATTATATTTGTAGCCATGGTCACCAAAATTTAACCCTAATACCACACAAATTAAATTTACCCCATTCTAGCTACAATTCCAATCACTTCCATTAGAATACAGAGAGCCATTAATTGTGGAAATGCTAGCACCTATTACCAGATAGGAATATTTCTAAAGCATGACTAGAGTTTTTTCACAAACCCAATATCACCTATTAGGGTTTGTGAGCTATTAAACATTTCCAAATCTTTCCTTAAATAAATTCATATTATTTCTAAGTTTGGATCATGGTTTTAGAGCATCTTGTTAGAGTCACCATAGAATACATGCACTACTTTCCATAAGTTTGATCACATCAAGGGGGTATGTAAGATTAAAGAGGTATCATAGATACCAAGTGATCTAGGTTAGGCTTAGGAGAACCCCTCAAAAATCGCTCAAACCTTATCAATGGGTAATGAGATAGGATAGAATCAAATGAATCTACCAAAGAATTTTAAAATCTTATCAATAGGAAAACTATCTTTGGAGGAAGATAGTTATATTGGCAAACAATATTTAAGAATAGTTCCTACTAAAACCTTAGCAAGTTGCAAAACATTGGTTACCACTTGTAGGAGGCCACAAAAAAGAAATAAATATTTCATTATTTCGCTCCCAAAAGGCTAGGAAAAATGTCTTTTATCACCTCTCAAAGACTTCTAGATGTATTTGCAATTGATTTCCCTTGAAATCAAGCCTTCCAATATGCAAGAAATAGATCAGATTGCTTCTCTTCTCACTTTTGGAAACATAGATTATATCCAAAAGAGGAATACCCTATAACCCCAAGAAAAAAAATACCAAACAATGATGGTGGTTTTTGATAGTAGTGAGGCTCGACAAGTAATAAAAATCCTCATAACCTCATTGCAGAACATGATTTGGATATTATTGTATATGAAGCTTTATCAATAGTGGGAGCTCAACTAATAGAGGAAATTGTAGAAAAGGTAATGGGAGAGGTGGACATGTTTGATTTCTCCAAAACTCTATCTATAACACAGACACCATGGTACCCACCCACAAATTAAAAAATCCTATTAAAAGAGGAAGGAAATCTATGGCAGTTAAACTCCAAGATGAGATTGAGCCAAGCATTCAAGCCACATTGGATGGGAACATGCTGGGGGGTGCAAACAAGAAAAAAAGGTTGAGGAGAACATGTTGCTCTCCTCGATTGCAATGAGGATAATATCCTGGAATCTCAAAGGCATCAATTCTTTTGAAAAAAGGGCTCAAATCAAGCATTAGTTGGATGCTTGTGGAGTGGATGTAGTAGTCCTTCAAGAAACTAAAACATCATATGATACATATGAAAATATCAACAAGAAGTGGCATAAATGGAAATATATTCATTCGCCAACACAAGGGGCCTTTGCGGGATTAATAACATTATGGAATGTTAAAACAGTTTCTATAGGAAATGTCACATGCGAAAGTAACTTGTAGTTAATGAGAATTACACACTATGATCTATCATTCTAGTTACTAAATGTACATGGTCCAAACACCATAGTGGAGAAAAAACTTTTATGGGATAGATTTAAGCAAATTTTGGACCAGCTAGGCCAAGAAAAGGTTATTCTTGCTGGGGACTTCAATGTAATAACTTCCCTTACAAAAAAATGGAGGAAATTTTTCACCTAAAATGCAATGGAAGACTTTTAGTCTTTTATCTAGGACAATGCACTAATGGAAATTCAACCGACAAAGGGAGATATACATGAAAAAATAGAAGGAAAGACTTCTTGTAGATAGTTGAAAGGTTTGACAGATTTTTATCTTCACCAAATTGGATTGTTGGAGATTATGTGTTGACATCAAAAATTTTGACTTAAAATGCTTTAGATCAATTTTATATATCCTTAGAATTAGCACCAAAGACATTTAGATCAAACTGAAAATCTACTTTCAAGTTTGAATCCATGTGGTTTCACCATCCAAATTTTATTCAACTGCTGAGGCAATGGTGGATAAGTGCCCCTTTTTGTAAAGGTTCCAAAATGTTTAATTTATGTAAGAAGCTTGATCACATAAAACAATAGATAAAGATTTGGAATGTTTAGGTTTTTAAGAATATTTTTGTGTAGAAGGATTCGGTTTACAAGCAACCTTCATAAATAAATGAACACATTATCTCCCATGGGATGGATATGTTAGAATTTGAAAAGTAGAAGAAATTGCAAGAGGAATGGAACAAACTGATCTCTAGGGAAGAGGTTTATTGGAGGAAAAAATCTAGGGAGTTATGGCTAAAAGATGGTGACAGAAACACAAAATTTATCCATATTTCAGCCCAAATAAAGAGAGCTAAAAACACAATTTTATCAATACAGGATAGTGCAACAGGAACATTGTTGACCAAGGAAGAGGATATTCAAAAGGAAGGGATAAAATTATTTTCCAACTTGCTAACTGGTAATAAATGTGTAAATGTGCAATTGGAAAGAGAAAGAGAAGAAATATTAGAAGTAATTCCTAAGTTAATTCTTCAAGTGGAAAATGAGAAACTATTGACTCATTTCACGTTAGAGGAAGTTAAGTCAATTTATTTTTCATTACCAGCAAATAAATCACCAAGACTGGATGGATTCACAAAATTTTTCTCCCAAAAGTGATGGGAATTCATTGAAATTGACCTCCTGAGGGCAATGGAGGAATCAAGAAAGATAGGCGGTATGTTAAAGCAGTTCAATTTAACACATTTAGAAATAATACCAAAAATTCAATTCTCCAAGAACTTTTTTAGACTTTAGACCTATTTCCCTTTGCAACACAATCTACAAAATCTTCACCAAAGCTATATATCTTAGATTACATCCACTCCAATATCTAAAATAATATCGAAAGAGTAGGGGGCTTTGTGCCAAGTAGGGAAACATCTGAAGGGGCCCTTGTTGCATATGAAGTTCTTCATTCCATTTCCACAAACAATCTTTCATCAATGATTATAAAATTGGATATGATGAAAGCATATGACAGGGTTGATTGGGCATTCTTGATACAAGTGATATAAATTTGGTTTCACCCAAAAGTGGTGCAAATGGATTATGTCCTGCCTATTCGGGGTAAAGTTATTAGTGATCATAAATGGTTCTCCAATGGGTTTGTTTAGCTCAACACAAGGGTTCCATCAAGGTGATCCAATATCACCATTTCTAATCATCATTCTAGTAGAGGAATTAAGTAGGGCTATTCATAAGGTGCATAATCAGAGCTCTTTAAAAGGGATTTTCATCCCAAATACTAATATCACAACAACTCATTCTTTATTTGTTGATGACACATTACTATTTGGCAACACAACCATATCAGAAGCTAAATAGATAAAATAAGTATTCGATAAGTACACTTCAGCCTTGGGACAAAAAATAAATGAAAGAAAATAAAAAATTTATTTATTTAATGCAAAATCAACTATTAAGAGACAAGTAGTAAAGGTTCTATCCTTTCAACAATCAGAACTTCTTTGTAAGTACCTAGGCATTCCTTTTTTTGCAAGGCAAAATAAGGTTTCATATTGGAAAAAGATTATCCAAAGTATCCAAGAAAAAAAAATTGTCATGGAAGGGAAGGTGGTTGTCATTGTTAGGAAGGATTCTAATGATTAAAACATTGTTATCCACAATACCCAATTATTATATGTTAGTGCTAAAAGCACCAAAATCCATTATAGAACAAATTGAAAAATTGATCAAGAGCTTCTTATGGACTAGAAACATGGATAATAAAAATAAAATCTCTCTAATTTCGTTAGAAAATATATGTACAAAAATTTTTAAAGGAGGTGCAGGGCTCCACAACATGGCATCAATAAATCTATCATTAGGTGCCAAAATGGAATGGCATATGTACACAAAGCTAAATCTCAAATGGTGTAAGCTCATGCAATAAATGTATCTGGACAATGCAAATTCGACTAGGATTCTTACCATTTTGAATTCCCCATCAGGATCTACGATGTGGAACTTCTTACTATCATGTAGGAAACTTATTGTTCCATATTTAACTTGGGAGGTCCACAATGGTAATGAGGCACTTTTTTGGAAGGATTCATGGAATGGTAATCCACTCCTCAATTCATTACATAAATTTGTAAACACCGAGGACGTATTAATAGAAAGGTGGGCTCAAAAGTCAAAGATTATGTTAAGGGTGTAGATCCCTTGACAAGAAGGGTAAAATGGAAGGATTTTTCAAACTACCCAGTCATTGTTGATCACAAAATGGTACTGAAAAAATCCTTGATGGAAGGACTATTTATTAATTAGCAAAAAATGATAGGATAAGATGGGCACCTTCAAAAATAGGTAATTACTCAGTTAGATATGGTTACAAAGCAATATCACAAATTGGAATGCAAGTGGAATCTCAAAGGGCTTACTCCTTCTATTGGAATGCAATGATCTTGGAAAAAGCAGGGTGATTTGCATGACTAGTAATTAAAAACAAGATCTTGACAAGTGACAGATTGTCAAAACTTGGGATTATGGAGCCATTTAAGTATGTACTTTGTGAAGTAGATTTTGAAGATGGAAGTCACCTTTTCTTTTCATGCTCAATAACTCAATCACGTTGGTATTTTGTAACAAACAAAATGAATTGATAATCACCACTACTAGATAGTCTATGGAAACTATTCTCAAGTTGGCCAATGCTATATAAAAATTCCTTCTTTGTAAGCATCTAGAGAGTCATGTCCCTACCATGGTAGTTTGGGAAATATGGTGGGAAAGGAATAAGTATATATTTAGAAAAGAGAAACTAAATAGGAAACAAATATTAAGAAAATTAGAGCAATCAATTTCAGAGGTAGTAAATGGTTATGTATAGAAATAAAAGCATGTAGGGTCCATATTCACTAATTGGGATGCAAATTTACTCAAGCATTGGCTTCATCTTTCCCTACCCTTTAAAGGAAGTCTCCAATAGCTAGCACATCAAAAAGTAGATAGATCAAAGATTGTATGAAAACCTCCTCCCCTGGGTTATTATTAACTAAATTTTGATGGTACAACTAGGGGAAACCTTGGCACCTCTAGAGTAGGAGTATCTATCAGAGATTGTAGGGGAAGGTTGATAAGTGTTGTGTCAATCAATCTCCTACCTAGTACAAATAATGCAGTGGAGGTCCAAGCGTTGTTGTAGGGGTTAAAATTAGCACTTAACCTTAAGCTCCCAAAGTTTCAGACAAAAGGTGACTCACTGATGCTAATAAATGCATGTAAGGAAAGAAAAAAAAAAAGGAAGCTAGACTATATATTAAAAAATAGGAAGCTAGACTATATATTAAAAAATAGGAAGTTTCAATTACAAAGGTAGTTTGGGCGTCAAGGTGTAGCAGAAAATGCTTAACCCTACAATAGCGAAGGTGTGTGCATCGAAGGGGATACAATTCTTTAGTGTCGGCTTCAAATTAGTAGGGTATACTCAATGTTGGCAATCACTTTAATCTCAAAGGGCATCCACTGCAATAGCAAAATCAGGGCTTAGATTTGTAAAGGCAACATTGATAAAAGATTAATTCGGTGGGAAATTGAAGAAAAAAAGGAGTAAAAGATGGAATACAATCCTAGAAACTATAAGGTTCCATTTCCCATTCTCAGGTTGCTTGGGTCAAGATCAATTACAGGTGGCATTCAAGGTGCAGTGTCCCAGTGCATACAAGTGCATAATTGGTCCAAAAATCTATGTTGATCACTGCTTGGTCAGATTTTGAATTGTAATTTTCATGTATCTAGTTTATTATATAAATAAAATATCTATAGGCTTCATGTCTTTTACCGAAAAAAATTGACATGACCAACACCTTATTAAACTAATATTTAACTCATCTCAAAATCAAAATTTAAATAAATATACCAAGGAATATTGTACACATGATACTCATTTAACTAAATTCATACTTTATTAAGCACTAACTTTTATTTCACTGTCACATTTTACCAATCTATTATTATTTTAGTACTTATTTACAAAAACTAAGATAACTAACTAGTGATCATTCATTGTTACACAAAAAAATTAGATTTAATTACACCATAATTAATTTTAGTCTTTAAATCTACTTATAGATTGCATATAAAGTGGTAGTAAAATAAAATTAGAATCCAATCTTGACAATACAAATATGTAATGAATCAATCAATTATTGAATATAATTAACTAATAAATCATTGCAATACTAAGCAAACAAACCAATAAGTACAAGACCCAAACAACTCCCAAAGCTCTCATGTTGAAAAAATTGGATTTGATACCAATGTCATGCCCATACTTACACAAGGATATAAATTTCAACATTATTTATTTTAAAATAAAATTTATCTATATTATTCTTTATTTGTGCACACTCAACATTATTGATCATCCAATGTGTTGAAGAATACACTACATTATATGAAATAACATAAATCAAAATGAATGGGTGACACAAAACCCATTTCCATTCACCCTACAAAAATGATGACAACTCAATTAGGGAATGGTCAAGGAAAAACCCATGTGATTATTCCCCCCTTTAGTTTTCTATGTGTGTGTGGTTTGTTTGTGTCTCAATGAAACAAACTACATTAAACCATTAAATTATTGAAAGAAAATTATAATGCATAGCCATTACCAATTTAAAATTATCAATAAAGTGTAAAATTGATCTGAATGAATATTTTAAAAAATTAATCATGTAAACTAACAATAATTAATCATAAACTAACAATAATTTTATTTTTTATTTTTTATTTTCTTGCAAATTTGTATTACAATAATAATTTTATTTTTATTAATCCCACACGAGTAGTGGAGTTGGCTTGGGTCGTGGGTTTGCTCCCCATTAGTTTTGGGTTCGACTCTGAGGGTCAAGCTTACTTGATGCACGTGGTTTGTGGGCTATTGTGTGCATCCCTAGGGGTTTGGTCTCGCTTTACCTTGTAAAGGAAACGTGTTGGGCTAAGTGGGGACACCCCTAGGTTACCAAAAAAATAATTTTATTTTTATTTACTAATTAAGTTATCAATAATATTTACTAAATTCTACCAAAATTATTTTCTACAACCTAAGCGTTTTATTAAGTTAAATTTTAAATTTTAATAAATACTTCACTACTAAAATCCAAAACAAAACAAAATAAATTAAATTACTTAGCTAATAAATAAAACATTCTAAAATTTTATAATTAAATATAACACTTGTAAATACTTAAATTTCACCGCATCACTAATCAATTACATAATTTTTATTATTCATTACTTTGACTAATTTATCATACTCAAAATAATAAATAAAATTAATTGAATTTTACTAATTAACTAAAGAAATTTTATTATTTAGTGAATTATCCCATCTTACCCATTTATTTTGAAATAAATATAGTATTTCTTCTTACCTACAAATAAATAAATAAAATTCAACTAATCAATGAATAACTAATAAATAAAAGTCAAACTAATCTTATATATCTACCATTTATTTTCACACCACATCATTGAATCTCAAGCATTCACATAAAGATATAAAAAAAAAATTCTAACAACCAACATTTAATAAAATCATCTTAATCAATCATAACCATCCATTTGCAAGCAATCTTGTTCATTTATTTATTAGATTACTCTAGTAGCTAACCTATTCTACAAGATGAAGCATTGCAACCATTTATTTCGATATTACATCTTTAAATTTAACCCATTAATGCCCCCAATTAAATAAAATAAAAATATCTAAATCTAAATCAATCCTTATCTTCAACCATTTCAAGAGAGAAAAAAATGTAGGTACATGTTATTGAAATTTTAAATGACTCTAGATGAACAATCACATCAATTTAATCCAAAAATACATCTCCAGTAAGAAATAAATGTCAATTGTCTTGTAGAAGGTTGTGTGTCTTACATGGGTCTTCAAACAAAGAAATACAAGATTCATTCAAAATAGCACTTCTATATCTTTCTAAAAAATGTTTATATTAAATATTTGGATTGATATTAAGGAAAATATGATTATTTAAAGTTGATCTTGTAATGTTGTTTTAATAAAAAAATTACATGCATTTTTTATTATTCGTAACTTGCAATTTAAGAGAGGAATTTTTTTTTTTTCAAATAGATTGAAATATTTAAATATATTTATTTATATTATTTTCTTTTTAGAATTATAATAAAAATAGTCTTCATAGAAAAAAAATATTTTTATTTTTAATTTAATTAGTTTAAAATTTTAACAATATTTTAGATCAATCCACATAAATGATTAGATGTTTACATAATTTGAAAACACTTATGAATATAGATGTATATATAAGTTAATATTTCAAGTGGATTATATTTCTATTTTCCTTAACAATGAATGTATCTAAAGTAAATAAACTCTTTTTTACTACAATAATATACATTTGTTTTCAATACACATTATTATTGAATAAAAAATACTACTTTTCAAAATAAAATTGTAGCTTTATATGTACAAATATGGAAATAATCACATCCTCTGAAAATAAGGTTGACAATAGTATAATGGATTCAAAAGAGGGTTTCAAAACTTAAATTAAGCCTTCATAAAAATACATTTTTCCATCTTTTACATCTTCATAAATCTTATCATCCAAACAGAGGTTTACTCACCTCCTAAATATAGGACTATGAGTGCATTAAATTAATGATTTTGAAACTAAGAATGCATCAAAACCCAATTCAATAACTACTTCAATGAGAGTGTGTGCACAAACAAAGAAAATCAAATCAAATTAATGTTACCTCCACATGTGTTCCTAATCTTACTCCATTGTACTTGATATTGCTACAAATTGGTTGTAATGTGGATTGCTCTTGATTTTTAGCATAATCGTGTTCAAAAAATGATAAAAAAATAATGTAATGATGACATAGATTCTCATATAGATTGTGGATTCACAAGATAATTGTGGAATGATTTGAAGGCTTGAATGATGAGTGATTTATAGCTTTTACTTAATACCTAATCAATGGCATAGGATAATTTGGAAGATCAATGGATGAGGTTGATTGAGCAAACATGATGAATGTGAAAGTGACATGCGTCAAGATGAAGGGCTTGATTGGTACATGGATAAGATGTCTGATTGCATGGATGAGTGAAGTGAGAGTGAGTGAAAGTGAGCTAATGTTTTTTGAGTAAACTCACTAAATTAGAAGATAAAAGAATATTAATAGAATTAATTAAATACATTTATTTAATTCATGTGCATGAGATGAAGATACAATTAGGAAATAAATAAAAATATTAATTTATATATTTTTAGAAAAAATAAAGATAAAAAGAATTAAATTTATTTCTTTAATTTTAGAGGAAATATTAGCTAATTAAATAACTAAAATTATTTATTTAATGTTTGTGATGTGTTAGCTTAATTAAATAATTAAATAATTATTTAATTAATATTAGTGTATGTATTGATGAGAAATTGAATTGAGTTAGATGAAATGCATGTCATTTTTAAGTGTCTATATTTTTCCCCTCATTAAGACAATGTGTTCATTGCATTGTTTCAAAGACATTGCAAATGTGAATTTTTTGGCGATGACATGCCCCAGTGTGCCCTAGTGGACCAAGGGATGGAGGTTGGTTTGCCCCTTGAGAGATCAGCCAAGAAAAATAATATTTTGGTCGAGCTCATGATTGAAAAAATAGGATGGGTTTAGTGTACCAATGATAAAAATAAAGGAGTTGGATGATGGATAAACTAAAAGAAATGGGTGATGGGAAGAAGAAAATGGAAGATATTATGGTGTAGGAGGAGATTTTATTTTTTGGGATAGAGATGAATTAGTCTGGAAGAAGAAATGAGGTAGAACGTAGGATAATGAAAAATGAATAAATTTTTTGATCAAATTTTGAATAGTGAAAGCTATAAGTAGGTAATGATATAGACATGGAATATGGGATGTAAAGGAATATAGGATAAAAGAGGTGATTTTTTTATGCTTGAAAAATTTAAAGAACAATCCTTATTTGATATAGAAAATAGATATCATGTACCAAGGTATGAGGAACTAGATTGATGTTGTATCCTTTACATGAAATTTGACTTTGAAAAAAAAATGGTTGTCCTTATTTGTATTAGACATACATAAAACTTTTCAGATCTATGTGAGAGAGTAAGACTTATAGTATGACAATCCTAGTGTACAAAAGGTATGAATGACTTGATATGCAAAGGATGCTTGTTTATGCAAGAAGCTACCTCAACACACATAAGTTAAGTATTCACCTTGATCATATTAAAAGAACCTCCCAAAAATATGGAATACAAAAAAAAAGACCATGCCCCATTCTATGCTTCTCTAAACACATCAGGATATTGAAAGATCAAGGTGGCATCAAGTAAGCATTGGAAGGAGACAAAAAGATAAATTGAAAAGAAAAATACCAACTAATAAAAAAAATCAATAACCGTCATATCTCTTGCAAAAAGGGTGTACTTAATATTTTATTTTTCTTAATATAGGAAGGATACATTCATTAAGCCATATATTGGGATGATGGATTGAATGATTAGGCAATAGGTATGTAGGCAATAGGTTGATTCAAGGGAGGTCATTTACTCACAATTGTTATGAAATATTGATTTTTTTGTGATGTATAGTTTGCTTTCTCTTGAGTGTCAAGTCTAGGTAGTAATGATTTATTATGGATAGAATGGATGGTGTTTATGTGTGTAATTATATGGATGTCAAAGTACATGTTTGTTGTTTGACTAGTTTATTGATAAAAGATGATGATGATAATGATAATGATAAAATGATTAGGGTGATGATAATGATGGTGATGGATAATGAAGGGATATGAATTTTTAGGCATATTGAATACCTCTTGAGATCTTGTCACTATCCAAGCTAAAGTTGATTGATTTGATTTAGATGATGATAGTGATAACATTGTTGATGATAAAAATGCAATGTATTGTTAATGATAAGAACAATACAATGATTAGGAAGGATACATATCAATGATGATTGGTTGGATATAATGGATCAATATTTATAGAAAGGTTAAGAACAAAATCTATTGTATGGTTTGATATTATGCTAGAATGTATGGATTTTTGGAATATGTGATTTTTTTAGATTTTTTGGAATATGTGATTTTTTGTGATGAAGGATTGTTGATTAGATATTTTATATGATGTGATAGTGAAAGTGAGATAAAAGACATATATCAAGATTTAATCCAAAGTGGGATGTAATCACTAGTCCCTAGTGTTTAGCAATGTGTGGGACACTATGAGAAGATGAATGGGCTAGTGTGATGGAAATGGATAGTTGAGGGATGGGGAGGATATTCATTGTGAAATGAATCTAGAATAAGGTATTTGCATATAAGGACTATCTTGTAATAGGATAACATGTTTTACCTAGGCTAAATATTTGGGTAGTGTTACATAGATGATGGTGTGGCATGGGACAGTATGTGCTCAAAAGAAATGACCATGTCAATAGTTTTCCAAAAACATGTTTTGAAGTATATGTCCCTATTCTTTGTCAAGATCAAGGTGGATAGGGAAAATAGATGAAAATGGAATGGATTGGATGGATAATTGTGTTAGGATCAAATAGCATGATGTATGAGATAAGATGCTCCCAACTAGAATGGTACACATAGACAATCGACTTTATGGATGACGCCCATGAATGGGTTTTCATCATGATACTTTTTTTTTCATTTTTTGATTTTTTCTACACATGGGGCCTATAAACAAGTTTTCACCATGGTACTTGCTCAAGGTGCCACAAAAGTGGTTTTCACCATTGGATGAATTATTCTCTTTAATTTTTTTATATTTTTGTATTTTTGCTTTTTTGAATGATCATCAACTATGCAATGGTCCAATTCTTCAAGGATTAAGAGCAAAAGAAATTAATCAAAATGGAAAGTTGGGGTTATGAACGAAAATCCCTTAAGAAGATTTGGGTGACTGTTGCTAAGGTGCTTATGCGCTATGTGACTCTAGAGGGGAGGCCTATTGTTATTCTTGGTCACCACTTCACTCTTCTAAACCATTGTAGACATGGTTTGTTCATTTCTTTCCTATTTTTTTTGTTATCATCTATGGAGGTTTCTATTATGCTCATTTGAAGAATAGGAGGGCTCCTGTCCTTCATGAAGGTCTTATTTAATTAATCATGGAGCATGTTAAGACTCTTCTCTTTGTCCCTACCATTAAGGGTAAGGAGAAGACTTTGAGTGATGTTTTTGGGTCACTGGGCTTAGATTCTAGTATGGATGATGAGGAGGAATGGAATGAGGAGGAGGATGTGTCTCCAACCCTTGTGACCACGTCTTCGAAGAAGAGGAAGTTGGGAAGTTCTAAGAGTAACAGGGCAGCCAAATGCCTTTTTCTTTTTGACAGCGAGGACACAAAAGTGGGCTCAGATGGTTCCCATCCCAAGACCGAGGATGTGGTTGTTGGTTAGGGTGTTGTTGGTGGTGTTTTTGAGGTGGGGTCATAGGATAATGTTTTGGGTTTGGAGGATAAGGACAAGCTGCGGAGGTCATCTAAGCACATTGCCAACTTGAAGAACAAGGCCTCAGAAGGGTTGACAAAGGACCCCAATGTGTCTTGTGAAGGAAATGATTGTGGTGAAAAGGTAGTGGCTATTGAGGACTCCCTAGTGCAGGATTCACCCAATCTAGAGCCGAATGAGGAGATTAAGGGTTTCAATGAGGATGATTCTGAGAAGAAGAGAGCTAAACAGGAGTCTCTAAAGGTAAATCCTCTCTGAGAGGAATTTTCTTATCTCATTGATGATTCTACCTCTATGTTTGATTTGTTGCAAATGGCTAGGGCTAGGGCCACTAGAACTTTTAAATTAGCTAAGTGGACTCTTCAAGAGTTCAATAAGATTAACATTAAAATTAGAGGTTTGAAGGAAAATCTGAAGAATGTGCCAAAGGAGTTGGTGTCAACATTCTAATTGATAGAATTGTGGACCTTGAGGGTCCTTTCCATGATTTCAAATCTCTGTGTGAAGATAGATTGGATACTTTGGAAGCCAAGATTCTAGGAATAAATGTGGACATAAAAAAGCTCCTACATGCATGTCACATCTTTGTGAAGAACAATGCAAACTCCTTGGAAGTCTTTTTCAAAAAGATAAGTGAGCTTAGGGAGGATCAAGTTTATTTTTCTGAGCTAATGGAGAAAGAGCACTCAGTTAAAGGAAAAGGTAAAAAAGGTGTTAAATATGATGATAAAGGACCTGCTGTTAGAGGGTCAGCTGATTGGAAAAATTCCTTTAATGTTGAGGATCTGCTAGACATGATTGAAAAGCATAGAAGCCAGGAGCTTGAGGTGGCCAACACCTTGAGGATTTTGAATTAATGTTTGGTCTTCTTCTTAGTTTCTTTCTATTTTTTGCTAGATGTCATTTTTTTTTCCTGTTGTTTTGTTGTTTTGATGCTATTGGGTGTTGTTGTTAGCTTATTGTCTTATCTTTCGTCTAGCACCCTTTTTGTAATGTTTTTTGGCTTTTGGGATGTTGTTGGTGTCATTCTGATGTACTTTTTTAGCAGCTCTTATTATCTTTTGTTGTAAATGGTTTTAGGTCCCTTCAAAACCTGCTTTTCCCATATAATCAAAACTATGCAAACCATAGGGTGGTGTTGATGTAGAGGTTACTATCATAACATGTATCAATAATGTCCCACCTTGAGGAGTTTCTTTGTAAAGATAAAAGTACATGTACATATCCCATGGATGTTATTGTGATCCATTTTGATACTAAGGTTGGCTTTATCTAAATGTACACATTGTGATGGAGTGTCATTACAATCCTTATGAGAAAGTGTTATTGCCAAGACATGGTGAATCTGCAATTTAGGATATTTTGATTTTAGGCAAGATGTTGAATTTTGATGGTGGATGTGAGACATGGATGAATAATTTGGTAGTTTATATGTAGTATTTTTTATTTTCCAAACTTTGGATGATGGGCGATGGAGTGTGGATGTCAAATTTAGATTATTTTTAAGACCAATGATTTTATACAACTTGCATGTTGGTGTTGATATAAATCCTTTTTTGATATGGCTCCATATTTTCATTGACTATTGGATTTGGATTTGGATTGGATTCTTTACATGATCCAATTTACTTTTGGATGAATTTTTACTTTATGTGTCCATTTTGAATTTTGGATTTATTAGCTTCAAAAACTTTACTTCAATTTTTTTATTTTTAAGGATTTTTCTTTTGTTGGTCCCACTTAGTGGGTTGAAATATTTTGGAAAGATGGTTTACGATGTGGATGGGAGGAGTGTTGGAAATAACCTTATCAAAATGACTATTCATGAACCGTATTTTATTGTTTGCATTAGGTGAAGTTGCCCCCAATATAATAGAGGTGCTACTAACATCATTGGATTTGTTGATCAATGAATAACCAAGATCTTGATATTTAGGATTTAAAAAAAAATTTACTAGCTCCAAATTACCTTGTTCATGTAGGCCTAATCATCTTCCTTGATACTACATTCTTTGACATATTTTATTTGCAATAGGATAAGCGTTGTTCTAAAAACAATATGATAACTCTTCTTTTTTCTATTAGGAATCATCAATGGTGGTTATATTCTCATCAGTAAGAAAGGTTTCTTTGATAAAATTGAGTGATCTAAGTTGATAGGATATTGGTGATTTCTTTGTCTTCATTCTTGTATCTTCATCATTCTTTGGGATGTTGATCAGATCCGTGGTGTCTTGTTGATCAATATTGTCAACATAAGTTGTAGGACTAAGGGACTTGACTTGTGTCCCAAATTACATTGTTACATCAAGGTTGATATGGAAACCCATTTTATGTTCATTTGATGGAATAGCGTCATGGAGTCCCACAAACTTAGTTATAGCTTCATCATTTTCAAAAATTTCTAGAGAGAAAGACTTGTTCTGGATGAACAAGGGAGAGATCATCTATGTGTCCAAGGGAAGAAAATGTCTCATTTTGTAGATGTGGAGGTTATTGGAATATGTATAAAATTATATTTAATGTTGGGATCACAGATGGAATGGAAAGGGTTGATGGGGTCATAATGGAATCCTAGAGAGATGAGATCTTGATCAATTATGGGATGATATTAGAGGATTTGGGTAACTTTATCTTGATTCATTTTAGAGCTTGTTTCTTCATTGTTTATACTATTCTATTGATATAGATCCAATTCTATTGATCAGATATGAGATTGGATATGGATGGGGGGTTTTTGGATAAACCAAATATTTTTGGAATGGTAATAATTAATTTTGAATAAGACTCTCTAGACTGGGCATCATGGGTGATGGGATGCATGATGGTGTTCAGTCTAGGATTTCTTGATCACTAATTGGACTTGTATCAAGGATTGGATCAATGTGGATTTCATGATTATCTATTGTGGATAGACATTGGAGGCAATCTTGAGATATTTCATTATTGGATGGAGTTGTTTGATGGGGATGGTGTAGATTGATGTTGCAAAGGTTTTACGGATGAAGGATTGGAAGGAGAGATGAAGGATTCTTATGAGAAAACATCTTCAAGATGACCTATTATGGAGTCAAATGGAGTGGATATGTTATGGCTATGGATGTTATTAATGTTATTTATTTGGGATGAGCCATTACTAGATATAGATGGATTATTTTGATCATACTTAGGAAAAGTATCTTGAAACATGCCTAATTTTTGATTAGGTAAATCTATGGATATTATTGATGTGATTATTTTTGGATAAATTGTTGGGATGATCTTCAATAGTTATGTCACCTTGTTCAATAAGGTATTGAATGAGATTTTTCAATTTCAAACAATCAAGAGTCTTATATCCTTTGACCCTATGATATTCACAATATTCATTATCTTTGTACCACAAGGGTTTGAACTAAGGTTCATATTATCTAAATTAAGATAACATGATGAGATCAAACTAGACCAATTTTCATAAGATTGATTTGATAGGATCCCCTAGAGGATATTATTTTCATCATGGCACAGAGTTCTTTCTAGGTAGTCCTCTACGAATAGTGCACCTTGAGTGTTTTTTGGCATGTTTAATGATGATTGTGTGTTTGATGATGGTTGTAGTTTTTGGAAAAAAATTGTCTACTACACCATCATTGACAATGTTTTTTTTATCCCATAGGCAAGGTTTTTCATTATATTGAGGTCCATTTTCCTTGTTTTCCTTATATATTTTCACAAGACCCTTGGAAGAGATCTATTTTATGATTATTTACATTTCTATGATTTTATCAAACATGTTAGCACATTGGACTTGTAAGTGAAATCCCATCTCTTGGTTTAGGTTTTGGACAAAGATGTGCACAAGTTGTTTCTCAAGTATAGGCCATGGTCATTTTCTTGTGATATTCCTCCATTATTGTAAGAAGATAACAAATGATTCTATATTTCATTTTTTGGTGTTACATAAGTCTATCATGGATATTCCATGTTCAATGTTATATGAGAAATTACTAACAAAAAATTATTCCAATTCAAGAAAGGTCTTGATCCCATGTGGTAAATGAGAGAACCATTCAATTGATTTTCCTCCTAAACTTTGAGAAAAGATTTGCATTAAGTATGTGTCAAATATTATATTAAAATTCTAGGAAAGCTGTGTACAATTCTTGTATATGTTCACATGGATCACTTATTCCCTTATATATATTAAAATTAGGCATTTCAAAGTTGTGAGGGAAAAGTATCATAGGGATTGATTTTTTTAATGGATAAAGACATATGTTTTCAATTGTGTAATTTTTCTTTGTGTGTCATAGTTCAATGTTAGCTATTTTCTTGTGCAAGCTTTTGAATTTTTGTGCTGAGTCATTTGTAGGTGTAAAGGTGGATGTGTTGACAGGATGTTGAAAGGTAAAATGTGAAGGGGTCAATTTTTTATGTTGTGGAATGTTGAATGTATTGAATGAATGATTGTGATATTGGGGGATATATGATTATTGTTGTGGGATATTGTAATTTAAAGGGATGCATGATTAATGTTGTGGAATGTTAGATGAGGGGATAGATGATTGATTTTATTGGATGTATGATTGGTTTTTTGGAATGTTAGATGAGGGGGTAGATGATTGATTTTGTGGGATGTATGATTGATGTTGTGGAATATTAGATGGGGGGATAAATGATTAATCTTTTAGGATGTATGATTGATGTCATGTAATGTTAGGTAAAGGGATATATAATCTATTTTGTGGGATTTATGAGTGGTTTTATAAGATGTTAAATGGATGTTTTTTATTTTGAGGGATGTATATATTTGTAGGTATGGAGAATGTGGAATATTGAGAGTTAAATGGGTTTGATATCTTTGTAGGTATGTTAGATATAGAATATTGTGAAGCATAGGGGATGTTAAATGTAGAATATTGGGAATGATTTGGGATGTATGTGTTTATGGGCATGTTGGATGTGGAAGATTGTGAATGAATTTGGATGTATTTGTTTGTGGGTATGTTGAATGTGGAAGATTATGAATGACTTGGGATATATATATTCATGGAATATTGTGAATGATTTGGGATGTGTGTGTTTATGGATATATTGGATGTAGGAATTTGAGAGTTGTGTGGTATGGATGAAAAGTTTTGATTATTAGGAATGAATGATGTCATATCATTTGATGGGATGGAGTTTTGGTGATAAGTTGTTTGAAAAGTGTTGTTGGGTGGGATGTTGTGTTGATTAGGTGGCATATGTGTGTTGTCCACTAAATTAGGAATAATACCTTATGAGGATGGTAGTGGGGGTTGGTAATAATTTGAGGTGAAGAAAGGAGAAGGTATGCCAAAATCATATTGAGTATCACTCATGGTTGGGGTAATATTTAACTCACTTTTATTTGACTTCATGAGCTTTCTATATAGAGACCAAGTATCAAGACCTTGGTGAATAATGTGTGAGATTAAAAAGTTAGATGATTGATTATTTGATGGAAATTCATAAGCACTTGGGTGACGTTGGAGCAAACCAAGGTAAAAAATACTGAAAATCATTTTTTTGGTATTTTCTATGTTTTAGTAAATCATATTTTTGGAGGCCTTCGGAGTAGAATTTTGGGTCAAAATTGTGGCCAGTCCCTTTCATTGAATAGCCATAAGATTTATTTTAAGGGATTGAAATTAGAGCTCTTGGAGATATTTCAATCAATGTAAATAAGTCCAAATTTCAATCCTCAAGCTAGGAGTTTTGACCTTACCAAGTTGGGGTAGTAATGAGTGGCATAATTTATGGAATTTTTACCCAATATTTAGATGATGGACTCAAATGGGGTGCCTTAGATATGTTCTAAGTCTAGTAGGATGAAAGCCTAAAATTATGGTTAATGGTTTGGAAGCTCAAAAGGAAATACGACTGATACTGATCAGATACACTACATTATTCATCAAAAGAACCAAGATATTGATCAAAAGTGCCAAGATACTAGTCAATGGCAGCAAGATACCAGTCAATAATGCTAAAGGATTGAACTGTTAGGGTTTTTTCAAAAGTTCCATAAAACTACTCAAAAGTGCTACACAACTAGTCAAAAGCCCCACACTACTTATCAAAGGAACCACACTACTAATCAAAAGTGCCACACTACTGATCAAATGTGTCAAAGTGGTAAACTAACTCAAATGTGATATCCTATCAGTCAAATGTGTAGTTTTAGGTCAAAAGTGTAGTTTTATGTCTCAAAAGTGTAGGTCTATGGATGAAAAGTATCAATTTGTGACTCAAAAGTGTAATTATATTAGAGAGATGCACAAGTAGATAAATAATATTTTATAGATGCATAATTTATGACTCAAAAGTGTATTTTTATGTCTCAAAACCATCAACATGTTGTTAGAGTAATCATTTATTAGCTAATATATAATAAATATTTAATTGATTATTAGGCTAATTTCACTTTATGCCCTTAAGCTAAACTTAGGAGTTCTTTTCTCTTTTATTAGTTTGAGCTATTATTAGATCATTATGTCTCATCAAGATAAAAAAAATAAATTCATGATCTAATCCCTTTACCATCTAGGGTTTCCTCTTATTAGAACCCCCTTTCATTGTATTATTTCATTCTATAAGTTCTTTCTTTTTGAGGAAATAAAAATCATTATTTATAACTCTCATGCATGGAATGTGTTCTCTTTTTTTGTTTGATATTTATTTGTGTGTGTTTTTCACAAATATAACATGGTATCAAATATTGGATTCAACAAGCCCCTTCTCCATTTTTGAGGGTTTTTATTTCTCAATTAGGGTTAAAGAAGTGAAAACTAGAATCTTCATATTTTTTTTGTAGGTTTTGGGCTTTGACAATTTTTGGTGCACTTTGGAGCTAAATAAACCACTCCATTACATTAGGGAGGTTAAATAAATTAATTTTGATAATAAATTTTCTCATATTTAGTTATAGGAGCTTTTGAGGTAATTTTTTTTATTGGGAGGCCATATGGCCCCACAAAAGTTATACATACGACCTTTTCTCAAAAAGAAAAAATGAAAAAATGAAAAAACAATGAGTTGATTTATTAATAGTGTAAGATGGGGTTAAAAAATCAAATAGAATAGATAAAATGACAGCCAACACCTCTAAACTATTAACCCACATCCAAACAAGAGAAAACAAAGTAAGCATAAGGAAAATAAAACATTAAATTAAAATACTCCCCATGCTTGAACTTGAATCACTTCTCTTGCTCTCCTATTTCTCCTTTTGCAAATAAGCCCTCATATTTGTAGTGTGACTTGTGCAAATACCTGCAAATTGTAAGTAGAAAGTTGGAGAAGAATAGCTGTTAAAATGGAAATGGAGGACGAAGGTTGTTTTTATAGACAACCATTTGAATGGACGGCTGAGATTAATCCTCTAGAATGATTCCAAGATCAATGGTCCAGAATTGATGCACCAAGAATATGCTATTCTCGAAAAAGCTATGATGTCGACGGCTATGTGCCTAATAGCTATGACAGACATGCAAGACATGCAAGCTATGACATAAATAATGACAGGGTATCTTTGACCAAGTGGAGGTGCATAAATAATTTATTTTAAATAATTTATTCAAAATGGAGGAAAATGACAAGTGGAAAATAAATAATTTATTCAAATTATTTATTTGAAAATGGAGGAAATGGACAAGTGGAAAATAAATAATTTATTCAAATTATTTATTTGGAGAAAATGAAAAGAGAAGCATTTAATTAAATGGAGAGATGAAAATTAGACCTTAAATATTAATTTAGATTAACTATTTAATTAGGGGAGGTGGCGTGGGATAGTTAAATGATTTTAATAATTGTTTAACTATGGAAGAATTAAAGACCATGAATAGATAAATAATTAATGGTAATTATTTAACTATAGATGAAAGATGGCAAAATAATTAAATAAATAATAACTTATTTAACTATTGAAGAAGAGGAAGAAATTAGTGACACAATTAGTTTATTTAATCGATCAAGATAGAATAAATAGACATGAATTAATTAAATAATTAAAATTATTTAATTAATAGATGAAAATGGATTGGATAACATAATTAAGTATCTTAATTATGCTAGGACGAAAGTGGTGAGAAATGGAGCTTGCAGGCCTAGGTCAATTTTTATTGTCTACAAATAGTGTGCAACATTGTTTTAAGGTGCTCTACCACTAGAGAAGAGCTCCACCTGAGGTGATTCCCATTTGGGCAACACTGCGATGCTCATCACCAAGGTTTACCCCCACTAGCTCAACACACTTTCCCATGATCACCTCTATGACCATAGGTCACTACTAGCCCTCATAGGCCTCTTTTAAGATGAGTGTCAGTCATATTGATGACCATGACCTATGACCAAATCCTGATTGCATAGTGACAAGTTTCCAATGCAACTAGGAGGAATCTATTTTTAGCCCCTAGGCTGGCTTATAGAGAAAATTGGGCAACTTTATGAAATCGAGTATAAAATTTTCCTTGCTTGTCCATTTTTTTGCAAATGAAATACCATCAAAATTTTAGTTTCGGTCCCATTCCAATGATATATTTTATTTTTCCATATTTTTCTTTAAGAAATTTCTACAAGAAAATGAAGTTGGATCTTCTTTTTTGCACTTTTGAGGGCATAACTTGGGCACACAAACTCCATTTTTTTATGAATTAATAGGCATTGAAAATGTGTCTCAATGCTCCACATAGATATACAATCCATTTTTCAAGAAAATTCACCAAGTAGACAAAGATTTATTTGATATTATTTTTCTTTTATAAACATTTTTTCTATCAAAGTGGTATTAGGGTTTGGTTTTTCTTGTTGTGGGGTTATTATTTTTTCTTTTAGTATCTATATACAACAAATAATAGAAACTCTTTCCTACACGTTATTTTGAAAACCTCAACCATTATGGTGAATACCTCTTCAATTGAACATCTTATGCCACACAAATTTCACATTTGGAAAGCTCATATGACTAGATTTTTAATTGAAAGGGATTTATGGTCCACTTTGGATGAAGTACAACCAATATTGATGTGTCAGTTTGAGATAATTTAGCATATGCACAAGATTGATGAGGTTATGGGAATGATTTCAGTACAAGTTTCAAATAGTCTCTTATTTCATATTGAGTTTTTCACCACTCCTAGGGATATGTGGGAGAAGTTCAAAAATATTTTTGACACCATTAATGAGTTTTGAGCTTTATAGATTGAGTCAGAATTAACTTTAATTGTACTTTATCTTCTTTCCCCTCCATTGAGGACTTCTTACAAAAGTTGAAGTCACTTAGATCCCTCTTGTAGGGTTATGGGAAGAATAAAAATAACAAAGAATTTATTTTATTTATATTGTCTAAGCTTCGAGGTACATTTTAGGTCTTCTCTTATACTTTCTACTTTATTGTGGATGTGTTGGGAAATGCATTTACCATACCATATTTCAAGGTTTTTTATGAGAGTTTGACTTATGAAGAAGAAAAATTGACTCAATTTGATTCTCTTTCTAATTGAAAAACTCAAGCATTGCTAGCATAAACATCCAAAGGGAAAGAAATGAAGAAATAAAATCCGAAGATAGATACTTCATCACATATTGAGCATTCCTCCAAACCATCTCAAAAGTTAGAACTAAAACCTCAAACCACTCCTTGGAATGATAAATCTTCTAATTCTGGTGATTCTTCCTCCAAGATGAAGAAGAAATTAAGTTAACCTTACAGTTTTTGTGGTAAAGAGGGAAATCTAGTCACTATATGTTGAAAGATATTAAAGGCTTTAGAGGAATCCATGCTACAACATGATTTCTTAGCCCATAAGTCTTCTTCCTCATAAACAAGTAAAGGTCATGCTCTTTCTGCATGCTCCTTATCTTTTGTAGCTCTATGGATACTTGATTCTGGTGTGTCACATCACATGACTCATTCTCAAGATTTGGTCTCACCCCTTTTAGATTGGAACACTCCTCAGATTGCAGTTTTGGGCTCAGGTATTGTTCCACTTGAGGGTGGTTTTGTTTAGGATGTCCTTTTTTTTCTTGATATCTCCACCAACTTTGTTTTAGTGGAATTGATATGTTAGTCAAGTCTACACCACATGATGTAGTTATTCATGACCTTCATGATCCTAATATTATTGTGGCTACTAGGAGTATTGATTCTTCCTCTTGTTTATACTGATTTGATAGTTTTGAGAGTTCGGCTAGTTTAGGTTCATCTTTCACAACACACGTAGACTTTGTGAGTAAGCTTTGGCATGAATGCATTGGTTATGTCAATTAGAGATATCTGCAACTAATGAGTACATAGGTATTGGTGTTGGGTCTCACTAAGATTTCTTATACTGTTGGTGTTTGTTGAGGATGTGCTCTTGGAAAATTTCACTATGATTATTTTCCTATAGGTAGAGTCACACATGCTAAATCACCCTTAAAGTTGGTACATAGTAACCTCATGTCATTTCCAAATACTTCATTTTTATGGGCCAAATATGTGCTAACATTTATTGATTAATTCTTTAGGTGTACATAGGTGTAATTTCTCAAGTGCAAGAGTGATGTCTTTGATTATTTCAGGATCTTTAAGGCATTTGTGGAGAAGAAATTTGGTCTTTCTATCAGGTGGATATGCACAAATAATTTGAGGATATGTCAATCAGGCTTTCATGGATTTTGTACTAAGCATGTTCTACAACATCAACTTATAGTTCCATACACCTGCTAACTAAATGGTGTTGTTGAGTGAAAGAACCAAACTTTATGAGAGATGGAAAATTATATTATATGGTCACAAGATATGGATTATTCCTTTTGGGCTGAAGTAGTTAATTGTGCCAATTATATTCAAAATCATATGCCACATAAGGCATTGCAACATATGACTCTTGAGGAGACTTGGCCCCATGTCAAGCCGGATGTATCTTCATTTAGAGTCTTTGGTAGTGAGGCTTAGGTATTCATTCTTGAAGCTCAACAAAAATCCATGGAGAGGAAAATCCAACCACTCATATATGTTAGCTATTGTGAGGATGTTAAGGAGTACAATTTGTTTGATCTTGATTCTAGAGATGTCTTGTTTAGGTGGGATGTTCAATTAGATGAGTGCTTTCCTCATATGGATTCTTCATAAATAGCTTCTCCTTCACTACCTACTACTCTCTCTTTATCTCTTAAGGATTTATTATCTCTTGAGGATGAGGATGATGCTATAGTTATTGATCTACCTCGATATATTTAACCCTTACCCAAGTGGGCCCACAATACTATTGATGTGGTTGGATCTTTGGTAGATGATCCTTCAAACTCCCATTGTACTCATGCTCAGACAAGTATTAGTAAATTTTGAGTCATACCATTTCAGATGATCCTTAGAAGTTTTCAAAGGTGGCCAATATTCTTGAGAGGGATAGTGCTATAGTAGATGATATTCATTATTGATGAGAATAATACTTAGGATCTAATTACTCTTCCTAAGGGAAAAAAAATTGTTCAATGCAAGTGGGTGTACCATACCAAATATATTATAGATGGTTTCATTGATAATTTCAATGATCATCTTGTTGCAAAGGGGTTCTCTCAAGTTGAAGGCATTGACTATTTAGAGACCTTTTACTCTATTACCAAGATGAATTATATTCACCTTGTACTTTCACTTGTAGCTTCACAAGGATGCAAAGTATACTAGATGGATGTGAAGAGTGCTTTCCTTTATAGTGAATTTCATGACGAGAGGTATATGGATCATCCACATGGTTTTTTAGGATTCTTCATTGGTTTGTAGGATTCATTTTTCATTATATGGTCTCAAATAGGCCCCTCAAGCTTGGTATGAGAAGATGGACACTTTTCTATTTTCTTCTGGCTTCACACAATGCACATCTAGCAATAGAAGTGTGATATTTTGATCCTTATAGGTGTTTCATCCTACATGATCTAAAGTGTTTAGAAAGATTTGGTGGAGTGGTCTGAGATGATAGATCCCAACCTTCTACACTACTTTCTTGGTTTATAGTTTATTTAGTCTTTGGATGGGACTTCCATATTTCAACAGAATCATGATTTTGACATGCTTCAAAGATTTGGAATGCTTGATTGAAAGCCTATCCCCACACCTTTTCAATTAGGTTTTGTATTTTATTCCACTTGTAATACTCCTTCATTAGATGATACACTATACAAGTAGTTGGTTGGCAGTCTTTTGTACCTGACACATTCCCATCATGATATTTATTTTATGGTAGGTCTTGTTTCTTAGTTCTCACATGATCCATATGAGGGTAATTTAAAATCTTCCAAATGCATTTGAGATATATTCAAGGCACCTCACATTATGGTATTCACTATACATCTTGAGAGATTCTTGGATAGTTGGCTTCACTGACTTAGATTGGGATGGTGATGTCACTGATCTATTCCTATAGAGGAGCAGGTTGTAGACATCTTCAAAAACCCTTAACATCATTTTGTTACCTCCAATTGAAATCGATGCTTGGGGTAAAGGAAGTTTTCCTTAGGGGGTCTTCATGAGGCCTCCTTAATTTTTTTATGCATTATTTCATCTCTCTTTTGGAGAGGATTTTTTCTTATGAATTTTTATCCTTTTCTCCAGTTATGAGATTTTTTTATTGTACATGGGTACCTCATCAGGCCTTGTTGTTGAGACCTATTCATGCTTTCATTGTTGTTTATGTTTTTTAATTTTTATATTTTTTAGCTACTCCCTAAGTTACACTTAAGGGGGGAATGTTTGAGTAATCATTTATTAGCTATTAAATAATTAATTTTTAATTGATTATTAGGCTATTTCACTTTATGTACATATTTAAGCTGATCTTAGGAGTTGATTTTTTATTTTATTATTTTAAGTTATTATTAGATAATTTTATCTCATTACATAAGATGAAAACACTTGTCATGATGTAATCCCTTTATCATCTAGGGTTTTCTCTTATAAGCACTCCCTTTAATTGTTTTGTTTTTCATTTTGTAAGTTCTCTCTTTTTGAGGAAATTAAAAATCGTTATTTACAACTCTTGTGTATAGAAGTTATTATCATTTGCTATTTGATCTTGCTTTGTGTGTCTTTTTCAAAAATCTAACACGTGTGACTTAAAAGCACAACTCTGTGTAAAAATGCATTTTTGCAAGTTTTAGATAGATTGTTTACTTTAGCAAGAGATAAAAATAACAAACAAGATGGATGTTGAATTCAAGGTAATAAGGTTGAAATGTGTTTACTAGTCTTTTATAAGAATAAATTCCATCCATATTAACAACCCTAATTATTCAAGTAAGGAGTATTGCACTAATGTAGGCCTACATAATAAAATATCTCAAGATTACTACAAGCAACTTCTCTCTTCTCAAGATTTAGTAGCTAGGAGTCTACTGCTATAAGGGATCACAAATTCCCTACTTTGGAGGTTTTGACACCTTTAGCCCAAAGAGTTTCCAACTTACTTAGGGAGGTACATGGTGAGTAACTTTAGGCATGATATTATACCTTACACCACACTAGATTGACAATCAATAGTCTTAGGCTTGCTAAAAACAAGGTTCGTAGTGGTATCTATGAACTATGGGCCCACATATAAATGCTCGAGTCTAGGAGGGGCTCTCCTATCCTCTTTACCAAACAAGTCTCAGTAGATAAAGGGTCTTGCAACTTGGAAAAACACGATGATAACCCACTCTTGAAGTACAACTTTCACTCTCCCCTCTTTATATACCTCACCACAAATTGTGGTTGAGGTTAATCTTAGGGTAATTAAATCCTCAAGTAGTCCCCTAATAGGAAATATTAATACCAATGCTTTTGACCTCCATGCTCATCTGGAGTGCAATGGGAGAGCATACATAATCTATTATAACCTTGGGTGAAAAATAAAGAAAATAAGTAAACTAGAAGGTGTTTTTCATATCCAGGCTCACATGCAGTGCAAGGAGAGACAAAACACACCTAAGATTTTACATAGAATTAGCAAGCATGTTCATTTTAAAATATAAACAAAGTGTTCAACTAAACTAAATCTTTTTAGTAGTCTACATAATAAAATATTTCTCCCAACAATTACCAATCTACACCACTTGATTAGTTCCCAAGATGAAAGAAACAAAATCATAGAAATAACTAGCACACATTATACTAAAAAATAGAAGTGAAATAATGTTGGAAATCAAGGTAAAACTTGTAGCAATATGAATTTAATTAAGTGGTTGAAAATCTAAAATTATGTGTATTCAAGATTACCAATAATGTGTTATGTGATTAACAATTCCAACAATGAAGGTAAATCAACAATACCAAAAGTTGAGAATCACAAGTGGCACAAGATATATGTGGAGAAACCCTTGCAAGAAAAAACTCCACACCTAAAGAGATGCAATGTTGTATTAATCTTCAATGAAGTACATCAATACAACAATCCTCTCTAAATTTTGACAACACTTCGTTACTCTAACAATCTACAAACAAAATCATGAAACCACGATCTCAATGCTTCAATATATAGAAGTTTGTGGGAGAGAATACCACTTGTGGTATCTTGAAATAACAAGTTAAACCACCTAGAAAAACCACACTCCCCCCTTTAGTGGACAACCTAGAAACATGGTGAAAATTGTTAAATTCTCACATGGCCTTCTAACCCATAGCCAATCAAAATTGGTCAATACTGAGTGATTCATTACTCTCCAATGAATTTGACGGCTCAAACCAAAAACATTCAAGCTTAGGCACCCAACCTAGAATAACATGTGAGAACTTGCATTTAAGGGTGGTCCCCACCCAGAAAGTGGATGCCCAAAAGGAATATGCTCCTGTGATACTCTATAACATCATTGTAGTGGGCCCACCTCTATGAATTTGTAATTAAAAATTTTCATAGGATAATAATAATAAATATTTTTCCTCTCATGTCCTCAAGGGCACTTTCCAAATAACGTGGAGACACATAAAATCAACCTAGGATAGAAATTATAATGTCACCTATCCTAACATTCTCCCCCTTGACATTATACATTGCAATTACATCCACGAGATACAATAAAAATTATAATCAAGTATAATGATCAAGGCCCATGGCCTTCCTACACCAAGTGAACTTATTCGTGGTCATTGGCTTCATGAGAGAATTTGCAACATTATCCAAAGTGTCAACCTTTTCAATAAAAACCTTACCATTCTCAATATTTTCTCATACAAAGTGATACTAAACATTAACATACTTAGTATGAGCATGATACATAGGATTTTTGGCTAAACATATGGCACTCTGACTGTCACATCCAATCCTCACTATCTTGAAATCAAAACCAATACCTTTACCAAGTATTTGTAACCAAATTTCCTCCTTAGAGGCATGTGTAGCAATCATATACTCTACTTCAGTGGTGGAAAATTCAACTACAAGTTGTTTTTTACTCATCCAACTCATTGTACCTCCAAACAAAGTAAAAGCATAGCCACTAGTGGACCTTCGACTGTTCAAGTCACCTACACAATTTGCATAAATAAAAACTTGTATGTCTAATGGCCTACCCACGTCATCAGTAACTCCATGATAAACCAAATAGTAATCAGAACTACCACACAAATATCTAAACACCCTCTTAAGAAAAGTCCAATGCTCTCTACCAAGGCTAGGCATAAACCTACTCAAAACTCCCACTGCTTGGGCTATATTTGGTCTAGTGCAAACCATTGCATACATCAAACTACCAATGACATTATCATAAGGAACTTTAGACATATCTTCAAAATCATCATTAGAATTAGGACATATGTCTAAAATCAACTTAGTACCAACCAAAAATGGAATATTTACTAGTTTACAATCATGCATATTAAACCTCTGCAAAATGGTATCAACATAATAACTCTAACATAACCAAATATTTTTGTGAACCCGATACTTACTACTCTCCATCCCAAGGATATATTTTGTAGCCCACAAGTCCTTTATATCAAACATGCCGAAAAGCTAAGTCTTAAGCTCCCTCATCATCACCTTTTTGTTACCCATAAACAACATGTCATTAACATACAAGACAATGATTAGTATCTGATCATCAATAATCTTAATGTAAACACAATGATCCTCCTCAATCCTTAAAAAGTCCAACTTCAATGCAAAGACATCAAAATTATAGTACCACATCCTAGGTGACTGTTTCATACCACATAAAGATCTCTTTAACTTGCAAACCAAGTTTTCTTTTCCTTTCACAATAAAATCGTTATGTTGTCACATATAAATTTTCTCCTTAAGATCCCCATGCAAGAAAGAAATTTTAACATCCATTTTCTCTATTTCAAAATCATAAGTAGTAGCAATAGATAATAGGAATCTAATAGAAGTTAACTTAGAAACAAGAGAGAAAATTTCACTGAAATCAACTCACTCTCTTTGGGAGTAGCCCTTGGCCACCAATTTGGCCTTGTACTGCTCTAATCGACCATCTGTACCAAATTTCCTTTTAAATACCTACTTGCAACCAATTAGATTCCTTCCTTTGGGAAAATTGACAAGATCCCAAGTATCACAACTATCCAAAGTCATCATCTCCTCCTTCATGACCTACATATAAGACTCAATTTCCTCTGAAGAGAGAGCCTTCTTGAAATATCTAGGTTCATCATTAGTACTTAGCAAAGAAAATATACAATGGTAATCTAATGGGCTATACCCATCAACTAGATTTTGTTGCCTTGTGGACCTCCTCAAGGTAGGAGTAATGGGCTCTACCTATTCTTCCTTTGTTGTTTGCTCATCCTACACATCCTCTGAACTATGTGAACCCTCTTCTTCTTCTCCATCCTCAAATCCATCTGATTGTTCTTCCACATGTGCATCTTCTTGCTTTTAAATATTTTTTTCAAATTGCATTATTTGTGTCTTATGTTTCTCCTTTAGTTTTTCTTCACCTAAGTAATCTATAAACTCCCTGCAAATCAAATCTCTAGAGAAAACCATTTTATGGGTTAGTGGATTCCAAAGTTTATAACCTTTTATATTCTCATTGTAACCAACAAAGATGCATTTCTATGCTTTTGTATCCAATTTAGATCACTTCTCTTGAGGCACATGAACATAAGCCTCACAACCAAAGACCCTTAAATGTGAAACAAAAGGATTTTTACCTATCCACACTTCATAAGGATTTTTATCAACAAGATTTGAACAAGGAGATCTATTAATCAAATAGCATGCAGTACTTACAACTTCTGCCCAAAGTTATCTATCAAGCTTAACACAACTCAACATGCTCCTATCTGTTTCCATCAAGATTAAATTCATTCTTTTTGCTAACCCATTTTTTTGAGGTGTATAAGGAGTAGTCTTTTGTCAAACAATACCTGCATGCTTACAAAACTCATCAAATTCTCTAGAACAATATTCACCCCCATTGTCCGATCCTAACACCCTTATCTTACAATCAATTTGATTCTCAACTAAGGCTTTAAATTCCTTGAACTTAGTGAATTCTTCATATTTTGCATGCATAAAATAAATTTAGGTGTATCTTGAGACATCATCAATGAAAGTAACATAATGATGAGATTTTCCAAAAGATTCAACATCTATCGGTCCAAACAAATCTGAATGAATGATCTCTAATAATCTCTTAGATTTATTAGTTCCATTAGGAAATGATGATCTATTATGTTTACCAAACACCTAATAATCACAAAATTTATTTTTTCCAACAGAATAATTAGAAATACAATCAACCAACTTTTTATTCAAAATGGTCTTAAGATACTTTTGTTGAACACCCTAAATATTGAGAGGGGAGGGGAAGCAATATTCTTTTAAACCATTTGATCATAATCCATCCAATTAGAAAAAAAAAAAAAATTTCAACAATGAATAAAAACATGAAACAACCACAAGATCACATGAACACTAGGATTTTTACATGGAAAACTCAAAAAGAGAAAAACCACGATGAGGATTAGATCACAATATATTATAACCAGTTATAAGATATTACAAAGGCTCACTACTAGGACACATTGTCCAATAGGGCTCACAACCACAAAAGGATAGATACAAGACAGAGATGGCTACATAGCCAGGATGTGAACTAAAACAAAATGCACCTTCCTTGTGTTGAATTTAGTTCCTTTGAAGCTCTAAATACAAAACATTGTTATACTTTACAGTTGCTCAATATTCACAAAAATTCTGCTATGTACATACAAAATTTTCATATTTGTATCTCATCAAACATTATGTCACTCCTACATTCTCAAGAATTTCTTATATATATATACCCAATACATCTGCATACATCAATTAGGTCAACCTAATTAGATGTAGCCCTATATTAAATTAAAATTGCCTTGTCGGCACCACACTTGAATCAAAAAAATATTCACACTCAAACCAAACATGCAACACTTAATTTAGGTCGGCATGGACCTAAAATAGATCTCACTAACATGCACAATACATATTTAATCACCACAACATATATCAAGCATTAGGTCGGCCAGGAATTAGGCCCAATCACAAAATAAGCCAATTGATCAATCAAAAATGATCCATTTGATCATATAATCACATTCCATTTGGAATATATAATGTACTAAAACCTACAAAAAATCTCCCAAAATTTGAAAGATTGATTCCAATCACCGGAGGAACGCGGTCCTGATTACTCATCCCCATTTTCATTGTACAAGGCCAAAATTGTATGTCGAACTACTCTTACTTGTACCTTTCAAACTATTCATCCAAACCAACTAAAATCTTAATAATAGATGTGTATAATAGTCAGGAATAACATATTATCACTATATAAGAAGATCTTATCACATGAGTAGTTGCGAACCAAAATATTGGCTTAGGATATCTTCATTTTGTTCATCAGATTAGTGAAAATATCAACAATTAATGTTGGAATCAATGACAACAGATTAAGGGGTCACTTCTTCATTCTTTCAAAAATCTCCCTATTTATCATTGATGGCAAGATATGTGCCAAAAGTGAATCTCCAAAAACTCAAAACATACACCATCTCCAACCATCTGACTTCTCCAAAATCATCTCCCTTCACCTAACTTCTCCCCCTTTGAAATCAAGGATAAAGGGTGTGTCGATAGCACACATGTAAGCTTTAAACTTGATGCACATGTACAGGTGAACAACTAAATTAAATGTACTAACTCCCCCTTAGGGAGTTAACCCAAAAATTTGAACCAACTACATATACAATGAAAAATTGAAAGCAGCTGAAAAAATGAAAGAGAATACAAGTGAGAAATATTTAACCCAAGGAGGAGGAACCTTCAAGATCCTTAAGAATTTCTTTCCAAGTAGACTTCCTTTTATTCCAAGTCTGTTTGGCTGCTGCAAGCAATTTGTATAGTGATTCCAGTTCTACTATGTTCTCCTCTCCCTCTTCCAGAGTGTATAGATGAAAATTTATCTTTGTAAGATTATTTGCATTAGCTAGGGAACTTGACACTAGTATGTGTTTAGTCTTCACCAAGTCCCCAAGCTATCCAAATTGCCTTATAATGTCTTATTTTTTCCTATGCAATGTGAAAATCTTGTTCTGCAGATCTGTAATGGTAGTCCAAGAGGTCTGATCTTTATCTTACATTGGATCATAGGCTCTGGAGGCACTAGTTATTTTTGACTCAATAGAGTCCATTAGGTCCTTAATTCCTTGAGTGTCATCTAGCCACTTCATACAATACAAAAAATAAAGTCTTGGCCTCATCTTCACATTCTTGCACTTCTTTCAAATATTTTTCCACTTTTCTATGTGTTGATGCAAATCTATCTTTTATCTTAAGTAGCCTTTTATCAACAAACCTTGATTCAACATCTTTTTCAATTTGTTCCTTCAAACCAGAGGCATACTCCTTGAGTGAATCCACTAAAAACTTAATATTTTCTACAAGAGTTAGTGAATTATCAATTGTTGTACCAGGAGTAGCATCCTGCAAAGACTTGATAGCTTCATTGATCAGCTTTGTCCCCTTCTAATGAGTCGATAATCTCTTTTATTTCAAAGGTATGAAAGACGTCTCCGAGCTCCAACTTTTGAATTGGTGATATATTTTCTAGATCTACACTTCCTTGATACATCGAGAGTTGCAACAACTAGGGAGAAATAGCTGGTTGGAACCTTATCTATTTTGACAAAAGATCCTTAAGAGAATTACTGGAAGATTCTTCAGAGGACTTGGGTAGCTTTATGGTCTTTTGTGCATCCTCTTCATTCTTTCCAACCTTAGACTCTTCTTCATTCTATTCTCTCTCCTCTTCACCAGAGGGATTTTCCTTTTACTTGTCTTTATCTTCTTCTCCTTCTTGTCCTCATCATTTTTCTTATTATTCTCTTCTTTTTCTCCTTGTTCCTCTTCTCCATCCTCATTTTTATTATCTTTATTTTCATTTCCCGCATCCTCATTTTGTTTATCAAAGTGATCCTCAACACCATCATCAACATCATCCTTTTCTTTTTCTTGTTCCACACTTTGGTTTTCATCGTTAGCACCGTTGGGTTTGTCAGTATCTTCCAAAGGAGCAAAAACCTCTGGAGAAGCATGCATTTCTTCTACCGGTGGTGGTGAGTACAGCACATTCTCTATATCAAATAATGGAGTTTCTTCAATAGTATGAGCATCTTCTTCTTTTTCTTCCAAGACTTCTTTGAAAAATAGTAAATTTGTAACAAGAGGAATATTTTCCTCTACATCAGTGACCTTTTCTTCAACACTCTCCTTCTCTTGAGAAATACCAGATGATGAAACAGTTATCATCCCAAACTTCTATGCTATATCTCTAATAGTCTTCATTGTTTCTTATTTCAAATTGTCTACTTGATCTTTTTCTCTACCCATAATAATAGTGACTCTTTGTTTGACTTTGAATTCTTTGATATACACCTCTATCGAGGTAGCTTTGTCTTCCTCAGATAAGGAGGATCCAATTTACTCCAAGGCATCATATTTTATTTTATCCTGGGCTTCAATTTCTTCATGCCTTCTTTCCACCAAGGCATCCCACACAACTATAGGAACCTTCTTCTTGATGTTACTCATAGCTACCTCTAAAACAATAATGTATTGAATGATAGCTTCAATGCTTGTATTCATATCTTCTTCATACAGTTTTGTAGTAGCTTCTAACAAATCATCATATTGTAACATATTGCTAACTAAAGCATCTAACTTCATCATAGTATGAGCTCTTATTAGAGGATTTTTTGTCTTTTTCTTTTTCTCCGAAGAGCCTTTCTTTGACTTCTTCTCCTTCTTTTCAGGCTTCTTATGGATATGTACATTGAAATATTATTTTTCTCTTTCTATTTCTTCTTCTTCAAAAGTGTCCACAATGTCAACTTTTGGCTTTTTAGCTCCAGTGATTGCCTCTTGTGAAGCACCTTCACCACATGTAATAGCATTGCTTCTTCTTTTCCTTGTTAGTTGTTCTTCATGTTCCAATGCAAGCTGAATTTTTTATTCAACCATAGCACTTAGATTATTTTCCCTAAATTCTTTTTGCTTCTTTCTTCTTCTAGAGGTAGCAAGGGTTGCTAATAGAGGCACACTCTTCCTCTTGATAGTCCTTGTGCTAGGTCTAGTGGGTCCAGTGACTTCTTTAGTTACTAAAGCACTAAGCTCCACCTTCTTTCCTTTTATAGCAGCTCTAGAGGACTTAGGTAATGCAAAGGTAGGGGTGGAATTTGTTCTTCTAGATCTCCTTGGTCCAAAGGACTCACTAGCCATGTTGGCTTCTCTTTCTCTAGCCTCCTTGATCTCTTCTTATGTATAACCTTCTCTCATGCCACTCGATATTTTTCCTTGCATTCCTTTTGATTTCAGGTTTCTTTAATTCCAAATGTACTTCTACAATTTTTTCTTCGTATCTCCCATGTCTTGCTTGAGAGGGGTCCTTAGAACTTTTGAGCAACAAATCCACATATTGTTAGACACTTCATACTCAAGAGGCTCAATCCACACTATTCTTGTTTCAATAGCCTCAATAATGCACTCATTAGTTGAAACAAGGAAGTTAATAATTTCCTTAGCATATTTCTCTACAAGTTTGTGAGGAATTCTTTCCCTTTCATGTATATTATTTTGAAAAACTACAAAGAATGTAGTCAAAGCATCATCTTGAGCTTTAAAGTTGTCTAAGTTGTGTACATAATCAAAGATTTGATGTCCCATAGGTCTACTCCTATCCCATACAATACCTTTTCTACCGGGAAGCTCTTTCAAGAAGTAAAATAATTATACTACCAAAGTTCCAAATTAAAAGGCATATTTCTTTTCCCTAGTTTTCTTCATATTCTCAAGAAGTTGTTGCTAAAGCAACTTACGTAGATAAAATTCTTTCCCATTCATTACCATTTCATGCGTAACATAAATAGCAATATCTGAGATTGAATTCTTCCTGTTTGTGAAGTAAATCTTGTGACCTATCATCATACATGCATATTTCATAGTAGGATTTGTGATAGTTTTTTTGTCAAATCCCTCCTATCAAAGGTGGCACCGGTAAGATTCATAACAACTTCATTCTTCATAGATTTAAGAACTGGTATAGGTATGATATCACACAATCCTATAACAACCTTGATCACTTCCTTAGTTATTAGTCCAAGAATTTTGGTCCATATAAATTTGTCATGTAGCCTACTCAATGCTAGTTTCACATATTTGGCATCAACATCACTATTGTAGTTAGGAAACCAGTTTCAAACATCAAGATTTTTCTTTACTAGGTTAATGTATTCAAGTTTAACCAAAAAATCATCTCCAGTCAGCTCATCAAACCATAGATCTTTAATTTTTTGGTGATTATACTCTTCCAATTTCCCATGTATGTATGCCTTAGTATCCTCTATAGGTAAAACCCTATATGGAATATTTGAGAAGGCACTGTTGGGGTCATTTTCAAATATTTTCATTGGATACTTTTAAAATTTTGGTCTAGGCCTCTCAATAATGTTAACAACGGTTGGGGTAGCCATTTTAACTTCTATTCAAACTTGAATGCTTATGAAATCAATTCTATTTCAAACCCACAAAGCACAAAAATCCATAAAAACCTTTTATGCACACAACGAGATCTAGGGTTTTGATATTCATCACCGAATTTTCCTTTAAATCTCCTTCAATTCACTCTACTTTCTTCAAATACACGAATTTGATAAAATCTAACTTAGGAACTCACTTTATATCTTTCTAATTTTCCCTAATTTTGCATTAAATGATTCAATTTCCATAAAGTTGGTAAACCCTTCACTGATACACTGTAAACCCTAAAATGCTCCCCATTTCTTTAGTTTTGCATATTTTCTACCAATTTCTTTTCTAAAAGCTTAAGAATATGATTTTTCACCATATATCTTCGTGTCACTTCTTGACACCTCAAATTTCCAGGGGGTTGTTAGATTTTCCTGTTATTGCTCCCCCTAAGCCCATGCCTAGGTTTATTTTTCAGGAGAATTATCTACACCAGAGGGAGGCACAGATACATCTATGTTCTCATATTCCTCTTTCTTTCTCCAAATATTTCCCATTTCCTTCTTTACTTCAATAGGATCAATCTTCTTCATGGGTTCATTCCTTTGTTCCAAATTGGTCTATCTTCCATTCTTGTTTTTGTAAAATTTTGAAATGTGTCCAGGTTTGTTGCAACTATAGCGTACAACATTTTTTTGACCAAACTAACCTCTATTCAATCTTGATCTACATTGGTTAGCTTTATGTCCAAATACATTTCATGTTTAACAGTAACCATTGAAAGATTGAACCATTCTACTAACATTATATTTATTCATCATCTGAATTTTGCACTCAATAGCTCTATGTCCGAATTTCTTGCATGCAAAACAATGTCCGGAGAAGGATCTAATATTTTGATTCATACTACTTCTACACTCTATTGCCTTAGGTGAAAATTTATTGCATGAAAAGAAAATAACATTAAAATATGGGTACCTTTGAGTATTTGGTTGTCTGATAGGGGGTCTTCTAGCATTGCCTCTTTGATTTCTAACTTGTTTGTAATTTCCTTGAATCTTCTTTCGATTGTCAACCTTGTTAGAAGTCTAATTACCCTTTGAGATTTCTCCTTCTTCAAGTCCCAAACCTATTTTATCTTTAGATGGTTTATGTCTGACAATTATCTCATCAAGCATTTTAGTACTTGTTTTGAATTTTTCCTCATGAACTCTTGCTTTTTCCAGATCTAATTTTAGAGTTACCACTTGTTCAATTCTTATGCATTCATCAATCCTGCTTTGTACCATTGCATTCACACAATCCTTAATTATTTTCTTTTCTTCCACTTGTACTTTTAGTCTGGTGATGTCTTCATTTTCTTGCTTCAATTGTTCATTGACTTCTCTATGTATTTCTCTAAATTTCTTGATTTGTTCTCTTAATTTTTTGATGCATTCATTTGCTTCCTTGTGATTTTCCTTCAAATATTTTTTTTCACTTTCAATTCTATCAAGATCTTCAAGAGAATCTTTGAGTTCTTTATCAGTAATGCAATCATTTTCAGTAGTAAGATTTGAAACCTCTTTATCAACCATGTGTTCAATCTCCAAGATCTTCCTCAAGTTGTTAGGCTTCTTAAAAGGAACCAAGCTATGATACCAATTGTTGAACACCTAGAATACTGAGAGGGGGGAATCAACATTGTTTTAAACCATTTGATCATAATCCATCTAATTAGAAAATCATATCTAATTGCAACAATGAATTAAAACATGAAACAACCACAAGATCACATGACAAATGAAAACTAGGATTTTTACATGGAAAACCCAAAAAGGGAAAAACAACGGTGAGGATTAGCTCACAATATATTATAACTAGTTATAAGATATTGCAAAGGCTCACTGTCAAGACACACTATCCACTAGGGATCAAATCCTCAAAAAGATAGATACAAGACAAATATGGTTGCACAACCAAGATGTGAACTGAAACAAAATGCACCCTCATGTTAAATTTAGTTTCTTTGAAGCTCTGAATACAAAACACTGCTATGCTTTACAGTCACTTAATATTCACAAAATTTCCTTATCGGCACAACACTTGAATCAAAAAAATATTTACACTCAAACCAAATGTGCAACACTTAATTTAGGTTAGCATGGACCTAAAATATATCTCACTAACATCTGCAATACATATTTAATCACCACAACATATATCAAGCATTAGGTAGGCTAGGAATTAGACCTAATCATAAAATAATCCAATTGATCAATCACCAATGATCCATATAATCATATAATCACATGCCATTTGGAATATATGATGTATTGACACCTATAAGCAATATCCCAAAATTGGAAAGACTGATTCCAATCACTGAAGGAATGTAGACTAGATTACTCATCCCTATTTGCATTATGTAAGGCCAAAACTAAATGTCAAACTACTATTACTTGTACCTTTCAAACTATTCATCAAAACCAACTGAAATCTTGATCATAGATGCCAATAATAGTTAGGAATAACATATTATCACTGCATAAGAAGATCTTATCACATGAGCCATTGTGAACCGAAATACTGAATTAGGATATCTTCATTTTGTTCATCAAATTAGTGAAAATATCAACAATTAATGTTGGCATCAATGACAACACATTAAGGGGGTCCTTCTTCATTTTTAGTGCCAATTACATTGGCTAAGTTACAAAAATTGGAGGCATTAAGCCTAAACAAAGTCCCTATTTGAGATGCTTTAGCAATCACCGAACTCCCTCTTACCAACCTGCAACTAGACTTAAATCAAATGTCACATGTATTCCAGAATCATTCAACTTGGATATTGAAAGTGAATTTGTCTCATGTCCTAGAATATGTAAAACATCATCAAGAGTTTAACCCTTCTATCATTGAAACACAACTTTACCTTTCCCATACCAACAATCTTCTTTGTGATGTTATCACCAAGGAAAACTTCTCCCCCATCATAAGTTCAATATGGTAGGAGCAACATGAATCAATAAGCCAAGCATCATTACTAATAGTGTTAGTTGAAATAAAAAAAGCATAGGAGTCACCATCTTCTGAGGAATTTTTTGTGGAGGTATTCAAACTATTTTTCTTGTTTTTGCACTCCTTCATATTCCCTCTCTTACCATAATTCCAACACTTTGGTTTTCTCTTCTCGGGGGTTTTAGAATTTCCTTTATACTTGTCTCTCTTTTTGTCCCCTTTAGGCCCACCTTTTTCTTTAGACCTTCCTTGCACATGCAAGGCATCTTGGGAGCTTGCATTCATTGAATTTCTTCTCATTTCTTCTGAAAAGTGTGGCAATGAGATTATCCATCTTTGGCTTTGCACCACCACCACTTATGGTCATAATTAGATTTTCCCAAGATTCAAGTACAAAACAAAACAACTATATACATTTATCTTCTTCTATCTTAACATCTACATATGCAAGTTGACTTATAACCATATTAAAAGCATTTAAATGTTCTACAACAAAATCACCATCCTTCATTTTCAAAGAATATAAACGTCTTTTGAGATACAATTTATTTGCTAGACATTTAGTTTGGTATATATCACCTATCCTCTTCCACAACTTGTATGTGGTAGATTCTTCTAAAACATTCAAGAGGATAAAATCTATAAGGCACAACTATATGGTTCCTCGACCTTCTTGTTCATTTTGTTCCAATTTTCATCAAACATACTAGATGGTTTCTTTTCATTTGAAACTGCCAACCACTGATCTCTCTCTTCAAGGAGATCCTCCATCATCAAATTCCATATCTCGTAACTAGTGTCATTTAATTTCATAGTATCTAGACGAGAGATAGAAGCCATGATTTTCAATCTTCTTCATAAATCTACAAAACCCACAAAGAAAGGCTCCCATTGCAACCAAAAAACCTTCAACACTTAAGAAAAAGGTGTCTCTCTCTCAACAAAACCATTAGCTCTGATACCAAATGCTAGAAATCAAGGTGAAACTTGCAACAATATGAACTTAATTAAGTGGTTGCAAATCTAAAATTATGTGTATTCAAGATCATCAATAATGCGATATGTGATTAACAATTCCAACAATGAAAGTAAATCAGCAATACCATAATTTGAGAATCACAAGTGAGACAAGATATACGTGGAGAAACCTTTGCAAGAAAAAAATCCACATCCAAAGAGATGCAATGTTTCTATTGATGAACTTCATTGGAGAAACCCTTGCAGGAAAAAACTCCACACCTAGATTTGCATGTTCTTGCATGTTATTTGCATGTTATCCTCTCTGAAGTGCCAAATAATAGATCATATGGACTTATCCACTATCAAATGTATCATAATGTACTTGTACCTTTTAAAATTAAAAAATCTCAAAGAAAACTCATGTAAATAATTGATTAAACAAATAGATATTTATCCTAGGATCACCAAAGTTAAATTGAAAGAAAATTATAACACATACCCATTACCAATTTAAAAATTCAATTGTATAATTAAACAATAATTTTCAATTATTATTTTTATTATTATTATATTTCTTGTTTTTAATTTTCTTGCAAAGTCATATTACAATAATAATTTTAATTTTATTTATTAATTAAATTATCAATAAAATTTACTAAATTCTACAGAAAATATTTACGACAACCTAAGCATTTTATTAAATTGAATTTTAAATTTTAAATTTTAATAAATACTTCACAACTAAAATCTAAAACAAAATTAAATAAATTAAATTACTTGACTAATAAATAAAATATTATAATATTTTATAATAATTAAATATAACACTTGTAAACACATAACTTTTACCACATCACTAATCAATTACATAATTTTTATTATTAATTACTTGCCCTAATTTCTCATATTTAAAAAAAAAAAAAAATAAGCCACTTTCACTAATTAACTAATGAACCTTTATTATTTAGTGAATTATCCCATCTTATTCATTTGTTTCAAAATTAATATAATATTCTTTCTTCATTAGCTACAAATAAATAAATAAATAATTCAACTAATCACATGAATAACTTATAAATAAAATTCAAACTAATCTTACATCTCTACCATTTATTTTCACACTACATCATTAAATCTCAAGCATTCACATAAAGATATACTTTAAAAGATCTCTAACAACTAACATTTAATAAATTCATCTTAATCTATCATAGTCATCCATTTGCAATCAATATTAAAGAAGAACTTTGACAACTAACATTTAATAAAGTCATCTTAATCTATTATAGTCATGCATTTGTAATCAATCTTGTTCATTCATCTATTAGATTATTCTAGTACTTAAATTATTCTCCAACCATCTATTTCAATATCACATCTTTAAACTTAGCCCATTAATGCCCCCAATAAAATAAAATAAAAATTTATAAATCTAAATCAATCCTAATCTTGAACCATTTCAAGAGAGAAATTTATAGGTACATGCTATTGAAATTTTAAATGATTCCATGAACAATCACAACAATTTCATCCCAAAATACATCTCCATTAACAAAGAAATGTCAATAGTATTGTAGAGAATTGTGTTTCTTACACGACTCTTCAAACAAAGAGATATCAAATTCATTGAAAATAGCATTTTGATAGCTTTCTAGAAAAACTTACATTAAATATTTTATTAATAGAGATGACTAATATTGTTGTATAATTGGTTTACTAGAATAAAATAAAATAATTAAAAAATGTTTTCGTTTTTATCATCATAAATCAAATTTTCTAATTTATGCAATGAATTATCCACTGAGATGAATTGTTGGTGGTGAATTTTTCATGGGATGAATTGTTTGGCAGTGAATTATTGGTAGTGAATTTTCCTAGAGCCATACATAATATATACACATACACATATATTTTTTAAATCTATTTTTGAAAAAACTATAATTTTGTTCTTTTGTTTTGGTTGCATCTTCCAATGATGCTCTATAATTTTGTTTTTCGAAAGTAGCATTGGCAGATTTTTCCTTAATATATGTAAAACTCTTTTATATAATATAAATATATATAGACTCTTATGCCTTTTGATTATATATATTTCAAATGAATTATATTTTTAATTTCCTTAACAATGAATGCATCTATAATAAATAAACTCTTGTTTACTACAATACTATAAATTTTTTAATACACTTGTTATAAATAAATATAAAAAACTTCTATGTGCAATGTATTCTTCTTTTACAATAATTTATATACATAAATTTCTTTCCAAAATAAATTTATAGTGTTATATGCACAAATATAGAAATAACCAAATCCTTAAAAAAAAAAAAAAAGGTTGGATTCAAAAGAGGGTTTTAAAACCTAAATTAAATCTTCATAAAAATGTTATTTTCCATCTTTTACATCTTCATAAATATTAAAAATAAAGCTTATCATGAAATCCTATAGAGGTTTTCTCACTTCCTAACTATAAGACTATGAGTGTATTAAATTAATGAATCTGAAATTGGGAATGCAATAAAATCCAATTCAATTACTCAATAAATAAGTCAATGAGAGTGTGTGCACAAACAAAGAAAATCAAATCAAACCAATATTACCTCCACAAGTGTTCCTAATATTACTCCATTGTACTTGATATTGCTGCAAATTGGTTGTAACTTGGATTGCTCTTGATTTTAACATAACCTTGATTTGCAAAATGATAGAAAATGGAAAAATAATAGCACAAATTTTTAGATAGATTGTGGATTTGCAAGATAATTATGGATTGATTTAAAGGCTCCAATGATGGGTGATTTATAGCCTTTACCTGATACCTAATCAATGGTATAAGATGATTTGTAAGATAAATAGATGAGTTTGATTGAGAGATCATGATGAATGAGAAAATGGTATTTGTCAAGATGAAGGGCTTGATTGGTGAATTAACTAGTTGCATGGATGAGATGTATTGGCTACATGGATAAGATGATTGATTGCATGGATGAGTGAAGTGAGAGTGAACTAACGTTACTTTTTGAGTTAAATCACTAAATTAGGAGATAGAAGAATATTAATAGAATTAGAAAAATAAATTTATTTAATTCATGTGCATGAGATGAAGATTTAATTAGGAAATAAATAAAATATTGATTTTATTTATTTTTATAAAAAATAAAGGTAGAAAAAAAGTAAATGAATTAATTAAATCATTTAATTGTAGAGGAATTATATTAGCTAATTAAATAATTAAGATTATTTAATTATGCATGTTTAAATAATTTAATTAATGTGGATGAAAGAATTTATAAAATTAATTAAATAATGTTAGTGATATGCTAGCTTAATTAAATAACTAACAAATTATTTAATTAATATTAATGGATAGATTGATGAGAAATGATTATGAGTTAGACAAAATGTGTTAGTCATTTTTAGGTGTCTACAAGGACTTTCTCACAAGCCAACTTCTAAGCTAAGAGGTCCTCATAAAAAAAAAAAATTAGCATAATAATAGAGACACATACTAAAAACTCCCCTATGAAAAAAACACATATGGATATTGGTAAGATTCATAGATATACGAGGAGTAAAAGGGGTACATCTAATCCCCTAGGGAAAAAATCAATAGATCAACTCCATCAAATATCAATATATTAACTCCATCAAATATTAATAGATCAAATTTATCAAATATCAATAATTAACTCCATTAAATATTAATATCATCATAATGCCACCAAACATCCTCTTGTATCCATAACTATAAAAAATCCCCATACAACACATTTAACATAATATCACACACACACACTCAAGGCCAAAAATCTTTCACAAGGATTGCATATTTCTCTCATCAAATAAAAAGAACATAGGAAAAGCATTGTCAAGATTCATTTACAAGGAATACATAATTTACCCCAAATGAGGGTCCACATCTCTCTCAACCTTAACACATGGTAGACTCTTAACCCTAAATATAAAATATCCACTCAACATAACAATCCCTTCTCAATAACAGATACAAATACAATATCAAAGATTCAATAAAGGAATCACAAATAAGATCAAGTCCATAAATAAAAAATAGAACAAAAACATATTCAACTTGTATATTTTAAAAACAAAGTCATGAAGCAATACCTATAATCACTTTTGAAAATGGAAGGGATACTCCTTGAATATTTATCAAAGAGACTCCTCTCCAATATTTCTCCTTTCCATGATCCAAGTTCTCAAGACACCACTCCCTCATCCACGAGAAGACAAAATTAATGAAAAAGGCCCTTCAACCTCTTCAAAATGGATATAAATAATGGATGTCATATCTATAATCTTCTCAAATGGAGAGGTGACACATGGCCTCCTACACCTTCTTCTCATGCCTTCTCACAAATTTCAAAGAGTCACATGACTCCCTATTTACTCACACATGAGCGAGACCTTGGGATGGAGAATTGTCGTAGTATAATTTCACATGGAAAAATTAAAAAGGGTATTAAATGATATTAAAAAAATATTTCATTAATCCCAAAGATTTATTTTATCACACTTTTCTCAAGGGGCTTAGAAAGGATAAAATATTGATCAAATCCTAAAATCTATGTTCCAACAAGTATTTGTCCCATAAGTATTCACCCTAGGGACTTATTTTCACTTAATTAAGAATAAAAATATACTTTACAATCTTGTAAAATCTCTTCTAAGATGAACAATTTTTTTTTACAAGGGTGACTCATGACCCAAGATTCCCACACATATAACTTCGAAACACTTTAACAAAAAATATATATAAATATCAACTTCCATATTTATAAAATATTTTTAGAAATAAATAAATTAGTTCCCTAATGGGTTAAGGTCAAGGTATCATTAGGAAATCACAAAATATAAAATGTTTCTTGATCACCTCTAAATATTTTCTATTGGCCATGGAATAAGTTGGGCACTTTCCAACAAGGGTCAATATTCACATAAAATAATAATTATGTTTTAAACACATCATTTACTATTGGAATTTATATTCCACATGACTAACTCTAATAAAAATAGTCAAGATTTACAATATACTATCATAAGTATACACACACAATTCACATTTAACCTATAATAATATTTTATAAAGTTGTTTCTAATTTTTTCATGATTGAACACCCCTATTTAGATTATTTTTAATAATTCAAACTCATATAAGTATCAACACATCATAATGATTTGATATTCTAACAGTAGGTTTAGTTCTATTATGGCGATCCCTTTAGGAATCCAAATAAATCACTACGCAGAAGCATTAGCAACCTACTATGGTCTAAAATTATCTTAGTCCAAAGGTTTCAAGAAGGTTTGGCTAGAGTGATATTCTTTGAATATTATTAATTGTCTTAAGGATAATAAACCTCCTAGCTGGTCGATTGAGTATATCATTAGAGACTCTATTTATATTATCAATACCTTATATTTTTTTCATATCTCCCATATCCATCAGGAAGGCAACATGTTAGTTGAATTCTTTGCTAACCTTGGGGTTTCATCCTTGCCTATATATTGGGGTTCTTATGATAAACCCCCCTTTGATGCTAGAAATATTTGAAATCATGAAATTTAGTTGCTATATGGTGGAGTTTAAATTAATGATTAAAGATTGGAGCCTCCAAATCATTGTTAATCTCATTATTACCAAGGATATTAGAAAATTTGAGTTGGATTGGCCTTTCAAGGTCATTATTACTAACAATATTTTCAAATTGATGCCTACATGGATTTTGGGTATGTTTTGGGGCTTTTTTCCTCATCTCTGGTGGCAGAGTTGGGTTATTCTCTTAGGTTCTTTATTTTTTTGGTGTGTCTTGCATTGCTCTATTCAATATCTATTTAGGTGTTTAGTGTAGATGGAGGATGATAGGAGTAGAGTGGAGCCAGTCTCTTGTGATGATACTAGGAGTAATGTGCGGGTATGGAAAATTCTCATGGATGGTGGAGTTACTCCCTACATCAAGAGACTACATGACTTTGAACTGCAAATTTCCAAAACTTTCATTATTAGGTGGAAGGAACGTATCATTATAGTGAATGACTTTGATTTCAATTTTTTTGAAGACTTCATTAGTAAGATCTTTGGTCTCTCTAATAAAGGTAGGAAGATATTTAGGGATATAAAAATCTCTGATGCAACCTTAAAACATTTTCCAAGGGGATGAATGATATAAATTGGTTAAGGTATCTTATGGAGGGTATGATAGGAGTTCTATTAAGCCCATTTGGGAAGAAACTACTAATGCCTTGATACGATATTTTAATTTGGATAGAAGGTTCTATGCACTCTTTTGTTATCATTTCATTCTATTGAACCATATTAGATATAAGCATAGAATTTCCTTTCCTTATTATCTTATGACTTCATTGGAAAGTGGTAGTAAGGAGCATAGAAAATCCCTAGGAGTCCCATATTGCATGAAGGTCTTATAATGTTGATTATGGAGTATATTAAATCTTATTTTGTGCCCGCTAAACTAAAGAAGGTCTTGAAATCCTATCATGCTAGGCGTGTTGAGAAAATTTCTAATTGAGTTGGGTGAGGACTGAGAGGATGAGGGTGATGAGGAATCTATGGAGATTTACTGTGATCCCCCATCTGATATTCTTAAATCCAAGAAAACCCCCAAGAAAAAACCCTAGCTCTTCTAGTATGGGGGCTCTCAGACTAGAAATGAGGATGAGGAGGTTAATTTTCCCTCCCCTGCTACTAAGAGGAAGAGTAAATATGCTAAGGGTGCTCATGAGGGTATTGAGGAGATTTTTTTTCCCTCATCTGTTGTTAAAAGAAAGAGTTCCAAACATGTAAAATTAAGTGGTAAGGCTAATGATGAGTTGGAGTTGTTTGTTCACTCTCTGACTACTAAGAGAAATAAATTTGTTGCCTTTGAGGCAGTTGGTGAAGGAAATTTGGAGGGTAAGAATCCTAGTGTGGTTGTAGGGCTGAACATACCCATGTCTGAAGGTGAAACCTGAAATAAAATTGATGGTGTATGGTGAAGATCACAAGAAAGATAAAGGTAAAGATATTATGGATGATCAATAGGAAAAGTAAGGTACTCCCTTGTTGAGTTTTCTAAAGATCTTAGTGTATTCAAATGTAACAAGGAGGAGATAAATGATATTTTTGGTTTGGCTAAGGAAGGTGTTGTTAATTATTTTAAGCTATTCAAATGGTTTTTTATTAAGATTAACCAAATCAATGTCAAGGTTTGGTCTCTACATAATAGGACCAAAAAGAAGAATTCCAAAGAGTAGGGGTCTAGAAATCTTGATGATAACAATAAAATGCTGGAAATTCTTTAAGATGTTGTCAAGGATGCGAGTGTAATGAAAAATGATTTTGAGTTCTAGATTTTTGTGCTTAAGGAGAAAACAATGAAAGTGTACAAGAATATGGAAAAATTGGTTAAGATTAGTGATGCAAGGGGTAAACCAAACCTCAAACACAACTCTTACAACTCATACCTAAAAAAATGAAATTCTAGAAATTAACTCAAATCTACAAGAAATGTCTCATACTCCTCATTCGACATCTCTTAAATTGTTACAATAACATGGAATCAAATTAAGCACTACTGAAAATACATTCATTTGAAGCCATATGGGATGATGAATTCTATTAAAAATCTGATAAAAATTTGATAATAAACAAAAATAAACAAATAAAAAAAAAATTCCTTCAACAATCTTCTTTCACAAGTTTTTGTTCCTAGAACCTACAACCTTCAATGGGAAAACTCGGCTACAATAAACCTCTGGATCTCAAAACCCTTTTCCTATTTCATGAGAATCTTCAAAACTGAAAAAATACATGGAGTTTTTGGACTCCTCTCCAATAACTATGCCTACATCTTCCCTCTCCCCAAAAATCTAGAAAATGCTCCCCTTCAAAATTGTCAAGTTTTCCCACTTTTTGAAAGAAACCACCTTCGTTTTCCTATAACTCCCAATGGAAATGCCCAACGTAGAAGAATCCTCATAAAAATTCATTAAATGAATATTTTAAATGTTAAAAGGCATATTTGAACCTACTTTCATGAAATTTCCAGATTTGGTTGACAATTAGAACTCCCACTCCACTCAACAAGACCCCGAAAAAGAAAAAATCAAACAACTCAATCTTGGGTGCCCAAATTTTTCATGCTAAAAATAATATGAATTAAATGAATTAATTAAAACTTATAACCCCCAAAAACCCATGACCAAGCTTGGCATTTGGAAATTCGCAAGTCAAACTTGTCTCTTAGACTTTCTCCCATGTTAAATTTGCAACTTTTGGCTAATAAATTGTAATTTATTTATCCTACAACATAATTTATGAAACCTTAGGAAAATTAAAGTAAAATAATCTCCTTTTGATTGATGTTGATTGCCACTATTCCAAGGATGCTCCTACATTAGACACCCAAGGTAGGAATTTTTTTTGTGAATATGGACTCACAAAGTGGAGTTGAGTGGTAGTACCATCCTTTCAAATTGCAAGAAATATTCAACAAACTCCATCACTGAAATTGGTACATCTTGTAATTTCTTCTTTCTCCTCTTCCAACATCTCATTGGAACATTCACCATCCTTCTCCAACAACCTTGCACTCCATTCTTCTCTCTTGTCATGAAATTTTATCCACCATGTACCATCCCCCTTCTCCTAATTCCATACATTCTCCTCTCTTCTCTCATGGGATTTGAACCACCACTGACCAACCACCTCCACCAAATTTCACTTGCAACATCCTCTATAGCTTCTACAAGAAAATATGCACTATCAACACACCAATCTACAACATCATTCAAATATTTCCCTGCATACAAATCAATACTAACAAAATCTAATTGTACTATCTCTTTTTCTCCTTATACACTCACTACCTCTTTCATCTCAACATGAAAATCATCTCTATTTTCATCTTCATAAAATTTAGAAACATAAGTCATTACCTTTGTTTTTACATGTTCCTCTAGTATCACTGCAACATTTGTCTTCTCACTATCTACTATAATATTTTCATCTACACAAAATCCACTTTCATGTTCATCATAAAAATTAAAAATAATCTTTCTTTATAACCTTTTCCTTGCCACTGTCTACTATCATATCTTCTTCACCTTCACTCTTAGCTACAATTTCATTTTTGAATGCTTTTAAGTGATGCAGGAGCATCCAGTGGTGTAGGGAGATCTTGCATCACCAAAAAAATGTTTTTCCTTATTTTTATTTAGTTGTTTTTAGTCCCATTATGGTACTTAAGGGGTGTAAGACACTCAGAAGTCAGAAAAGGTAAAAAAAGTCACTTACTATTTTTAGGAAGTTGGCCTAAATGGACTCGTATGGATCTGAAAATTTACCCCAAGGAGTGGAATTGAAAATCATTTCTGGAAATGGAAGAATCGTCTCAATACCCTATATGGTTTGGGAGATATTTAAGTTTTCATCCTGAGAAAGTTCTCCAATGCAGTTGCAAATTCAAATTTGAAAACCTTAGAATCTCCAAAACAACTTGAAAAGTGCGAAAAACGATCTTTGATGGTTTGATGTTGTAGATATCTTCAAGAGCTTTCCAACAATATATTATAATAACAAATCGGGCACCCAGATCAAAAGTTATGGCCTCAAGAAGCTACCCCACTAAAAACTGAATTTCACTAAAATATCCTAGGAAAGAAATCAAACAACACAACTTTTGGCACCAAAACAAAAGGGAAAGTTACACTTTCTAGAACATTCTACAACAATTATTGGGTAAAATAAAAAGGTTAAGTGGGGCTTGTAGAAGGTGGCTCCATTAGTGTAGATTATGGCTCCAAATAATAGATTTTCTTTCAGAGTTGATTTTTTCGTAATGAATCAAGCCCATGAGGTTGTAGCATTGTAAGTTCTGAATCTGTAATTTCATTTTCTAAAATTAATTGAAAGTGAGTTGTTTTTTTTCTCGCTCTTCTATGTTGGTATCTATTATTGTGTTTTGTGTGAGTTTCGAGCGTTGTATCCCTCATCAAGTGGTGTCAGAGTGGGTTTTCCCAAGTGTGTAAATAGATTGTCGAACATGAGGCAGTTTACATTAGGACTTGTGGTTGTGGGTTTCTAAGAAAAGTGATCAAAATTCCTCTGCGAAGAAACTGTGGTGGTGAAAGAAATTTGATTGTACTAGAAGATGGTTTTAGAGCCCTACTGAGACAAGTTCAAGCATTGCAAGAGGAGATATGTCAAGGATTTGAGCCAAGAAGAGGAGATGAAAGTGAAGATGAAGCTAAAAATGAGGAATAGTTCGAAGAAGAACAAGATGTAGTAGATCCAAAGAAAATTAGATTATTTAAGGCCATCTCTAAGATTGGGAAAAGGGCAAAGATGGATGTTTCTACATTTTTTGGAAATCTTAACCTAGAAGAGTTGATTGATTGGATCAATAATATGGAGGAGTACTTTGAGTATGAGGAAGTGGAGATCCTAAGAGGGTCAAATTTGCAAAGAACAAACTAAAGGGTCATTCAAATATTTGGTGGAAAGAGATGCAACTAGAAAGAAATTGAAGAGGAAAAGAGAAAATAACTAGATGGGAATGGATGGCGGACAAATTAAAAAGATAGCTCATTCCTATGGACTATGAGCTAGATTTGTTGAAGAATGTGCAACAGTTGAAACAAGCATAAAATATATCAAGGAGTATACAGAAGAATTCTACCATGCCCTAATTAGAATAGGCCATTATGATGCCAACAAGGAAAAAATTTCCTATTACATAAATGGGTTGAAGCTGAATATTCAAGAAGAGTTGGGTCTGGTAAGAATGTCTTCCATCGAAGATGCATATCAGTTTTCTTTGAAGGTAGAAGAAAAGTTGAATAGAAGGTTTGAAAGTAAGAAAAGAGGTGGGGATTGTGTTGGAAAGGCTAGTGGATGGTCATATGGAGGTCAAAATGAAGATCAAAAGAAGGGTGAAGGATCCAGTAGTAGCTAGAACTAGAAAGGAGAAAACACCTACCATCCTCGTGATCAAAATAATGGAGACCAAAGAGGAAGAGGAAGGTCTGGACGAGGATCAAGAAGAGGAGGCTTTCTTGGAACTTGTTTCTAGTGCGAAGAAGGATATAGAGGCTATGAGTGTCCTCAAAATCAAGGAAGGACAAATAGAAGACTTGAGGGTAATGCACAAGTTGCACATGTAGATGAAGATACTGAATCTTCACATTCTGAGGATGCAGAAAGAGGAGAGGTTCTTGTTACTAGAAGTGCCTTGTTGAATGAGGAGAAACAATCAACTCAAAGGAAGAATTTGTTTCAAACTAGATGTAAGTGTGAAGGTAAAGTTTGCAATGTTATTATTGATGGAGGTAGTATTGATAACCTTGTTTTAGAAGAGATGGTTAGTAAGTTCTGGTTGGAGAGGAAAAGGAATTTGAATCCATACCAGATTGCTTGGTTGTAGGAGGACCATAAAGCTTTGGTAAATGAACAATTTCTGGTAAAGTTCAAGATTGGAAATTACCATGATGAGGTATTATGTGATATTATGCCTATGGATGTTTGTCATATGTTGTTAGGCAGACTGTGGTAGTTTGATCGGTGAGCGGTGCATTATGGACATGCTAACACCTATTCCTTGACAAAGGATGGTGTTCATCATAAGTTGAAACCCTTGAGGGGGCAGAATAAAAGGTATGCAATAATGCAAGAATTTGTTTGGTTGATGGAAGAAAGTTCCTAGAAGGTATGAGGCATGAGCATATGTGTTTTACATTGATCCCTAGAGTGGATAAAGAAGATACTAATGAGGTTCGTGTAGAGGTTTCAGATTTGTTGAATGAGTTTCTAAATATTGTTTTTGATAATGTACCTAAAGGTTTTCCTCTAGTAAGAAAAATTAGTCATCAAATGGACTTCATTCCTAGAGCTAGTTTCCTGAATAAGTCAACTCATTGTATGACTCCAACAAAGAGTGAAGAGTTGAACAAAAAGTGCAAGAGTTGTTGTGGAAGGGATTGATTAGAGAGAGTTTGAGTCCATGTGCAGTACCTATGGTACTAGCACCAAAGAAGGATAGGGAATGGCGGATGTGTACAAATTCTAGATCCATCCACAAGATCACCATCAAGTATAGATTTCCCTTGCCAATAATGGATGACATTATGGATTGTTTGAGTAGAGCTAATTACTTCACAAAGATATATTTGAAGATTTGATATCACTAGATTCAAATTAGAGGAGATGAATGGAAGACAACCTTAAAAACCAAGGAGGGCCTGTATGAGTGGTTAGTCATGCCTTTTGGGCTAACCAATGCACCGAGCACATTTATGTGGCTTATGAATGAGGTATTGAAATAATTTTTAGGAAAAAATTTCATTGTTTATTTGGATTATATTTTGATTTTCAGTAAGACATTGGAGGAGCACCTGATGAATATCCAAAGATTTTTTGAGAAGCTAAGGGAGGAGAAGTTGTTGATTAAATTGAAGAAATGTAGTTTTGTGAGGAGAGAATTGGTGTATGTAGTATTTTTTGTCTCAGCATAGGGTCTTAAAATGGATCTAGTAAAGGTGAGAGCTATCATTGAATGGGCTACCCTGAGGATTGTTATAGAGATAAGGTCATTTCATGGTCTAACAAGTTTTTATATAAATTTTATTAAGAATTTTAGTAGTATTTATGCACCTCTAACTAAAGAAATGAGAGGGGATATAAAGGATTTTAAATGGACTATAGGAGCAACAAATAGTTTTGATATGTTGAAGAAGAAAGTCACAAAGAAACCAATTTTGGCACTTCTGAATTTCAATAAGGTTTTTCAAGTAGATTTTGATGCTAGTGGCACTGTTGTAGGAGCTATTTTGAGTCAAGAAGGTAAGCATGTTGCCTATTTTAGTGAGAATTTGAATGATGCTAAGAAGAAATATTTTTTCTATGATCAAGAGTTTTATTCTATAGTTCAGGCTTTGAAGAAACGGAGACACTATTTTTTTCCAAAAGAATTTGTTTTATAAACTGATCACCAAGCTTTGTAGTATCTCAATAGTCAAGGAAATTTAAATCAAAGGCACTTAAAATGGGTTGAGTTTTTGCAAACTTATACTTTTATTTTGAAGCATAGGAGTAGAAGGTCAAATAGAGTTGCAGATTCCTTGAGTAGAAGGAAAAAATTGTTGATAGAGATGAATATAGAGGTTTTTGGGTTCAATGAACTCAAGATTTTGTATCCTAAAGATCTAGACTTTGTAGAAGCTTGGAAGGATTGTTTAGAACCTGCTACATTGGATAGGACAAAATGGTTGGATTTCCTAATACAAGATGGGATGTTATTTAGAGGGATTCAATTGTGCATTCCAAGGAGTTTTGTGAGAGAGAATCTAATCAAGGAGAAGCATAGTGGAGGATTAGCTAGAAATTTTGGTTGAGATAAGACCATTTCTCTTGTTAGTGAGAATTATTATTGGTCATAGTTACAAAAAGATGTGAGATAGTTTGTACAAAGTTGCAGAGTATGTCAAATGGTGAATATTGGATTGTATCAGCCATTACCTATACCTGAGAGGCCATGGGAGGACATTAGCATGGATTTTTTCTTGGCTTGCCAAGGACACAAAGAGGGAATTATTCCATATTTGTGGTGGTGGATAGATTTTTAAATATGGAACATTTCATTTTGTGTCATAAGACCAGTGATGTTTTTCATATTGTAGAGTTGTTTTTCAAAAAGGTGGTGAGAGTACATGGTCTACCAAATAGTATAGTTTTAGATAGAGATACCAAATTTGTTGGTTATTTCTGGAGGACATTATGGAAGAATTTGAAGATAGATTTGAATTTCAATTATGCACACCATCCATAGACAGATGGACAAACAGAGGTTGTGAATAGGAGTTTGGGTAACCTATTGAGATGTTTAGTAGGAGACAAACCCAAGGGATGGGATCTTATTTTACCATAGGAAAAAATTTCTTATAAGAATTTTGTCAATAGGAGTACTCGTAAATCACCATTCCAGATTGTGTATGGGATTAGTTCAAGAATTGCTTTCAAACTAAAAAAGATAGATAAAGGGGAGAAGAGTAGTGTTGAGGCTGAAGATTTTGTTGCGCACTTGAAGGATTTGCATAAAGAGGTGAAGATACATATCAATAATATGAACTCACAATATAAGGCTAAGGAAAATTAGAAAAGGAGGTATAAAGAGTTCCAAACAGTAGATGAAGTCATGGTTCATTTGCGAAAGGAGAGGTTTCCAGTTAGTAAATCCTAATAATTTTGGGCACAATTTTAGGTGTGATTTAGGGATAAATGACCCATAAATGGTATTGGTATATGTATTGTTAGAACACCAAATTTGCACCCTATTTGTTAAGCTTTTTAAAGAACTTAACATATTTGGACCAGCATGGGAATGCTTTCAGGTTGTTGGTGACCTGTTTGAAAGCATACCTCTAGTGATAAGGGCTAGCTTCCCCTTTTTGATGCCACCTAACTACTTTTAAACTCTGAGCCAAGGGTAAGAAATTTAATAAAATAAACCTAATACAGAAAGAAACTAAGGTGATACACCAAAAACCTAAACCTGCTAACAGCCTTGCACATTCAAATCAATATTTAAAAGTCAACTCACACTACCCCCTATCCAATACAGTTCACATCAGTAATTTATAAAGAGGTTTGTAACAGTGTTTTTCAAAAGGAAAAATAGACTTCACAATCAATAACACCATTAAACAACATACTTTATAACCTATAAACATGCATTTTCTATCAAATGGATGCATGAAACATGGGACAAGCCTGTAAGGAAAATGAATTTTCACAAAACAAACTAATCAACCATTAATGACACACCATAAACATGAAGAGAGAAGGTAAAATAGTCCAATCTATTAATTCAAAGTGCTTACTGTATAATAGGCTTGTCTGAGTTACAATGCAGCTCCATGAAAACAACTCCAAGAAAAGCAATCTATCCTTCAGCTGGAAAAAGAAAGAACTCCCTAAAATGTTCAAAATGAACATACTTAACCAACACCCACCAAAACTCCCACACAAGTGTTTCTAGAAGATTCTCCTTGGATAAAATAAAAATGGCCCCAAAAGAACCTTCTAGAAGTCTCTAAAATGTCCTCTACATGGAGAAAAAACAAGCTAAGTTAATAGCCATCCAAAAAGTGTGACAAAATACCTTCAATTGGCCTCCCCTTCCACCAAAATTAGTCCAAATAGCAACTCACACTTCCCACACCTCTGCAAATCATCATTGGTCCAATCCAATACTTGACCACATTCCTGATCATGCAATATGTGTGTTTTTGAAAACACATGGTCTTTTAAAGCATTAAATATAGTGATTTTGCTAAGTGATTTATAAAACATCACTTAACAAATCACTTTACAATTAAGCTCAATTTAAAGGGGCCCACCATTTAAAATGTATTACAATTTGCAGTAACTAAAGTGATTTAAAATCACTTACATGATATTCCAAACATTAAAAGTCATTGCAAAATGATATTTAGAAGTTTACAAAAAACCTCCAAGGGATGACCACTAACTTACCATATTCTACATTTTTCCCACACATGTCATATTCATTGGTTTGTAAAGGAATATAGTCATTAATAGCACTTGGCCAATATGGCCAACCTCCAAGACTCTTGGAAAGAATATTCCACCTTGCATGACATTGGACAATTACAAGGCATCACATAAGGGTCACATGGAATAATATTATTTTACACTCCCTTATTGAATGTTGAAAAACACCTAGCAATGATTAGAAGCAAGGGGAACAACCCTAAGGCATAAAATGCCTAAGTGCTAGCACATGAGGTAATGTGGAATTAAGACTTAGCAATGTTTTAAATAAAGTGAAAAGTATGAAAGGCAATGAATGCCTAAGGGAGGAATAAGGTTTCAGCCTCCCCTTCACATTTCACATGAGTTTGATTTTAAACAAAAGAAAGGATAAAAATCCCATTGAATATGTCAAAAGGCATAATTCAAACCCTAATGATAAACCAACAAAATGATGAAAAACATCATCATTCGGTCTTTGAAGAATCTGGAAAACTTGGTCTACCACCATGAGGGTTTGGGAAAACATAGAAAATGATGATTTAGCACTGGATCTCAGTCGAGTCTCTGACATTTCTTGCTTAAAACACCATGGAAGCTCAGGTATATGCGTATTCTTGGCATAAACTTGCATTTTATCCACTTTTGAAGGCAATTTTTGGACTTACAGGCCGTGGCTTGTAGCATTTTGATGGACTTTTTTCATTTTTTGTGTTTCCTATTATTGCTCTCCTATTTGACAACTGCCACGAGAAGCTTGTGTATGAAACTTTCCATGAAAGAAAAATCTTGAAAATTGTAGAAAATGTGTGAGCAAAAGCTCCAGGTGAGTTCAATCGACCACTCCATTGATATTTTTGAGCAACAGATAGCCATTCAAGCTCTTCATTTTGAAAAGATAACAACAAATGATCATTTTTTTCCTTTTCATTTGTTAACAATGATACCTTCATTGTTGTTTCTATTTTTTCCATGAAAAGAATATCTCCCTGGTTGCGGCCATGGATAGAAAATAGGGTGATTTTACATGGCTCAGCTTCACTTGAAAACCCCATACAGTCCTTTGATTTTTCTTTGTATTAACCATTCTCTCAACAACCCAAATTGGTTTTTAATATGTAAAAGAAGAAGGATTTTTTGTGAGCTCAGCCTCCATTTTTGAAAATTGGGTTTTCTACACATTCACAATTTCTGCTTAATTTCTGCATTTTTATGAAAAAACCCTGCTTGGGTTTCCTGTAGCATGATATTTTGGAAAATTTGCAACTTTTTTGTAAGAACCCATGTGGGTCACTGGATTTTCCATAAAGATCTCAAATTTGTTGCAAAAGAATGATTATTTTTGCAAGTTTATTTCATTTTCTTTTAAAAAGAAAACAATGTTGTTCCATTTGGTCAAACCCCAAGTGGGTTCTTCATGATTGTAGGGAAAAAGCCACTATTCACCACGGCCTGTTATAATGCATAAATAGCTTTTCTTTTTTTAGCTCCTGTAGCATGTTTATCAAATTGTTATTTTCTTCACAGATTTGTAACAAACCCAGATGGGTAATGTTTTCAATTTGAAGAAACAGTTTCCAGATTTTGTGCAAAATGGGGAAATGCCATTGCACCACATGGGTACACTAGAAACCTCAACTTGTAGCAAAATGTGTCCTTTAGAAGGAATTTAACTAGATTTCCTATAATATGTTTCATTTCTGTAGAATGTTTTTGAGAGAAAGACCCCAAAATGGGTTTGGTCACTCTGAATAATCCACACTTTACTGTCTCCTAAAAACATAGTGGTTACCCTGCTTCCTAGAGTTGAAATAAAGAATTGTTGGTTCTTTTTATAATGAAATACCCTCCAACACCAAACAAGCACACACCCTCTCTAAGTGGCTCTTTACCAGTCAGACACAAAGATGATCTCTAAATCCTCCTTTTTGTTGCTTTTGTATACACCTCTGAAAGAAAAGGGAAAAATTCTTCGCATGAGAAAACCAGTAGGAATAAACTGCATACTCACTATTTTCTCTTCCAACTACTCTATTTTAACTTCCAATTTCATAGGAAACATTGTCTCCTTTAGATCCCTTACACGACCTCCCTCTTGAATCCTGGTTAGCCAAAGTCTACCCAACTGTCTTGTCAGAGACCCAACTTCTCTTCTATTTCCTGCTTCCTAGAGTTGAATCCTGTCCAGAGACCATACTTAACAAAATCATGGAAGGAGTTCCATTTAAGGATGCCTAATTCTTGCATCCTAGGTAAGTTCTCCTAAGAAAATTAATACATCAGGCCCTATTCTTACTCCACCAAGCATGAAACACCAATCTGCATTGTTGACAACACTACCCATATGTTCAACAACAAGATCAGCTGAAACAGGCGTTCCTTGAAGATCAATAAGAGAAGGCATTTTCCCTTGTGAGTTGGGGTCTAAAATTCCATAGACATCAGAAGATCCATCCATAACCTTGTAATACATCCTAGAGGACTGTCCAATTGAATTAGCAAGGTGACTGTCCTCCCAGATGACTATCCACTCTGTCTCACTTATGGATAAAAAACAAGTTTGATATGGCACCAACATCTTTAATGATTAGCACTAAATCTGACTTGCAATCAAATTTTCTTTTCTTTGGTACCATTAGATTTCATTGCATTTAAGTGCCTCTCATAGGTTGTAGTGGTTGTCCCTCCATTAATGTTATTATAGATTACTTTGTTATGTCCTTGATGCCCTTGTAGCTTATATGAGATCGCATATAGAGCATTCTGCTAGTCCAATGTCACTGTCTTTTAATGATGCATCAATAGCATTGTCTTTGATTAATCTTTGCTCATCAATCACTTATTGCTAAAAGCATAATATTTAATGCCTGTGTTAACAATGACACCTCATGTGCCTCTGGATTGAACTACTGCTCCAATTCTCATACAAGGTTATATGATGCATAGACCATGTAATCCGAAACAAACCAGAAACACTGACTGGTTGCCAACATCTCCTTACAATGCACACTTTCTTTCTATCACCATGAAAATAAAAGAGTCTTTCAAAACAGAGCATATGTTTCCTCCTCTTGCATTAGAATGGTGACCTCCATCAGGTAAGTGTACAATTGGAAACCATCATTAATGTTCATTGAAAGTCTTTAGGCCTAATACCCATATTCCACTACTACAGGAGCATTGTGAAGACTTAATACTCTTTGTTCTACATGATGTTGTTGCTCCACAAATATTACCTCAGTATCATACTTACTTTGTTGATGCAATTCCCTTTATTTATGCATTGAACTGTTGACTTACCCTGAAGCCCATTTGCTCCTGCCAATGCACATGACTGTCCCATTAGAAGTGATCACATCATATGAGGGTTCCATTGTTGTCATAAACTTCTTATAATGGCATATTCATGATATGCAGGTATCTACATCAACTAGAGTTAATGTTTCTTGAATGTCTTTGCCTTTTTCCTTTCCTCAAACCATCATACATTGATTGTTAGTTGGAAAACCTGTTTGTCTAATGTTTGTTTGAGAAGGCCTTGAATAAAGCCTTGTGAAACTTGAGCTTGTCTCTTGGCATTCCTTTCTTTGACATTGGTGTCATTCACTTATGCATGGGAAACTAGAGTTATGTTGCCTTTCTTTATTACCCCAAAAATCCTTTGATCAGCCTTTGTTGCCTCATTCATTATTGTTGTCCTAACCTTCATGGCTGTCTTGTAGCATACATTTATGATTATTGTCTTTATGCACTTGTACCATGACATTGATTCAACCATTGCTCTTGTTTATGTTATGTGTAATAAATACACACAGTTTCCTCATTGTAACTTTATTGGATTTCCACCTATCACATATGTGGGTGACCTAACAACTCACTTCCCTATGTGATATGTGACTACCTCGTAGGGCTACGGTGAGGGGCTTGACAACAACTTGAAATCCTTCCTCATTTTTTAGAAGATGCATAATTGAACTTATTGCATCTCCAAAATCACTTATTTTCATAAAATGGATCAAGGGTCCACTTGAGAAGATTTAAAGACATATCAACACAGTATGTTGCATCTTTTGAATCTGATAATGAAAGTTGATCAAATGGTCTGATTCCTGTAAGGAAAATTAGATGCGGAAACAATTCTCCTAACATCAATACCTCAGGAAAGAATGTAGATATACTTTTAAATTTTATGATTACAGTCCAATTAAGATGCACTATGAAACAGATAACAGAAATAGAGTATTTCACAATCACACAATCACACCAGATATACGTGGGAAAACCCACCACACCAAGAGAAATCACTTTGTATTACAGTAATGGAGATTACATACAAATGACAGACTTATCTTTCTGGTGTCTGTTTACAACAACATTCACCATGAATAATCTTGTACAAGAACCTTCAAGTTATAGTCTACACATAATAGAATTCATTTACTGATCATACAGCCACACAACAATCCGTCAATGCAACCAAACTTTGAACCACCATTCGAACCAACCGATCACAATCTGCAACTGCAAACTATATTCATGGTGTTCCATGTCGGTAGAGCTTCCTCACAGAACCGTCACAATGAACAATCTTCCAACTGTTCAAATTCGGCTTCTCCTATTGGTCCACGAGACTCCACATAGGATGGTCAAATAGTCAAAAGAGATTCAAGCTTTGTTGGCATCTTGGTGAGACACCAACAATGTCTCCCTGATGCCCAAAAGCTTCATATCGATGTCGCCAAGAGTTACCGTAGTCGCCAAAATGTTTCACCGAGCTTACAACATGTATCGGCTTCAGTTTTCCTTTCGGCAAGAGTATCGCTCTCGCGAGGACATCCCAACGAGCCTCCTTGTGTTACACTGAGTTCAGGAGATTATTGCTAAAGCACTCTTATGTCGCCAGGAGATCATAACGAGTTCCATATGTTATACCGATACTAGTGTTCTCATCGGCCAGACAATTGTCTTTCCCTAAGACCATATATCGAGTCATCAAAGTTACTCTGAAACCCCTAGACATACCAAGCGCCAAGTAGAAGTCGGCAGACATATCAATATCACCAAGAGGTTTCTTTGAGATCCCTTATGTCACCCTAAAGTCATCAACAGTTGCCAAGACATATAACCTTCATCGAGACATTATGCCGAATACACACAAGTCATACCGAGCACCAAGCCACAGTTGACAAGACTTACATCTTTCGCCGAGAGAACATATCAAACTACAAGACTTACCCCAAAGGCTTCAAATGTGTATCCCGTCAGTGAAACTTTCCTATCAATGAGAGCTCATAGCGAACCACTAAGACTCTCCCCGATATACGATATCCGATTGAATGGCCTATCGGCCAAAGAACTTCACGCGACAAGAGATCACCCCGAACACAATATGTCACAGATTTAGGATCATTCGGTGAGACAGAAGCTAGGTCACAACGACCTGTACAAAACATGATGTTACCAATCTGCTAGTTAGCTAGACATGATAGATGTCATACCGACTTGGCTCCAATGGAGGTTTCAGCCTGTGATGTTTGAGGCACATATTTTCAACAATCTCCCACTTGACGAAGATCACACAGGCACCTCCAGAGCACAACAAAACTTACTGAAAATCATGGGCACTAAGGCCCATTGAACTAGCACACCACCTGAACTTGTCTGTGCTCACTGGCTTCGTCAATGAATCTGCAACATTCTCCAGAGTATCAACCTTTTCCAAACTAACCTTTCCATCCTCCACCATATCTCGTACAAAGTGGTACTGTACATCAATATGTTTCGTCCTGGCATGGAAAGTAGGGTTCTTTGCCAGACAAATTGCACTTTGACTATCACAAAAAATATTTATTTCCCCTGCATCAAAACCAATGTTAGAACACAAACGTTTCAACCAAACTACTTCTTTACAAGCATGAGTAGCTGCCATGTATTCAGCCTCCGTAGTGGACAAAGCGACTACAGCCTGCCGCTTGCTCATCCAACTCATTGCACCACCATTCATCATGAAAATGTATCCACTGGTGGACCTCCTACTGTCAATGTCCCCTGCCCAATCAAAATCCACATAGCCTCAAATACTAAGAGTCCTCTATGATTCAACCAAGTTAACACAAAGCAAAATCTGAAGTGCCCTTCAAATATTTGAAAACTCTTTTTACAGCATCCCAATGTGTTCTTCTTGGATTAGCCATAAATCGACTAAGTACTCCCACTACTTGGGCAATGTCTAGCCTAGTACAAACCATTACATACATGAGACTTCCAACCGCACTAGCATAGGGTACATTGGTCATGTCCTCCATCTCAGTAGGATATTTTTGACATTCCTCAACAGATAGTTTCGCTCCCTGCAAGACTGGAACCACTAGTTGTTCAAGAGATCACCCTGAACACAATATCTCACAACGATAGGATCATTCGGTGAGATAGAAGCTAGGTCACAATGACCTATACAAAACATGATGTTACCAATCTTCTAGGCAGCCAGACATGATAGATGTCATACCAACTTGGCTCCAATGGAGGTTTCATCCTGTGATGTTTGAGGCACATATTTCCAACAATTCCATGTTGATTTAATGCATTGATAACAAATAAATCTTTGATCAAGTTGCTTGATTTCCTTTTCTTTCAAATTATGTTGAGCTCTACCCTTTTGGGAGCCACATTTACCCCACATGTTGTATTTTCTAGATTAGAACAGTAACCAGACTTGTCCTAAATTTTCACATGAAGCAAACAGTTAGAAAATAAATGCATATGTAGAATGTTTTTGTTTAATGCATTTATGGATCAGTTTATACATGCATAGGTAGGTGTGTATGTAAGGATTGAATCTTTCATTGCTTGGAGCTTCGCTCTAACATCATGTTTTCTTTAGATGCAGGGTGAGGAGTGCTACGGAGCTGGGAGGGACACAATTGGTTTGAGGTAGTAGCAACATGACAACAGGCGACTTGTAACTAGTCATTCACAGGAAATGACTAGTTCCATTCTTACATGCACATTCTCTTTTTTTATTCTACTTATTCATGTATGAGTTGTTTCATATTTTCATTGAATAAGGGAGTTATTCCCTTGGCTTGTGAGGGACATGTACCTTAATGATTATCAATAAAAGAAATTACATTTGAATACATGATTCTCTTTCTCATTTGTTGTAATGCACCATTGAAATGACAAAATGTAATTTGATTTACTTAAAAATCACTCCTTCCTGCATATTGAAACTAGTAGTTTTATGGTTATCTTTAAATTTTTAATCAACATGAAAAGAACAAACACTAGGTTACTTGATTTCAGTTGAAAGCTAAAAATCAAGTAACATGTATTCTTAGTCAAGTACTAATCAATAAATTTTTAAATTGAATGAAAATTTTATGCCTTCCCCTTTGGTTGGGTTTGATTGGTAAATGGGTTATTTAAGGTCTAAAGTTTCATTTGTAAGAGGATGAAAATTTGAGAAAAATAGAGAAAGAGTAGAAGGGTAAAAATTATGACAGCAAGACCTAGGATCACAACCTCTAGCAAAATTTAACTAACTAAAGAACATTTGTAACTTATAAATAAAGAATGTAACTATCATATTTGACATTGTTTAAGTGTCTCTAGGAGTATTTTATTTTTACTTTTTAGATGTGTTCTTAACTATTTAGCTAACTAGACGATTGTAAAATCATTCCAATATTTTTGTAATGTATCTTAGAAATATATACAAGTTCTTTTTCTAGAACTAAGTAGACTCTTATAAAGTTCTAAAAATTATGTTGATTTGTTTACATGTGTAGAACCTAGTTTATATGTGCATCTAGATGAAATTTATCTTTAGGTATATCTACATTAATATAACCTATTTGGTTTTAATCATTATACTTTTTGCAAGAATATTAGAATTTATTACCTATTTGTGATATGTACCCATCTATATGAGATAAGTATTCTCCATCATCCCACAACATACCTAGAGTAATAAACCATAAAAATTATCAAATTATATGTTGGAATTAAATTCTATTCACTACTATGTTTGGATATATAAAATAACATATGGTCTATTAGTTAGTGTAATATAGACAACCCATGTGGCAATCCATTTGTATAATTAGGTGTTAATCCTTAAGTTCCCCAAACCAACATATAGGCATGAAGTCACATCCAAAATAGGTGTTCACTATGCAATGGGTATGGTTTGTGTCAAGGAAAGTGTTTAGTTTTTGTGGTGATATTCATTGTAATGACCTATAGAATCCCCCGTTAGTTTAGTAGAGCCAAAAGTGAAGTTGGTTCTACCCATCTCAATAATTTGTCCTCAAATCCCCAAGCCTAATAATAAGTTTGTGGTCTCTTCTCCAAATTTGATACCCTTGGTATTTGGGAGGATATTTATCCTTAGATATTTGGGACTTACAATTTAAATCACAAAAATAATCAACTAATAAAATTATTGTAATGTCGAGCATACAAAACAATAGGTGCAACAATATCCAAACAACTCTTAGAGCTCCTAGTACAACCAAATCATGTTATTAGAGAGGAAATGCAATACTCTATAACCATTCACATAAATAGTAAAAAAAAACAATAGTCATCATCTTCTCAATAATCTCATGCAAATTTGAACTATTCTAAGTATAGTGTCAATATCCATACAATCTATAATCTAAATCATAATCCAAACATAAATATATAACTTTATGAGTACCAATATCAAAATAAGTCTATCAAGTATGAATAACATCATAAAACAAGGTTGGGCCTCACACATCATTTATTCTGGAATCTATCTTCTATTCATCTCTTTCATCAATTCTAATATGATGATAGTTTCTTTTGAGAATAATAATAGATTATTAGCATTCCCCACTTAAATATCCTATCAATTCATCCATGTGCGGTAGTTAAAATCTATTCTAAACATATCATTGGTTCACCTCCCTTCTTTTATGTATCTATTATATACATGGCACAAGGGCTTATTCTCTCCCTAACAATGCCTTCCTCATTATCTCTTGTATTTTTCAATTAAATTCTACGCTCATTTTAGGAATTATCATATGCAACACCCTTGTTGCTAGGCTAATTGGACCCTAGAATAAATTTAATGTAATGTTAAATAATCTACACTAAATTCAATCCTTATAGAATCATGTACTCTATGTCACCCTTAAATTTCTTTAGTAGTGCTTCCTCTAGATCCTCAGATTGAAATTTTTTATTTTCTTTTGGTATAGTAGGTTGCACAAGAACTTTGTAGCACTCTAATAACTTTGAACAAGTTCCTTTAAAAATGTTTAGCTAATGAAACTAGCATATGGAAATTAATCTCAATTCAAACTTTTTTGACTCTTCATGATGGTGAATATGTTCTTTTTCATATGATGGATGATGCAAACATCATATTATCAAGGCCTTCACAATAATACATGACTGACATCAATTAGAGTCACATCACATAATACTTCATCTATATATCATTTAATACAAAAATAATTCAAATATTACTCTCATAATCATCTAGTCAACATTTTATAGCCATGAAACATGCTAAGATTAAGATATAATATCAGTTTTAGTCCCAACTTGTCCACCATCTTAGTGAAAAATGGATTTTATATGCTCCCTCCATCTATGATAATATTATAGTATGTACAAGTTAAATTAAACCTAATTTATAAGATAATCCTCCTTAACCATGGTTCTCCATCACCTCTAGTGGTTTCAATGGGACCTTGCATAATATCAACTTCTCCCCTTCTATTGTCAACACGCTTTATCTCATTGCCTAAATCAACACTTCCTTGAGAAGTGTGTACTTTATTATTATTGTGTCCATGTTATTTATCTATTTATAGAAATTAAATTTATTAATGGCCTACCTCACCACATATAAATAATGTACTATTAAAATTTCTTATGTGACCTCCTTTTCCTTTGTCGTCCCATTTCTTGGAAATGTTCTCTTCTTTAAATTTGTATTCACCATTACTAGATGTTACAATTTTCTTCTATTCATTTTCCTATTTTTTATTCCTTCCACCACCACCACCATTACTCTATGGTCTTTGTTTCTTCTTATATAGGTTCTCCTTTTTCCTTAATGTGAGCAAGTAGGTGTTCTCCATGATCTATATAGGAAATAGAAATATCATATATTTTATTTCACCTTAAAACCCATTCATATGTCAAGAAATAGTCGTCATGTCATCCTCCATTTGACCTACCCATCAACTGAGTTTGTAAAATATTTGATGTACTCCTTGAAGTTCAATCCCTTCTACCATGAATTCTAGAATTTATTAAGCAAGTCCAAGTTTAATTCACTAGTAAGAATTTACCATTCACCTTTTCCAAATTTTGACCCCACCTATTGATATATAACTTATTCATTCCTACCTATCCTTCTACACATACTCCCACCATAATTATGCATGCCCAAGATGATATCCAAAATTTGTTGCAGATCAGCCACATGTCTATTAAAAATAGTGTTGATTCTCTTAAGTTGTTGTTGGATAAACTTAGTCAGCTCATGGAGGATTAGATTTATGCTGCTAGGGTGTAGGTGAAAGGTCCTCCCACCAAGGAAAAGGAAAAAAATCCAACCAAGGATGAGGACAAAGGCACAAGTGTTAGGACTAGGGGCGGTATGAGAAAAACCTTTGAAGAAGAGAAAAATGAATTGATTTATATAGTTAATCTTCACTACAATCAAGAGTTGGAGGTGGCCAACACCTTAAAAAAAATTGAAATAGTTTCTTTATATGTGGTTTGTTGTTTCATTATGTTTTGGCTATTGGTTGGATATTGCTTTAACTGTTTCATGTTTCGTATTAGTAGCATTTTGATGTAAAGGGTTTCAGGTCCCTTCAAAACATGTTTTTCCCCTATTTATCAAAATAAAAATATGCTAATAAAATATTTTTTGGGAAATACAAGATTCATTAACCACTTAAGATGGTATTACATTAGTTGGTTGATCAAAATCCATGTGGTTCTCAATCACAATCTTCAACATGATTTTTAATAGTTTAACTTGACCCTCAAATTGATGGCATAGAAATAATAACATCAACATGCCATAGGATTATGAACAAGGATAATTCATTATGACTAAAAAAAAGTGGCACACACAAACACACACCTACATTACCTCCATAATAATAGAAAACCTCAAATGATTCAATAATGGTTACAATGAACATTACAACACACAATAGTATCAATAGAAACCAAATAATGCTACATGTTGATTGTAATGACCTGCCACAAACCCTAGAGAATGCACACTAACAACCTGAGGTAGAACAATTTTTTTTTTTTTTTTTTTAAAAGGTGCAACATTCACTTGTATGCAATTAACATTAATATTAAGTTCTCTAGTCTAAGTCCTCTAGGGTCTGCGACATCATTACTTTTCACGTCTAAAAATTAACATGTAACCTTTAAGAAACATTACAATAACCAAGTACTAACATTATTAAGAAGATTGCATCAAAATATTCCATTTACTTGAATCAACAAAATAAAGTACAACCATAACATATTTACATGGAATTAAATTGATTCAAATCATTTAATTACAAATATAATGCCAACTAGTTCTAGTCCAATACATAGTAGTGTTCTTAATCAGATACATCAATACATTTACATTCTAAATAAAGTTATCTCCCAATTTCCAGTGAGGTGTGAACATCAAAAATGAAACATGATACATCAATGTGGTACAATACAAATATAAGGATAACAAATCCTAAGGACCAGTACAATGTTGTAGTCCACAGTTCAAGAGAAGTCATCATGACACGCACAGGAGAAGGAACCCAATGGAGATCAAAACACGTTCCACCCAACCACGTGGAACCCGAAGGCCCACCCCCCGTGCTAGAAGATAGCAAAGGTTCCCACCATCACTAAAAAATATGCACAAGGCCAACATGACAAACAAGAACAAGTAGAACAACATCAACGATATTACACCACAGAAGGACAAAGGTACAAGACAACATATGGTTGACATGACAATGTTGAACAATCACGAAAACAACAACAATAACATACAAAACACTTCCAGAGGCACAAAATCAACTAAGGGGATGTAAAAAACCAAGGGAGTACAAATTTGTCGTAGGAGTGAGTGTCATCGCATAATTGCTATGGGTTACCCTGGCGTAACCTTCTTAGGCTACCGGACCCCCATCTTGGGTTACCCTGGCTGCCTCTACCGGCCGCCGGACCCCCATACAAACTATACGGGACCAACTTACCTTCCAAATAGACCAGGCAATTGGTCTTGCCATTCCAGGCCTTCTCGACTCATCTCAAGCCTTTACAAGCACTTGATCCATGAGCGAGGCATTATCTTATCTTGATTAGTGTTTTAACTACCCAATTCTCCTAATTAATTAATTAGCTTATCACTTGATTAAACTCTTAGTGAGTTACCCTGGCGCCCCTTTGTGTGTCGGACCCCCACTGAGAGCCACTCCCCTACTGACGACTAGGAAACCAATAAATTCAAGCACAAAGCCACTTGCACAATCTTAAAACTCATAATCAATACAACATGGCGAGGCATATCCTTCCCACTTTCAAGTTACAAACTCCAATCACAAGGTGAACATACTGTGCGAGGCTAATAGGCATCACATACATGCTCAATGCAAACGCAAAAGCAATCATCTCCAAGATTTAACATATTCTCATCAAGAAGAGAATCTCCCCTAGCCTCTGGAAGACCCCTATTAGTCACTTACATAAGGATTACACACTCTAACAAAACCCACATTCATACCAACAATGACCATTCACTTGTTTCTACTACCACTCAAAATCATAATAGAGCATAGAGACATTGTGGGATTATGAGACATCCATTTTATGATTAAAGATAAATCATCAAATTCAAAGGTAAATCTTATATTCATCACTAGCTTCTTTTATATTTTACGCTTTATCAATCTTTCTAAGAAACGATACTTCTTGATTTACACAATTAAATACAATACAAAAAAATGGTATAAATCCTCTACTAATTAATTACGATACCTCTATGTAATTTCCATAAACTTACATTTATCAACACATACATATCTCAATTTATTTATAATTATCTATTATTTACTTGCTTGTCTACTTATTTTCATATATAATTTACCATAAAAGTAATTTAAGAGAATGAAAGAAATTATATACATTTAATTATACTATTCCTAATTACATAGGATATCATTTACTTTTCCGTAGAAAGGAGATAATCTAAGAGACACCTATTTATTCTAACTTAATTTAGTTAAAAAATTCCTTGTATAGAACATGAAAATATACTTCCATAACTTTATAAAAGGGATAACTTAAATCAAGGACTTCCACGTTGACCTTCCTCCCTTTTCCTTAGACTTAAGGAGCTTAATTTAGTTTAATTCATTTATTTATTTTAGATTTTAATATAATATATTCCACTTTCCAAAAAGGAAGTAAGAATCATTTTTTTTTCACTAATGGTTAATTTAGCATAGAATTAAGTGCCTCTTTTACAAGAAAGACTTTTCATTTCTCTTTTTTTTCTAAGAAAGGATTTTATTTTATTTTAGGGAGAATATTACGTGGAGCCTTTTTAGGAATCTCCCAAGGTATACCCCATAGTATAGGCTAATAAAAAGCTTCCTTATTAAGTTAAGTAAAATATGATACGTTTACAAACTAATCATACATAACTCAATCGAATCATACAAAATTATTACCACTGGTTTTCATTTAAGGAACGCCGATTTCAGGCTTAGTTTAAATATGTTTATAATAGTTACCATTATCAATGTATGAAAATGATATTCACATTTCCATATAGATAATTATATTAGACAGATTTATTTTTATATTGACAGATCATCTGCATGCAGGATTCACAGACAGCGACAGAGGAAGAGAAATGAGTTAACAACTACAACAAAAGCAAGATGTATTCTACACAGATCTATTTGCATGAGGTTAACATGGTTGCATATGAATTTAGTGATAGGGAAGACATACCAGCTGACTGAGGAAACAATAAACTAATTGATAGAAGGCCCCAGAAAGATACCAACTCAGGAAATGCCAAAATTGCAGATTATGCTTTGAGTTAGAAATAACGATGATGGGATTGACAAAACCTATGGTAAGATCATGCTAAACGGTTTGATCTAAATCATGCAATCTCTATCAAATGCATGCATCAAGGATTACAATGCCATGATTACAGGAAAATGAACAAATTAGGAGTGTTGAACGACTACAAGAAAATACAACGAGCAGAAATAAAGCCAATTTCCATGACCTTTCGTTAACATTTTCCATGAGCGCTTTGGAACAATGGATGGGTATCCCTCAAGCACAAATCAAAGGAAATCTACAGGCTGTGATGAAAAAAACATGTATGCAATGGGGTTGAACGCTAATTTCTGTGATGCCCAGACCCATCAACATGGGAATTTAAAAACAGCGACTGAGCATCTCTCAATCCTAAAGGATATATGTTGTAGTTGCAAGTGCCTCGGTCTACATGTTTGCAAATGAGAAGTTAGAGACTAAGCATGTGAACTGAAATGAAGAATAACTGAAGAGATCTATTATCATTTAGATTTTAGTTGTATATGTCTTGGCAAGTCGACATGCAATCTATAGAGTCACAGACTATGCAGGCATATACAAAGTGAACAATATTAAGAAATAGGACGGCCAAGGTCCAGCAAAATCTTCAAAACAAGGTGAGATAACACCTTTACAAACCCCATGGCTGAAGTTTATAAAATTTTTAATGCGTTTATTAGGAACAAACAGGGCATGAAGAATAGATGCACTAAAACTACAAGAACCTTCAAATACATATTCAAATTCCTATTCAAATGTCTCTTCTTACGAGCTCAAACAGTCGAATGACATATTACCAACAACTTCTACTGGGAAACTTTTGCTTCAAAATAGAGGAAGATATTTCAGAAATAAAGAACCTGGATATAATGATGATTGGATCAGCTGAAGATTAGTGCCAAGAACCAGCTCCTTGCCTACAGCTCTGCTTCTTTTTGGACTTCCACCATTCTCCCCCAAAATTGTCCTTCGTCCCCCCCCTTATGAAAAGCCCATAAAAAGGCAATTATTTCAAAAAAAATCTGAAACTGTGAAAGATTCCCTGCTTTCTTTTTTTTATATTTTTAGCCAATTAAGTAAATCTTGTAGCAGCATGCATTGGTTGGCTGTCATGCCACAATTTAGAATAAATCTGACTTTATTATTGCCACTTCAATTTCTTTCTATTTGATGTTGTTTAATAATTGCAACTTTCCAATTCAATATTTTATTTCGTGTTTTATCATTTTAATTTATTTCAACTATAATTTGTTAATAAATCTTTATTTAATGTTTAATTTCCAATTACTTTTTCATTTAAAAATCACCTTAATATTCTATTTTCTTACTTCAAAATTTCATTTTATTATAATGTTAATTATAAAAGAATTTATCATAAAGTTTAATTTATTAAGATCAAACAATCACTTTAACATTATTTATTTAATTTATTCATCCATCATAAAAGACTTCTATTAAATTATCTTCATGACTTTGATTTGATGTTTTCTATCTAAACAAGGTAATTAAACAAGGCACACACTTAGGTATCATCAACAACGATACACAGCGTGGAGGGGCATTACATTGATGGAAACAACTAAATGAAACCAAAAAATCCAATTAGGATGGCTAAAATAATATCACATGATATAGAAACTAAAAACTAATTGTGTGAGGGGGAAGGAATCCATCAAGAAATATGATACAAAATCAAGATCAAAGTGTAAGACTAAAATCAAAAACTAATCTAATTTGAAAACACTTAATCTATCCTATTCCATCACTCATGAAATGAACAATTCTAAGATATTTGAATGAAATGGGATCCTAAGATTAACAAAACTAATTCAAAAAACACAAGAAAATATTACCATCCCATGTTGGAGTGTATTTGCATGATGTTGGGTTGTTCGTATCACTGCAAAGTCTCCATTGCTTGTACGCAAAAGCTTGATGATTGATACTTGTTCTTGAAGAAATGACGAAGCTCTCTTAATGGTGATATTGACAACACTTTGTTGCATAAGGTAAGTTGAAATTTTGATCCTAATTTGTAAAGAGAAAGCTTGTTATATAGAAAAAATAATTTTGAATCAACGGTTAAGATTGCATTGGAGGAAATCCAGATCAACGGTCAAAAGGAGTTGAGAGGATTTAGACATGAGGGAATTGTGCAAAGTTGATTGTAAAATTAGGGTGATTGAAGAATAGATTGGCTAGTTAGGATTTTGATTGCTTAGTTAGAAATTGATTGATTAGTTAGGGTTGAGCTAGAAATTAGATGGTTGAGTTAGCAGAACGATTGCTTTGTTAGCAAAATAGATTGCTTAATTAGCAATCCATGATTTTCTCAATCAAAAAGTGGGTGAGGAATATTAATTAATTAATTCCAATTTTATTTTGATTTTGATTTTTTCCAATTTGAATAGTTTGATTTGATTTGATTCAATTATTCAAATTTTGGAGGGAAATGTGATAATTAAATTATTATGATTAGTAATTCAATTAATTTTGAGGAATAAGGTGGATTAGTGACAATCAAATAATTGATGTCGTTTGACTAATCAATACAAAATAAGATAAGATTAGGACTTGATTAAATAAAGGTAATTTATTTAATTAGTTGAAATGATGAAATGTGAATTAATCAAATAATGTTGTTTTATTTGGTTAATAGTAGAATTAGGGTTTTTCAAGACTTTATTAAATAAACGGTATTTATTCAATTTGTCGAGAATGATGAAATGTGAATTAACCAAAAATGTTGTATTATTTAATTAATAGAGGAAATTAGGGTTTTCAATGTCGTTCAATGCAATTTGATGCATTGTGAGATGTCATGGGATGATTTTGAGATGATTCAAGATGTTTTAGAGATGTTCTGAGATGTTTCGCATTAATTTAGAGATGTTCTGAGTCATTTTGGGGTCGTTCTGAGACATTTTGAGTTGATTCAGAGTTGTTCTGAGTCGTTTTGGGGTCATTCCAAGACATTCCAAATTGATTTAGAGTTGTTCAGAGTCATTTTAGGGTCATTTCGAGACATTTTGAATTTGTGGTAAGTGTTAAGTCAATTTTACATGTCTACATTTTGCCCCTCTTTGATACAAATTACTGGTTGCTTTGTTTCAAAGATTCTATTTTTAAGATCAAGTTTTTATGAAAAAAAATTTATGCCCCACTGTGCCCCAGTGTTTCGTGGAATGATGGTAGGACTCTATGCTGCCCCCTCGAGAGGTTGACCTAAAATTTAGAGTTTTGAGGTCAGGCTCATGGCTTTGTTCTATTTCCGTTTTGATGTGGAATTATGTGTATAGGTCCTTCATTTCCTATTTTGATGTCTCTCTGAGCTTCTATTTTGAAAGTAGGAAGTTTCCCTAAGTAGAAATTAGGGTTTTCTTGTGGCTTATATAGGCGATTTGTCTTGTAGATAGCTCATTTGTGTTTTGACTCTATAGCTAATCTTTGTCTCTAGTTCTCTCGCTTTGTCAGCTTTCAAGAAGAAATGTCATGTTTTGATGTTGTCCCACATCATTCTAAGCTCGTTCAAGAGGTTGGACGACCTTTAGATGTTGATGGCATGGTATGTACCTTCTTACTTATTTGCTTCTGTCTTGTTTCATTCTCGTTTTGCGTGTACAAAGTTTTCTAGGTCAAAGGTGAAGTTTTTCTGTTTTCCAAGCCTTTGCCTTAGTTTTCATGCCTTTTTCTACCAAGAAGCCATGCCTTTGTCCAGGATCCATGCCTTTGAATTTTTTCCTCGCCTTTGCTCAAGATCCTCACCTTTGTTTTCTGAGCATTTGCCATAAAACCTCACCTTTGCTTCAGAAGCTTGCCTTTGACTGTTTAAGGCCTTGGAAGCTCGCCTTTACTCAGGATCCTCACTTTTAACATATTTCCACGCCTTTGTTTCTAAGCATTTTCCATTAAAGCTTGCCTTTTCCTGAAAAGCTTTCCTTTGTTTTGTGTTTTATGAGCATTTTCTCAAAACCTTTGCTTTTGACCCCTTCTTCTTCGTTTGACTTTAGCTTGTGCTTGGAACCCTAACATTTATTTGTTTTTCATCCTAAATTTCATTTGTCATCATTTTTTGCGTTATATTATGTCTCCCACTTGTTCAGAGTGAAACCCTAACTTTATAGTTTGAAAACGATTACAGGTTGGCCTTAGCGTACTACAACCTAGGGAGAGACATTCGCGACATTTGTTCGATCCCATTTTCCATTTTGGTGTGTTAGAGTAGGACTTTCTTGATGTTGTGGGACTTCTATATATTTGTTATATGCCTCCTATTAGAACTCATACTACCATGATGACCGCATTGGTGAAATGGTGGCATTCAGAAACATCCTCGTTTCATCTACCTAGAGGAGAGGCAACTATCACACTTGAGGATGCATGGAGGATATTTCGTCTTCCTATCCATGGGGAGTTGGTCACATATCACATTTGAAATGGTATCCCTACTATGCAGCATGTGTTAGGTGCTCGACACCTGACAGTACATCAGTCGGAGATTGATTTGTCTAATTTTTCCAATAGTGTAGATCCTATCTTGCTTGTTTTATGTGGCTTGATTTCAGGACTTGTTTTTCCTGATAGCCGAGGTCGATAGTTTCCCATAGGTTGGGGTGTGTGCATTGAAAATATGCTTGAGCATGGTACGATATATGCTTGGGGTCCATGTCTTCTCACTCACTTGTACAGAGATATGCATGAGGTCGTGTATTGGGGTGGGAAATCTATTTCTACAAGTGTCTCACTTTTGCATGTGTGGGCATTGTAGCATATTGCAGTTACTCGACTAGATGGGATATAGGATCATCACCCTAATGATCCATACTCATATCATTATGGGGATTTTGTGCACTACACCTTACCTAGATATCTTCCTTATTGGTGTCATGTTTTTGATGATATTCCTAGTTTTGTGTGGAGACCATACTTAGGGTGTGGTGCTTGGCCAGAGGATGTAGATCACCTTGCCTATTGTTGATAGAATCGTTGGTTGCTTGGTCATTCTGATATTGTGCTAGAGTGTTATCTACTAGACTGAGTATGTCATCAGTTTGGGGAGAGACGTGACTAATTTCTTGATACCTATGAGGCTCGTTTTGGTCAGACGACACGAGAGGTTTGTGTATAGGGTATTCAACCTAATATAGATATTTCTATTGTTGAGTTTAGAGTACTTACCCCAGTTGATTGGGGTTGGTCGGTTAGTCCTGAAAATATAGTTACTTCTAATGACTATGATGAGTGGTGGTCTCGTCAAGCCTCTGAGACTCACTCGTCCTAGGGGTACTCCCACTTTAGGTAGATCAGGTGTTACAGGTTGTCATGGTGAGTGACATCATATTGAGGTCCTTGTAGATTATTTGGATAGAGCTCGAGGTAGAGGTCGTCGTGATAGAGCACAAGGTGATCAGGATGAGTATCCACCTCAGGTGCAGGGTCGTAGGTGTGTTTCAGATCCTCCTCCACCAACTAGGGATGGAGACATACTGTTAGCTCAAATGACTACTGCCAGAGATGTAGAGATAACGAGATGATAGGCTATAGAGACTTAGATATTTTGAGGACTGAATGGGATAGCGAGAGTGTTTGACGTCATGCTACAGAGGCTCAGATATATATTTTGAGGATTGAGCGGAATAGTGAGAGTGGTTGACGACATGCTGCAAAGGCTTTTGTACAGTTGCTAACCACAAGAGAGATACTCTCAGGGCAGAACATCATCATTATTTGTAGAGTTCTACCTACTATCAGAATTTATATGAGGCTATTGTTCCTAGGAGTTCTCGACGTCCACAGTTTGGAGATCCTAGTTCTATGGGCGGTGAAGGTGCAGGTGATCAGTCTATTAGACAACTAGATCATTTTGGTGATCTATAGGGTTCCAACCTTTTCCCGTTGGGGTCTTATTTTGGGTATTTGATCTTTATGTTGTTCCTTGTTCAATGGAATTTTGTAGACATGTATTTTATATTCCTATACTCATTGGCCCAGTCAAGGTCTCATATAGATATTGCGATTTTGAATATCTTATCACATTGAAGTTGTACTCTCCTTTTTAATGATGATATATATGATATATACCTTCTTCGATTCAATCTCGTTTTATTCTCATGTGATGATGATATATAATGATGTATGTTGCCATTATTTGCGGATGTCTAATGGTACTAATGATATTGCTATGAAGATCTCACTTAGAAGAAATCTTGATGATTTGAATAGAAGTGTGATGTTAATTAGAAGAAATTATTGATAGTAGATAGAAATATGATGTGATTTAGAATAAATGTTGATGATAGATAGAAATTTGATTTGATTTAGAATAAATGTTGATGATAGATAAAATATGATGTGATTTAGAAGAAATGTTGATGATAGATAGAAATATGATGTTAGTAGTGATGCGTTGCTTTTTCTTTGCTTTAGAGACTTTGCAATTTGAATAATCTATTTTCATATAGCACAAAAATACGATGCACCAGGGTATTAATGACCAAAGTGACTTTGTATTTATTGCATGGACTTTGACTCTACAAACAAGGAGTATTCTTGCTCATACCAAACATATGGAAACCCTATTAGAGTGTATAGGTGAGAAGCTTTAAAAACATGTTGGACCAGTAACACAAGAGGTATTAAGAACCTAACATGTCATTGTTACACGAAATGTTTCAAAGACGAGTTCCATACACATAAAAAATCAAGTAGTCACCATGGTAGTATAACAAGACTATCCTCAAACAAAAAATCGAAATGACGCTCAATTGCCCCCATTCCTTCTTCTCTAAATCCTTATGGACATCCTTGAGAGATCCTAGGAATAAGTCAATAATGTAAATCACAAAAACATAAAACAACAAAAAGGATAAAACAATGCCATTATATCACTTGCCATATCTGTTTGGAGTGGGTCTATTATCCGATGTTGACCATGTCTATCGTAGGAATGGATTCGTTAAGACATATCTCAGGATGTTGTTGGGTCTTTTCAAAAAGATATGTATTTGATACTTAGCTTTGTTTTAGTTCAATTTTGCTATCAAATTCTTCCACGATTGTTTGCTTGAAAGTTATAGCTATTGATATTTGCTTTGTTTGTTTTGTTTATTTTGTCAAAGGATGAGTGTGATGATCTATTTATTATGGGTGATGTTTTATTGCGAATTGTGATGGCATACATGGGTCTTTTTTATTTTTCTAAGTTTTATGATGTTATTTTTGACATTTTCTGGGGACTAACCTAGGGCCTCAGGGGCTCATCAAAGACAAGCCTTTCCTATGTTGTACACACAGAGGCCTGTAGCTCGCTTGGTTTGTTTTGAATTTTTTTGACCTTTTCTGTTTTGTGAATGTTTTTGGCTTTTGTATGTTTTGACTATTTTTTTATTTTGTGTTTTTTGACTAAGTTGAAATAAAGCATGTTGAAAACCTAAGGGGACTGACCTAGGGTCTCGAGGGCTAATGAGTCTTGCCTACGTTGTACACGTAGAGGCCGCATAGTTCTACCGTTTAACTCAAAGCATAAACTATTTTTGGGTAAACAACATTGATAATCTGGATTGATATTCCACTTATGTGTCTAGAGGATATGTTGCGAGAAATCTACTTGAACTAGATATGAGGTTTAAGAAAATGTTGATATATTAGACTTTTTGAGTGAAGGAATAACCCCACGATGTTGTTTTATTTTTGATGTTTTTCAAATGTTTTTGTCCTTTTTTCTATTTTGTATGTTTTTGGATTTTTGATGTTTTCTATGACTATGATAGGACACACAAAGATCTAACCCATGACCAACTTTTTGACATTTCCCCAATTGTGGATAAGAGGACTTTCCTTAATCAATGAAAAGCCATGGTTGGATATCTTGTTTTATTATGAATGGGTGGATGTTATGGATAGTACAGATAGATAATGATGCAAGTTTATTCAAACATAGTGCATGTTTGTCAGGTTTTCACTATGGTACTTGTTCTAAGAGAGCCACAAAGTGGTTTTCACTCAGAGAACATTTTATTTCTCTTTACTATTTTTTTCTTTCTTTTTGATTTTTTTGTATATTTTTTTGTCCTTTTTTTATTTTTTTGGATTTTTACCCTTTTTCCTGGGGTATTCTGACATGCTTCATGTGTAGAACTTCTTGAGGTGGTAGTTTTTCAATGGTTTAGCTAAAGGTTCTCCTTTAGGAGTACCTAACTAATATTCCCCAGAGTCGTAGCTTGATGTGATGACAAACGGGCCTAACTAGTTAGGTTCAAATTTACCTTTTCCATCTTGATTCAATTGTACCTTTTGATTCTCTTTGAGGACTAATTCACCAACTTGAAATTTCTTATCCTTGATCCTTTTGTCATAGTTTCACTTGAGCCGATTCTAATAAACCTACAGATGGTTTAACACACTCAAACATTTTTCATCTAGGAGTTCTAATTCATTCAGTCTAGATACCATGTATTCTTCGTTGCTGACCATGCATTTTAGTGAAACTGGCAATGAGGGGATTTCGACCTCAATAGGCAAGATGACCTCTAATCCATAGACCAAGGAAAAGGGTGTGGGATAAAAGCACAATAGTGTGTCACACTGTTTTCCAAATAAATGGTTCTAAGAGAACAATTTTCAGCTGGAAGACATTAGGCCGAGTCACTTTCGGCCGAAACCTTGTGGTGCCAACGTGGCAAGCACATTTTTGGCCAAGAGGGTTTTAGCCGAAACCCTCTCGAGTGAATACGGCTGGCCAAAAACATGGAAAAAGTGAGCATATAAGGTATTTATGGCTTGGAAATATCAAGAAATTTTTTGCCAAGAGAGTTTAGGTTGAAAGTTGCTCGACCGAGAATGTCTAGTTGGCATCCTACATGGTAGCCAACTCATAATTTTTCAAAATTTTCTGAAACATTCAACTTTGGCAGAGTATTTCTCTAGTCAGAATGATCTTTTTGCAAAAAAGAAAAATACCCTTTTGTAGAGCTCGGAGTGGAGAATCCAAATATATATATTTTTTAATATTTTCATTAGTTTTAATATATTTTATTTTTAAAATAATGCAAGTAGGTTTTAAAAAAAAAAAGATAGTAAAACTTATTAAAAAAATTTAAATCTTATATGGGGCACAAGAGAGAGAGTCTTCTTCAAAAGGGTTTTTTTTTTTTGAAAATGATTAGAAAAATTGAAAATAGTTGATGGTCCGTGAAAACTGTCAAATTCTGACATGTTTGACTTTAAAACGTTTTTACGAGAAAAATATACATCAAATTTTTATTTTTTTTTATCCATGCACAAGATATTGAAGTTACCTATTTGGAGAAAAAAAAAAAGAAGGGAGAAATAAATTTTTTTCAATTTGTTTCTTGACGGTCCGTGAAGTCACTCTTTTCTGAAATTTTCAACATTCCAAAATTTGTCCTTAAATTCATAAAAACATAATGAAAATAATTTCTTTTTAAACTTAAAAATTACAAGAATAAACTACATCAAAATTTATACATTTCATTAGTTTACACCATTTTGAAATTCAAAACATAAAGACCACTTTTATGTGGTTGAAGTTCAGATTTTTTTTTGTTGTTGGCCAATTCCTTTATAAAGTGTGACATAGGTTTGTGCTTTTACCCTGTGGCACTAGTAGGTGTGTGAATGTTGGTTTGGTAGGCCTATAAGGCTGGGTTTAGCTACAAATGCCAATCACGGTTGGCTTCATTAACAGTCTTTTTGAGTATCTTTAGTATGGTTTTGTTAGATGCCTCAGCTTGACCATTTCCTTGGGGGTAATAGGGCATGGAGAAGTGATGGTTGATAGAAAATTCAGAACAGAGCTCTTGGACATCCTGATTTTTGAATGGAGTTCCATTATCTATTATTATTGTTTGTGGAATTCCATATCTGCAAATGAGATAATTCAAAATGAATTTTGATATTTCTTTGTCAATGATATAGGTCAATGGAATTGCCTCTATCCATTTAGTGAAGCACTTTGTTGTTGTGATAATGAATTTGTGCCTGTTGGATGAAATAGGTGATATCTTTCCTACCAAGTCTAATCCCCATTGCGAGAAAGGCCATGGTGTGGTTATAGGTTTCAGTTCTTGTGTTGGTGCATGAACAAGTCCACTATGCTACTGACATTGTTGACACTTTCTAGAATACTGTATGCATTCTTGTTCCACATAGGGCCAGTAGTATCTAGTTCTAAGTAGTTTCTGGACTAGGTTAAGTCCGCCAGAGTGAGATCCGCAAATACCTTCGTGAACCTCTTGCAAGGTTGTTTGTGCTTCTTCTGCATCAATGTATCAGAGTAACATACCATCTAGACTATGATGGTATAGGGTATCTCCTAAGATGGTAAAACGAGAAGTTCTACGGGTAAAGGTTTTCTTTCGAGTGGTTGTTAAGTCAATGGGTATGGTACCATATTGGATGTAGTCAAAGGTATCTTGGTACCACGGGGAATTAGGACCAACAACAACACATACCAATTTTGATTCTAGGATGTTGAATGTTGGTACCAACAACTGTTCCACGAGGAACTCATATTTAGGCCCATTTTGTGGAATATCAAGCAGTGAGCCTATTGTTACCATTGCATAAGCAGCCCTGTTATTGATTTGGGGAATTTCCTCAAAGGTTATTTTGATGAAGTATTCCTTGAAGCTATCCACCATCCTTTTATATGGTAACAATTTTTCATCCTTTGTCTGGTATTCATCGTTCACTTGTCTAATCACTGAGAGTCTTCAAAGACTTGTAGATTTTTTATTTACCATTCAATAGCCAATTTTAATCTTGTGATAAGAGCTTCATATTTTGAGATGTTTTCCATGCATGGGAATGCAATCCTGTAGGAATTGGGTATATTATCTCCTTGTGGTGTGAGAAATAGAATACTAGCTTATGATTCATGTTGTGTATGGGACCCATCAAAGTATAGAGTCCATTGGTCTATCTGCTTTGTCATCAAGATACTCTCATCTAGAAAGTCCACTATGAGAGGTTTATGATCATCTACGGGTGCTTCGACTAGTTGGTCTGCTATAATCTATCCCTTGATAGCTCTCCTATCCACATATTCTATATCAAATTCACTTAGGATCATGACCCATTTGGCTATTCGGCCTGTTAGGGCTGCCTTTTCTAGTAAGTACTTAAGAGGGTCAATCTTAGAAATCAGCTTGAATTTTCTATTTAGGATGTAGTGCCTTAGCTTTTGTGTTGAAAATATGACTGAGAGACACACTCTTTCAATGGGCGAGTAGTTTATTTCATATCCCACCAGTGTTCTGCTGATATAGTAGACTTCCCTTTCTTTATTGTTATCATCTAGCTAGGCGAAGAGAGCTCCCAGTGCTACCTGTGTGGTAGACACATAAAGTATCATTTCCTTTTCTAGGATGGATGGCATGAGTACAGGAGGAGTAAGTAGGTACTCCTTTATTTGTTGGAATGCTTGGTCACATCTCCCATCCCACTTGAAGGTGATGTCCTTATGTAGGAGATGAGTGAAAGGGTGACATTTGTCTACCAATTGTGCGATAAATCATCTAATGGATTGCAGTTTCCCTCATAGGATCCTCAACTATTTTAGTGTCTTTGGTGGAGGAATTTCCATTATTTCTTTTACTTTAGCCAAATCTACTTCAATCCCTCTCCTTGATACTATGTACCCTAACAATTTTCTAGATGTTGCCTGGAATACACATTTCTTAGGATTTACTCTTAAGTTGTACTATTCAAGACGATCAAATACCTTGGCTAGGTTTTTCAAGTGGTCTACTCTTTTGACTGATTTTTCTAGAATATCATCCACATAGTCCTCCATGATTGTGTGTAGCATATCATGAAATATTTTCATCATTTCTCTTTGATATGTCACTCTTGCATTATTTAGACCAAAGGGCATTACATTCCAACAAAATGTTCCCCAAGCACAAGTAAATGTTGTTTTGTGTTGGTCATATGGAGAGATCTTTATCTAGTTGTATCCGGAGAAACCATCTATTAAGGATAGCATCCAATGCCCTAATGTTAGATCTACAATCATGTCGATACTTGGTAATGGAAAGTCATCCTTTGGACAAGATTTATTCAAGTCTCTGAAGTCTGTGCATATCCTTATGGCCCTAGTAGGTTTGGATATTGGTACTAGATTTGATATCCATTGTGGATAGTCAATGGGTCTAATGAAACCCACATCTAGTAATTTCTTTAGCTCTACTTTTACCAATAATGCTATATGTGGATGCATTTTCTTGAGTTTTTGCTTGATAGACTTTGCTTCAGGTATTACGGCTAGATGATGTACCACTAATGCTAGATCTAGTCCAAGCATGTACACATAGGTCCATGCAAAATTTATCTTTCGGGTGTTGATGAAAGTTGTGATGTTGTCCTTTTCTTCTGGATCTAGTGATGCAGCATGGTAGGTTATCTTTGGGTCCTCTACTATTCCAACATTTATGGGTTTTGCTTCCTCTACTAGCAGTGTTGATATTTCCTGATATTTTGATATGGGGAGATTGAATCTTCCATCCTCGGGTACCTCTAAAAGGTTTTTACCTTCAGATGCGTCCTTTATTTTTCTCTTTTTAGGATCTGATAGAGCCACAAAGTGGTTTTCTCTAGGGGACCGTATTTTTATGTTTTTTCTTTCATTTTTGTGACTGGAAGATTCAATCTCTCCACTAAAGTATTCCTCATGTTCCAGTTCCATGATGGACCCTTCCTTGTGGTCTCATGCAGGTATGTCCATTTGAAGTCCCATGAACTCTGCAATTGCCTCATCATTCTGGAATTGATCCAAAATAGGTGCATGTTGTTGTTGATCCCAATCTATGAGTTGCAGGTATTGGAGTGGGAGGTTATCATCTTGATCTACAAAGCCGATGGAAGTGGATGAAAGGGTCAATATGGCTCGAGTGTCTTTTTCCCACTGGGTGTCTAGGTCATCATTACTAGAAGTGGGAGAATCATATCTAATGATGAAGGAAGGGGAATCCCACTCGTATTCATTAGAGTCTATACCAGAATTGTAGTAGATGTTGGGAATAGTTTGAATATGTTGGAGAGGGAACCTATCAAAGCTAAAGTTATCAAATAAATCTTCAATGGGTAAATCATTGTCTAATTTATGATAGGTATCCAATGCCTTGATACTAGCAAAAGTTCCTCGCTTCTTCTAAGAGGTTTGTCTAGTTTTTGGAATAACCATGTCCTTTGGTTCATAACCTAACCCCATATTCTTCTTTCTTTGTTCTAATATAATAGGTTTCGACCATCCTTGTTCATGTAGCCCCAAGCCACCTTTTCCATTATATCCCATCTATTTAACTAATTGATAACCTCTAGTAGTAGGGTCAAAATTAGGTTCTTGCTTTTCTGGTTCTTCTTTGTCCTCCTTGTAGATCATAGATAAAAAGTCCTCCTCAAATATTTCTTCATCTTGCATATCTCCCTATCTATTGAAAATAGTGGGCTTGGAAATCATTTATGTTATCTTGATCTCCTTTGGAAGTCCATATACTCTAGGTGTTGGTGGAAGCATGCCAATGCAGAATGCTTGGTTAAAAATGTAATTCCCATTACCCTTTTCAAGTACCTGAATCTTGGCTTCCATTTTTGGTTGGTCACTTGAGGTGTTTTTGGTTGAGGTAGATGGAAGTGTTGAGGGGTCAATATAAGAAAATCAGTGGAATGCTATGTCATTGCTAGGAACACATTGGATTTTTATGTATTTCTCCTCTAAATTGGCATAGAAATGAAAAGGCTCAGGATCAACATATAGTGTTACCTCTTTTCCTTCATGGGGGAATTTTAGGCATTGATGAAAAGTGGATGGGACTACTTGTAAAGCATGGATCCAAGGTTGTCCCAGAAGGAGGTTGTATGGAAGCTCAAGATCTAGTACTTGACAAGTGGTTTTTGTTAGGGCTAGCCCTATCTATATCAGTAATTGGACTGTTCCTTCATAATTTCTTTCTAGATCATCATAAGCCCTTATGGTGATACTTTTTCCTTTGTGAATAACATCGTCAGAATACCCCAACTTTTTGACAAATTTTAAGGTACAAATGTTTAAACCTGCACCATTATCTATCAATACCCATTTGACCATGGTTTTATGAACACCAACCTCTATGTAGAGGGCTTGGTTATGAAAGTTTCTTTGGGGTAGATATTTCTCAGAAAAGATTAGGTGATTAGTCTGTGTGATTTTACCAACCATAGCTTGAAACTAACTAGAATTGAGGTCATCAGGAACTATTGTTTCTAATTCCTTTTCAAGTATTTCTCTATGGGCAGGTGATAGTTTTAACAACTCTAAATTGGGATTAAGGCAGGTGTTTTCTTTAATTGTTCTACAATACTATATTCATTGGGTGACTTGATTGCAGTTTTGGGTGGTGCTCCTTGAGTTGTAACTCTTCCTCGGTGGGTGGTTACGTTACAATTATTGTCTCCTCCTCATATAGTCACCACATTTTCCCTATTATCATCAACTTGTAAGATGGTCCTAAAATTGTGTCCCCATAAGTGTAATTGGAATTATGGTACTCTTGCTTCTTTCTTTTGTCATTTCCCTTGGCATGGTTTGGGATCAAGTTTGCGTAAATTTGCAAGTCCGTATTCCCAGGATGATGTTCGACATCTACCTCCCCTTTTTCAATTAAATCTTAGATAAGGTGCTTGAGTCTCATGCAGTTGTTTGTGGTGTGTCCTTTGATCATGTGGAAATCACACAAGTCCTTTTCATTGTACCACAATGATTTGAAACTAGGTTCCTCATAGTTTGGAAGGTCATTAGTTTTGAGGAGCTTTTGTTGTACTAGTTTGTGCATAATTGTTTCTAATGACTCACCTAGAACTGTGAATTTCCTTCTTGGTTGATCATACTGCCTCTATTGTCCCCCATGATTCATTTGTGGGTTTCAACCTGATTTTTCTTCGGATAGGTATTTTGGTTTTTTTGCGCATTGTTTGGAACATAGCTTGTTTGTGCTACCTGTGGTTTATTTGGAATTGTGTTATGTGCCAACCATAATGTCCTAGCATCAACCACTCCATTGTTTGTGACATTTTTTTTTTAGCCCAGACTTTAGGTTTCTCATTTGAAGTAAAAGGACTATCTTTTGAGCTATTTATTTTAAGGGCTCCTCTTGCATTAAGGGCTCTTTCAATATTCAATCCCTTCTCAATGGTTTCTTCAAAGTCTACTGGACATAACATTGTGATCTGATAATTGATCTCAAGTAAGATATTGGTAATGAATATGTCTACCAACTCCTTATTGGGAATGGGCCATTTACATCTACTAGCCTTGTGTCTCCATTGTTGTAGATAGGAGATAAAAGATTCTCCTTGATTATGTTTGATTGTGGATAAGCTTGTAATGGTGACATCTTGTTCAATGTTGAAGGAGAAGTGACTTATGAATTTATTAGACAATTCATCAAATTTTTTGACTACTGGGTCAAACGGGTGAACCATTCCATAGCATGGCCCATATGGCTACGTGGAAATAGTCTCATGAGGTATGATTCATTATTTCATACTGCCATGCATGATACTGAGAAATTATGTATATGCTCTATTGGATCCCCTATTCCTTTATATTTTTTGTCAAACCTAGGTATTTAAAAATTCTTTGGAAAGGGTATTGTAGTAACAAATTGATCGAATGGGAAGGGGCATATCTCTTGGATAGTATAGTTTTTTTTTTTTCTAGCTTGCATGCTTTCTACTTGTTGGGTGACTACTTCTAGCTTCATTTCCATGTCCATTTTTGGCAGGTTTGTTTGTGAGTTTTGTGTATAATAACCTTGTTGTCTTACCATGTTTGGGTTGTATATCCGATATTGTGAAGGTATGAGACCTTGGTGACCATTTTGGTCATATACTAGGTTAGGTCCTTGATGGGTGTAAGGAGGGTTAGCTCCTTGTTGTTTATATGAAGCATATTGAAGGTTACTCTGTTGATGTGTTATTGGGACACCTTGTTGGTAGGATGATTAAGGGCGCTTTGAGGCAAACCTTGCTGCTAGGCAGGACTAAAATGAAGGTTACCCTGTTGATGCATTATCGAGACACCTTATTGGTAGGATGATTAGGGAAGGATCCTCTTTGCCACACCTTGCTACTGGGTAGGACTAAACTAAAGTTTACCCTGTTGATGCATTATTGGGACACCTTGTTGGTAGGAAGACTGAGGAAGGGTGCTCTGTGGCACACCTTGTTGTTGGGTAGGACTAAACTAAAGGTTACCCCATTGATGTGTTATTGGGACACCTTGTTGGTAGGAAGATTGAGGAAGGATGCTTTGTGGCACATTGTGTTGTTTGTAAGGACTAAATTGAATGTTACCCTGTTGATGTGTTATTGGGGCACCTTGTTGGTAGGAAGACTGAGGAAGGGTCTTCTATGGCACACCTTGTTGTCGGTATTATTGGTTAAAAAGGGGACCACATGTTCCACCTTGTTGGTGGTACTGAATGTTCGGAGGGGGGCCTTGTGTCCCACCCTGTTGAAGGTATTGACCATTGGGAGGGGAACCCTGTGTTCCCCCCTATTGAAGGTATTGAATGTTTTGAGATGGGTAAATGTTCAAGGTATTTTGAGGTATATACTATCTAGGAGGAGGATTGTTGTTTGGTGGTTCATATTGTGATGGTCCTCCTTGATACAATTGTGCTACTGTTGCTTGTTCAACCTGAGTTGGTCTTCTGAATAAGGGGTTCTCTTTGGGTTGACCATCATTTTTTAGAACATAGGTGGCATGTTTGGCATCCCTAAAGGTTTGGTTATCTATCTTTCAACTGATTTATCTCCTAAGGTAATAAGGTTGGTATCCTTGAGAGCTTCTACATTGAAATCCACTGGTAAGTTAGCACCACTTTGTGCTACCTTAAAAAAATAGGAGTTTGGGTCCTTTCTCAATAGCCTGTCCATTATTTTAAGAACCTTGGGGTTGTTAGAATGTTTGAGTAGTTCATCCTCATTTATTTCCTCCTCTATGTCTACCTCTTCTATAGCTACTTTGTTTGGGTCTTGGTTGTTTTGTTCAATTACTTCCTTCTGTTTGTGATTTAGTTCCTCTTCACTAAAGGTATTTATATACATAGGCCTCTTTTGTGGTGTTTCAAGATCATTTGGCCTATATCCCCTAGGGCTACTTTCATCGTTGATGGTATTAGTTGGTGGGATGCTAGTGTTGGTTTTATTTGCTTTCATTTTCTTTTTGTGTTGTGACCTTGTGGTTGTCATAAACAAATTGGATCTCAAGGTAGGAAAAAATGGTGCTAGATCTCCAAAGTTTTCAAATCTAATGTCAACCTAAATAAAAGAGTAGATTTAGGTATGTGAATTTGGTTTTCCTCTCTAGAGAAGTTCAGTATCATGGAAAAGACTTGGGTTTTGACCAAAAAAGAACATGTACAAATCTGGATCGTTCTTGGAAGCACATCTATAAAAGTTTTCCACCAGTTTGTTTCTATTTTTGTGTAGTGTGGCAAGGTGTTTCTTGAGAGCCTTTTGTTTAAGATGCCTAAGTCAAGAATAATGAATTATAGTCTTTACTTTGGGGATCCTAACTTTGTGTGAAATCATGGATGAATAAGGATGTTTATTTCCAAGCGAGGGGTGGTAATATGGGTCTCTCAGCTGCTATGTCTGCTTTCTCTTCTTCTTCATCTAAGATGATGGATGTAGTGAGAAACTGATGGGGTGTTTCATTTTTCTCAAAAATGAACATTCTCAAACTATTGATGATGTTGGTTTGGGTATCTTCAATGTGTATGTTACCTGGCTAAAATATTGGTGTGGTTATCCCTAGTTGTGGGTCAACAAATGGTCATAAGGTATGTTGTATGGTGGTTTATGGTGTTCAATACCTTATCGCAAAGTCATTCACTACCTATTTCCAGGTGAGAGGTAGTAATATGGGTCTTCCAACTACTATGTTTTCCTTTTCCTCTTCTTCATTTCAGATGATGGATGCAGTGAGAAATTGGTGGGATGTTTCAATTTTTTCAAAAATGAATGTTCTCAAACTGTTGATGATGTCATTTTGGGTACTTTCAATGTGTATAAGGCTAGGTTGGATAATAGGTGCTACAAGGCCTGGTTGTTGAATGGGAGTTGTAGGTCACCAAATGGTCATAAGGTGTGGTGGTATGGGGTGGCTTGTTATGAAACTCAAAAACCCTAAAGTTTGAGTGTTGTTTTGGAATGTAGCTACCTTTTGGAAATAAAAAATGTTAAAGAACTAGGTTCGATATTCCACTTCTTGGTCTACAGGATATGTTGCGGGAAAGATACTTGAACTATCTATGAGTTCCAAGTAACTGTTGATATCATAGAATTTTTGAGTGAAGGAATGATCCTAATATTTTGTTGGATTTTGATTTCAAATAAGTAGTATGGGAATAATGAGTGAGATTTTATTGCCAATCTAATTTTTCAAGTATCTTGTTCAATTAATGACCTTATAATGAATCTAAGTGTTTTAGCAAAAATATTGTGAGTTGGAATGGCAATTTGTAACCTCTTTGTGTTTGATTCCTTTGTGTTCTTGAGTATGGAAAATGATATAATATCATTGGATTGACTCACAAGCATGGACTTTATGTGACTTGAATGTCTATAACTCAAGTTGTGAAATCACAACACCCAAGCCATAGTTTCCAAAGTGTTTACTTTGATCAATGCAACCTGAAAATAAAATCAAAATGTTCGAAAACCTTTAAGGATAAATCCTTTCAAGGAGTGCAAACATAAGGCTTTTTTTTCGCAAGTATACACTAACTCAAAGGGTTTGTGGTTTGACCATCTAGTTCAATTTTTGTTTTGATGTGTTCTTTTTCTTTAAATAAAACACAAAATTTGATGTCACAATTGTTTTTGAATGTAATTGGATAAGTTTGACATTATTAAACAATTACAACCCTAGTGGAGAGAAACCATCATATTAGGTGGGCCTACCTCATGCTCTGAAGAGATGATTTTACATGTGACTTATGGCACGAGCCTGTAGTCAGATTTGGCAAGTAACTTCTTTGAAGTAAATTTTGATGCACCACTTTCAAAGAATGTTTTGGATAAATAGGGTGGATTCTAAAACAATTGGCTCTTAGTCATGTTCTAGGGATATTATTTTTGGGCACCTACACATGCAGCTTTTTGTTCAATTAAGAACCTTCTAGCCCTTTCAGGTTTTTACGCATCAAAAGGATACTGAGGATGAATATGTTAGTATAGGACATCTGCACCCGATGAGTGATGAACTTTCCTCACACTCACAAATGATTTATATAGCAGTCCAGAACGAAAGTACCGCTTGGGTTGCCTATGAGTTCTCCAGCGCGGGATGTGTCTCAATAGGCAAGCCCTCTAAGAAGGTGAAACTTTAAAATAAATGCGAAGCTCAAAAATGCTCTTTGCTCACCTAAGATCGCCAAAATGGTGTGAGGGGAGAAGACAAAACACTTCAACTTGTCAATCAATGCATGTACAAAAGACAATTCATTACAAATTGATTCATTTTAAACACCTCAAATGGTGTTATCCACAAGAATATGCGAGTAAACTAAAATATTATTTTTATCTTTACACAAATTGAAGTGTTCAATATACCAAAGTTCAATATAGAAATGGTGTGAAAACATTTTATTCATTTTAAGCCCCAAAGTTGAAGTGTTTCTAAGAAAATCAGGCCTTGTCATTAATGGTCAACAAAATGTAAATCAAATATTTGTCAACAAATTGAAAGACATTTGCGCTCTTTTTATGCACCAAATTTAAAGGTTCCTAACTATGAAAACATGAAATGTGTTCATTTTTAGAGCCCAAATTTGAAGTGTTTTATGTTCTTTTTATGAGCACTAAAAAGGAAATTCCTATTTTAAAAAGCTTCAAAAAAGATTTATTTTAACAACACCAAATCAAGTCTGAGAGTGTTTAGTTCAATTTTTAAGCACCCAAAATGAAGTTCCTACTTTAGAAAGCTTTAAAATGTTCATTTTAGATAGCATCAAAATCAAAATTTGAGAGTTGTTTTGTTCAATTTTAGGCACCAAAATGAAGATTCCTAAGTTAATAAAAATGCTTGTAGATCTAAAAAATAACTTGGATCGATCGTCTTCCCTACATAAAATAAGTCGATATGTTTCAAATCCTGCATAAAAACCCATTAGTTCCTATAAAACAAGCAAACATTAGCAAGTTCATTACAATAGTGCAGGATCTGTGCACTTGTTTTCTAGAGAAAATGCTCAGAAAAAAGATCAAAAGCTCAGAAAATTAAATTTTCAAAAGCTCAAAATTTTTGGCAAAAGCTCATATTTTCTGTACAGTGTAAAACCCAGAATAAGAAGAAAAAGTGTGGTTTTTTTAACAAAAGCACTAGTTTTTGTGCAAAAGTGCCATTCCCATGGCAAAGGCATGGATTTTCTAGCAAAAGCTTAGAAATGTTCCCAGTCAAAAGCGAGCTTTTACTGGGTAGTCCGTGAAATGCCTCCAACAGCTTCCGGAACCTTGTAACTTGCAACTTAGCTCAAAAAAAATGTTAGTGAGGAGGACCTAGGTCCCATCGGGCATGCCAGAATGTGTGAGGGGGAAGGAATCCATTAGGAAATATGATACAAAATCAAGATCAAAGTGTAAGACTGAAATCATAAACTAATCTAATTCAAAAACACTTAATCTATCATATTCCATCACTCATGAAATGAACAATTCTAAGCTATTTGAATGAAATGAGATCCTAAGATTAACAAAATGAATTCAAACAACATAAGAAAAGATTACCATCCCATGTTGGAGTGTATTTGCACAATGTTGGGTTGTTCATATCACTGCAAAGCCTCCATTGCTTGTATGCAAAAGCTTGATGATCGATGCTTGTTCTTGAAGAAATGATGAAGCTCTCTCAATGGTGATCTTGACAGCACTTTGTTGAATAAGGTAAGTTGGAATTTTGATCCTAATTTGTGAAGAGAAAGGCTTGTTATATAGAAAAAGAAATTTTGAATCGACGGTTAAGATTGCGTTGGAGGAAATCCAAATCAACGGTCAAAAGGAGTTGAGAGGATTTAGATATGAGGGAACTGTGCAAAGTTGATTGCACAATTAGGGTGATTGAAGAATAGAATGGCTAGTTAGGATTTTGATTGCTTAGTTAGCAATTGATTGATTAGTTAGGGTTGAGTTAGCAAAATTGATTGCTTTGTTAGCAAAATAGATTGCTTAATTAGCAATCCATGATTTTCTCAATCAAAAAGTGGGTGAGGAATATTAATTAATTAATTCCAATTTTATTTTGATTTTGATTTTTTCCAATTTGAATAGTTTGATTTGATTTGATTCAATTATTCAAATTTTGGAGGGAAATGTGATAATTAAATTATTATGATTAATAATTCAATTAATTTTGAGGAATAAGGTGGATTAGTGACATAATCAAATAATCGATGTCGTTTGACTAATCAAGACGAAATAAGATATGATTAGGACTTGATTAAATAAAGGTAATTTATTTAATTAGTCGAAATGATGAAATGTGAATTAATTAAATAACGTTGTTTTATTCGTAAAAGTAGAATTAGGGTTTTTCAAGACTTTATTAAATAAACGGTATTTATTCAATTTGTCAACAATGACGAAATGTGAATTAATAAAAAATGTTGTATTATTCAATTAATAGAGGAAATTAGGGTTTTTTATGTCGCTCGATGTAGTTTGATGCATTGTGAGATGTTGTGGGATGATTTCGAAATGATTCAAGATGTTTCAGAGATGTTTCGAGATGTTTCGAGTTAATTCAGAGATGTTCTGAGTTGTTTCAGGGTCATTTTGAGACGTTCTGAGTTGATTCAGAGTTGTTTTGAGTCATTTCGGGGTCATTCCGAGATGTTCCAAATTGATTCAAAGTTTTTCTAAGTCATTTCAGGGTCATTCTGAGACATTTTGAGTCGAGTCAAAGTTGTTCACAGACATTCTGAATTTGTGATAAGTGTTAAGTCAATTTTACATGTCTACACTAATAGATAGTGAAAACTTATCAAATAAATCTATATTAATAACAAGTTACAAAATTGAGTAGCTCTGCGCATGCACTCTAATTTTTTGAATTTTTGCTCCTTTGTTACTTGATGAATCAGCTTGGAGGGGGGCCCATGAGGGCTCCCCACCAAAGCAACCCGCGGTGTCTTTGATTAACGCCACCTCTTCGAGAGGGATAAATAAAACTCCCTCGTGCACTGAGCATATTCTGTCATCTGGGGGTTTGCACAACCCTATTTTTTCTCCTAAAGGAAAGACTTGTGTTGGCCCAGATGCCCAAACAACCTCCTATGCGGAAAATCTTGTTGGGAGTCAAACTTCAACAAGGACACCTTTGAAGTCTATGTCGACTTTTTGTACTGTGGTGAGGGACAAATTGGATGTCCCATATGCAATCTTAAATGATGCCTTGGAGGGTTTGAAGTTGTCCTTGGTGGGGAAATTTTTCATGGGACGACCCAATATAGACCAAGTACAAAAATGGGCCTCTGACACTTGGAAACTTAAAGGAAAAATTTCTATAAGTGCTATGCCCAAGGGTATCTTTTTGTTTACCTTTGCTATCCCTAAGGATATGTTAAAGGTCCTTATAGGTGGACTGTGGGCTTTTGATAGTGGTTTTAAAAATATTTTGTCTTTATGCAAGTGGAAACTAGGGTTTGATGCTTCCATTGATTTGGGGAAAGTTGCTTCAACCTGGGTTAGGCTCCCTGGGTTGCCACTTGACTTCTGGCACCAAAAGGGTTTTAAAGGAATAGCTGATTCCTTTGGTTATTTGGTCACCATTGACAAAGTTACCCTTCTTAAAACAAGATTAGTCTATGCAAGAATTTTTTTTAATGTAGAGGTTAATATAGTCCTACCCACTTCTGTGACTTTGAAATCCAAGTTTGTTAAATGGGTTTAGCCTTTAGAATTTGAGAGTGCTATGGTATTCTGTCAGGGATGCAATAAATTTTGGAATTTACTGAATTCTTGTAAAATAGCTCCTCTTGAGCCAAAGATTCCCCAAATGGAGACACAAATGAATGCTCCTTTGAAGTCTTTGTTGAATAGTTCAAAGGAACAGGAAACCTCAACACCAAATCATGAATTGCTACTCACTAAAGAATCCTTTAACGTAGATCAGGAAAATGAGAAGAATGATACTTCTCCATCAAAGGATGTTCCAAAAGATAATCTAGAAAGGTTGTTTCTAGAGGCTGCCAACGAACCATCCACCCTGCCATCTTCAGAGAAACCTTTGGATTTAGATAAAGAAAAGGAAAACAAGGGAAAAACTTAACCTCCAACACCTTAGGAAGAACAACACACTGAAGTCTAGGAGGAAGGGGAAATTATAAGCCAAAAAGAATAGCTTTTGACTCCAACTCAGGAATACCAAGATCCTACCTTAGGGGAGGAGCGATCATCACAAAGCAAAGATGAGAAAGGATAGATAAACACAAAATCATGAAAAAAGAAAAACCAAATGTGGGGGGAAATAGCAAATTAGGTAGACCCCAATCAAAAGAAACAAGAATCAAAGAAACAACAAAAGATGTGGCAACAGGGAAATAAAAGACCCTTGATTCACTGGCAGGGAACAAACTGAAAAAGAAGTAAGGGAGGTCGACCTCTCACTTGGGGAAGTATCAGCTTGATACTACTCCTTAACTCATTGAAAGTATGAAGATTTTGTCTTGGAATGTAAGGGTTCTTAATGGCACATATAAACAACATGTACTAAAAGCATGCCTAGCTGAGGTGAAACCTGATATCCTCTTGATCCAAGAAACTAAAATGAAAAAGGAAAGTTTTAAGAAAAACCTAAAGTGGCTTTGGCCTAGTGTTGATTATGAAACTAGTGATGTAGATGGGGTCTCTGGAGGGATTGCTACCTACTGGAATTCTTCCTAGTTTGGTGGAAAGTTGAAATTTAAGAATAAGAACTACCTCTTGATTTGTATGGAGGATGGTGATACCTCTATTAAATAGAATATGGGTAATATATATTGCCCCAATTCAAGGTTGGATAGGCTGGACTTATGGAATGTGTTGGATGGAATCATGACAAACAACAAAGATGATCTATGGATGCTTGGAGGTGATTTTAATTCCCCATTATACCCTTCTGAGAAAAAAAGGTCTTCCTGACTACTTTGAGAGTATGATGGATATTTCAAATTTTCTTGATTCGATGGGACTAATGGATGTCCCTCTTACTAGGTCTCACTTTACCTGGACTAATAGAAGGCAAGGCAGTCAACTCATCCAACTTAAGTTGGACATATTTCTGATCTCCTCTAACTAGAACATTATACAAAATATCTCTCTTACTGCCTCTCCTAGAACGGGTTCTGACCATAATGCTCTTCTTTTGGAATGGGATGATAGGTTGATTAAAAAACCTTACCCCTTCAGGTATGAAATCATGTGGTCCCTTCACCCAGACTTTATATCTCTAATTGAGGAGTACTAGAACCTTCCTTGTGTTGGCATCCCAATGTTTAGGCTAACACAAAAATTAAAAAGAATTAAGGAAAAGGTTAAAGGATGGAACAAGTACACTTTTGGGAACATCTTTACTACTAAGAGGGACCTAAATTTGAAAATTAAGGAAGTCCAAGATCAAATGGAGGAAAGAAATTGTAATGATGAGATCTGCATCAAAGAAAGGGAGCTCAGAGCCCAATGGCACAAAATAAGTAAGAAGGAGGAAATTTTCTAGAAATAGAAATAAAGGATTCAGTGGCTTAAGGAAGGAGAGAGGAACACTAAGTTTTTTCACCAATCTACTATGAAGCATAGAGGAAGAAACAGGATTTGATCTCTTACCACCTCTAATGGAAACAAACTTGAAAGGGAAGAAGAAATAGAAAATGAAGTTGTCTCCTTCTCAAATTATCCGGTGCTTTCAAGAGTCGACAATCTAGAATTGGATGAGTTCCTGCAGGTAATACCTAATGTTATAAAGGAGGAAGACCTAAAAGAATAAACTAAGTCCATCACTATGAAAGAAGTGCAGGAGGATTTTTTTTTTCTTTTGGAGCTTTCAAAGCTCCTGGACCTGATGGATTCCCTCCCGGCTTCTTCCAAGTCTACTGGGAGATTGTGTCTGTAGACCTCTTTAATGCGGTTAAAGACTTTTTTAGATTGGGAAGACTCTTGAATCAGATGAATACCACTTTTTTGGCCCTTATTCCTAAGACCAATGAAGATGCTTCAATGAATGATTATAGACCTATGTCTATGCAACACAACTTATAAGATTTTCTCCAAAATTATTGTCAATAGGTTGAAATTGGTCTTAGGAAAACTGATTGCTATTAATCAAAAGGATTTTGTTCAGGGTAGAAAAATATTGGATGCAACTATCTACACTCATGAAATCCCGCACTCTATGGATTATAGTAAAAATCCAAGTATGGTTTTCAAATTAGACATTTCCAAAGCCTATGATAGGGTTTCCTCAAAATTTTTATTTGTTGTTTTGGAAAAAATTGGCTTCACTGGTAAATTTTTCAATTTGATAAAAGCTTGTGTCACTACCCCAAAGTACTCGATCTTGGTTAATGGTATAGCTCATGATTTTTTCTCACCTAGTAGGGGGTTGAGACAGGGAGACCCCTTATCTCCCTATCTTTTTGTCATTGTGGCTGAGGCTCTTGGACGCAACATGCAAAAACATCTTAATAATAGGTCTCTAAAAGGTTTTTGTGCTACTTCTTCTTTAACCCCGACCTCACATCAAAAATTTTTTGATTATGCAATTCTTATGGGGGAGGCTTCGGTGGTTGAAGCTAAACAGTGGAAATCTATTCTGGATAAATACGTTGAAATGTCAAGACAATGTATAAATTACCAAAAAAGAAAAAAAAAATTAATACTAGCTTGCTCGTGAAAAATAAAGTGATAGGGATTTTGGGGTGTTAGGAAGTGGAGTTACCTGCTACTTACCTATGCCTACCTCTTTTCTCCATAAAGTCGAATAGCAACTATTGGAACTATATAGTGGAGAAAGTCCAGAAAAAATTGGTTGGCTGGAAAGGAAAATTGTTGAGCTTGGCAGGGAAAATACAACTTTTAAAGGCTTCTCTACAAAACATTCCAGTCTATTATCTTTCAATGTTTAATATATTAGCATACATTGTTGAGAGAATTGAAACAACTCAAAGAAGATTTTTATGGTCAGGGGTGGAGGGAAGGAAAATAATGACACTCATTAAATGGGATAAGGTGTGTGCTTCAAAGAAAGGAGGGTTGGGAATCAGAAGATTAAAATTGTTCAACAAGGCTCTGGTGGTGAAAATGGGTTGGCTTCTCCTGGAAAATGAAAAAGACTGGGCTAAAATCCTAAGGGAAAAATATCTTAAAAATAAGGATGCTAGCTATTTTCTAAGGAAGAAGGAGCTTCCACAAGGATCTATGTTTTGGAATAATCTTCTTAAATCTAGAGGAGTCCTGACTAGAGGTGTAAAAATGAGGATTGGGAATGGACTTGATACTGATTTTTGGGAAGACTCTTCCACACTGACCCTAGTGTCAGCCTCTGAAGATCTCAAACAAATCATAATGAGACTAAAAAGTGTTATTGGAAAAAAAGTTTCAAATTATCTAGTATGGGAAGGTTTGCAACCCAGGTGGAAAAACTTCAAAGACTACCTAAAAAATGTTGTTCTTAGGGGAAACAAACAACAAAATTGGGATGCTACTATTGACCTACTTATGAAACAAATAGGAAATCCTGATCTCTTCTCAAGAAATAGAAAGGATGAATGGATCTAGACAAAAAATGCTACTAGAAAGTTCTTGGTTAAATCAACCTATGATTCCTTGAAGCAACAAACTTTGGTTTTGGGATCTTTTGATTGGATCAAGGTTTGGAAGAAGAACCTTATCCCAAAAATAAACTATTTCTGGTGGATTGTTATACATGGTAAGATCCTCACTATAGACAATCTAAGAAAAAGAGGTTGGTATCTTGTCAATAAATGCAACCTTTGTAATGAAGAAGAGGAATCTATCATGCATCTATTTTTTCAATGTTCTTTTGCCCAAGAAGCCCAGGGCATTTTTCTCAATATTCTGAAGGTGGATTGGGTTTTTCTTGCCAATGTTCAAATGTTTGTAGAAGGATGGAGCTTTTCCCCTTATTCCCACAATATAATTAGTGATTTTTGGGGACAGATTCCCCCATTTCTGGCCTGGGGCTTGTGGAAAGAGAGAAATAATAGGGTGTTTAGGGATACTACAAGGACTAGTAAGGAGCTATGTTTAATTGTTAAAAGATAAATTTAGGAAAATGTGGAAAGTTTCACATACAATCAGGCTAAGAAAAATCCAACACAGCTAGAGCTAAGCATAAAACAACAATAGGAGCTCTCCCATGACCTAAATAATGTAAACTAGCTAAAAAAACTTATTAAAAGGAGTACTATTTGGATTCCCCCAGATCCATGATGGGTGAAATGCAACTTTGATGGTTTCTCAAAGGGGAATCCTAGAAGGGTTGCTGCTGGTGGAGTTATACGGGATGATAAGGGTGCTTATCTAATTGGATACAACAAAGGCTTAGGAACAACAATGAACAACTTCGCTGAGGCATCTGCTATGTGGATTGGAGTTAGACTTCTCATATAGGAGGGGTACAACAAGATAATTATAGAAGGAGACTTAAAGTTGATAATATAATATCTCAACAAAATGGTGAATATTCCTTGGGAAATTAGAGATCTATTGGAGGATTACAAAAGTATGTTGCAAGAGATTCAATGTGTTAAAATCAGCCACACCTTGAGGGAAGATAATAAGGTAGTGAATGTGATGGCCAACCTATGAATAAATCAGGAAATTTTAATAAATTGGGACTTCAATAATCTTCCTAATCAAATTAAAGAAGTCTTAGTGGTGAACATACTTACAGATAAGTACTCAAGTAAGGAATTATGAAGATGGAAATTTTAATTATTAATAAGAGTGGTAGGGTGAGATAGCTTATGAGGATGTGGACCCCACAGAGGCAAGTTGGCAAGCTAATTGGATGTTGGTGAAGACACATTGTAAAAGGATTACCAAGTCCCGATAAAAGGAAAAGCCAAAGATGGAAAGGATGGCCAGATGACAGTTGTTTGTACCTTGACATGAAATATTTAATTATGGAAATATATCACATGAGGAAAAATTTCAAGTTCGATCTTCAATGTGACAAATGGATTGGTGTTTATAACAATAATAAAAGAAGTGTTATCATTGCTAGAAAGGGAGGCAGAGTTACACTAGTTATAATGATGAAAGGTGAAAAGGTGATAATCAAGAAGTGAGCTCTTCTATGCATCATAAAAAAAACCCTAAGTTGAATGCATTCAAATGAACAATCACATAATCACCATTAGAACTAAGAGTGTGGAATTACTTGTTGCTAGTGTTGAGGACGTCGAAGGTAATAGAAGTGATTTCCTTCTTGTTCCTAAAAATTGCCATAGCCCATATAGCACAATGGGAGGCCCAAGGAAGCATACTAAACCTCACAAATTTGATTCACTCTGTAACAATGAGGAGCTCTAGGGTCTTTTTGAGTGGGCAGGTTTCACTCCATATTTTGTTGCAATGGAGGGATACAATGAAAAACTTAGCTACAAGTTTTCTAATGCATGGTGAGATGGTGAAGTTAATCTAGGTGGGCTCTAGTTTAAGGTGGATGCAAAGCTTATTGTGAAAGTGATGGGTTTGGCTTATTAAGGAACGAAGGTTGCTAAGGTTAGCAACGATAAGTATCAGGACTATTTTGAGTAGTTTTTTGAAGGAAAAGAAAAACTTGAAAGATTTCAGAATGGTTACTCTAGGGTTAAATTTCTGCCTCCATATCATAATGTTTGTTTCATTGTTAAGAAATATTTTACCCTCAAAGGGTGTTACCAGTCTATCCATGGATACCACTTTCCCATCCTCAACCACATAAGGAATCAGGAAAAAATCAATTTTCCTTTCTTTTTATTTTTTCGTCCTTGAGCCAAAGTCTTACACATGGGGCCAATCCACTATTACACCAGGGGCTCATAAGATCCATATGCAAATTTGTGCTTTCTAAGACCCCATAGAAAAAACTTGTTCTCAAGTCGATTGAAGACCCAAAACCCCAAAGTTCAGTGATAATTGAGCCTTTGGAAGACATTCCCTACCCCAAGTCTAAAAAATCTAGTAACAAATCCCAAAGTTTTGATATTTCTATGTGGAAGGACTTTCTTATGATAACGCCTGAGAAAAGAAAGGATGTTTCGATGGAGATGGGCACTAAAAAGAAGATGAAATTGCTTTTGCATGAACTTGGGGAAGAGGTGGACACAATCACCATATAGGATGATAACGAGATGAAAGGCTCAAACCTCGGTAGAAGGTGGTCAAAGAGACTGGCCATGGCAGCGTCGAAGGGATAGGAAAGTAACAAAAATTCATAGAGTCCTATGGAGAAAAGTACTCACAGTCTGCAAGAAAGTGTGGAAAAGAAAGAAGAGAAAGATATTGATTCCTCAACTGAAGAGATTCCTGATAGTTTGGGTGGGGACTTAGCTGAGGAGGAGGACTCAGAAGCAGAAAGTGAGGATGGTAATGGTGATGAAGATAAAGAAGAGGAGTCACAACATGAGATGGCTTAGGAGGAGGAGGAAGGAAATGCTACAAAAAATTCCAAAGAAGGAAGAAAAAACAAGCAAAGAGGAAGGCAAGGAAAAAGTTGATGAGAATGAGAGGATTAAAAGATTGGAGGAGAGGATGCATGTCCTAGAAGAAAGGATGCATGACAAGGTGGAGGAAAATAGACTTCAAGCCCTCGAAGATGTGGTGACGAGTATAATTGAGGATAGACTACAGGCTCTTGAGAAAGGTATGAAAGAACAAGGAAATGATAATAGAATTCAAACCTTGGAAGAAGCGGTTAAGAGTGTGTGCTTGGTGGTCAATGCTGTCATGAAGAAGGTAGTTATAGCTACTATTTCTGGTATGGGAAAAATAAAAAAGCAGTAAAAGACAAAAGCAGTAGGTGATGGTGCAGATTTTGTTGGAAAGATGGAGCTAAAGGAAACAGTAAATGGAACTATTGAAGACTTGATGAATACTTGGAAGCTAATCGAGGAAGCATAACTTGGTTGCTTCATTGTTTTGTCTTTTATTTTTGTTCTGATGGTTTTTTTTGTTGTGTTTTCTAAGACTATTATTATTGGCAATGGCCGTTGAGGCCATAACTTAAATATCTGTAGTGTTGTTTATATTTTAAGTAGGGACTCTATGATAGATGTTAATAAGTATTTTAGATGGATAGGGAAGGATTCTAATGATGCTACGTTAAGGTATTTTGATTCCTATGATAGAATTACTATGCGTAATCGTATGGTAATTGGTTAAGAATTTTGTTTGTGGGAGGGGGAAGTGTGGTGGGCTTCCTATTTTTTGTTGTTTCTCACCACCTATTGTTCTTATCATGATGTACTAATTTTTTCGGGTTAGGGCCCTTTCCCTAATTAACCAATTAAAAACAAGTTACAAGAAAATAGATCAAATATTGATAACTATGAACAAAACTTAGAATGACACTTAGCTAACCAACTACACTTGGAAATTATTTCTATCCATCTTTCTAAATTGGCATAGTAGTTTCCTCCCCCGTGATACTCTCATTCACTCAATATGCAACACCACACAAATGGAGAGACACAAAACATAAATAGTCCAAATTGAGATACATAAATATGTCCATATAAAAATTAATTTATTACAAGAAACTTAAAACAATAAATTGTGAATTAGAGTACTTGGTAAGAAAAGTATTCAACTATTGATTTTTTGGAAAATTCATATTAACCAAGATTTGTTGAAATAATAAATAAATAACTCGACATAGACTAATTATAATGTGACATTCTAGTGAAAATTTGAATTGTGTGACGTTGTAGGTAAATTAAGGTGTTCTATAAGTTAGAATTTTTTTATGTTAGATAAATTTTAAAAAACCTTTTCCCTCACCTCATTTCCCTCATTTTATTTTTACATCTCACCCATTTTGGATAAAACTAGCATAAATACATGTCCAATGGTTGTTCATATGTCTCCAATGGTCTATTTAGGTGTTTTCTAATTCCTTTATTAAAAAATAGGGTTTTTTAATATTTTTAATAAAAAGTTTCTAGAAAAACAATTAGTTTTAGTTTAAAATTAAGTATGAATATTTAAATTATATTCTTTTGTATATATGCATATGTGTGTATGTGTGATATATACAAATATATATGATACATACACACATGCATACATAAATACATACACATACACACACATACTTACATAAATACATAGAAACACACACACACATACATGCATACGTACACACGCATACTACATATATACATTGAAACCTAAACCTTACATCACAAACCAATCCTCAAACTGTATTTCCCTTAACAAGAAAAATATAAATACCAAACCTTACATGTAAAATCTTAAATCTTAAACCTCAATCTTTAAACACTAGTAAACCCCTAGATTTAACACTATATTTGAAACCTAGGACCTTGAATCCCATTGAATCCTACACCCTACATCACAAACCTTAATGCTCAAATTTTATTTCACTTAGCACCAAACCTTAAATAAAAAATAACTTAGATGTTAAACCCTACATCCTAAACCTTAAACCCTTAGATAATTTGAAACCCTAAAATAGCAATCATAAGTTCCCTATATAGTAAACCCACAACAAAAAACATTTAAAATCCTAACTCCTACAACCTAAACCCTAAATTCCAAAACGTAAATTAAGTAGGCCCTACATCCTATAATTTACCATAGAAAACTTAGATACCTAACACATCTATAAAATCCAAAACTTACATCATAAACTCTAATTAAATTAAAACCTAAACTCCTATCACCAAAGCATAAACCTCAAATTGTAGACATCAAACTACATACATTGTTTAAACCCTACAAACTCTTGAAATACAAATCATATACCTTGGAAAACCCAAAACCTTGAACCTCATTTAATCCCAAACCATAAAACCTAAATTTGAAACCCTAGAAAGTTTTCTTTAACACCACATCTTAAACCCTAAACCAAAAAATATAAACCAACTATAAACCACATACATCCTAAACCCTACATACCAAACCTATTTAAACTTCACACACTACATTACAAACACCATTCCTCAAACCCTACTTCTTGATGCAGGAGAATCTAGGATAAGAGCAATCTTATTTCAACCATTTTTTTCCAAGCTTGTTTATTTATTTGCATATTTTTATTAATATTATAATTTTATATTTTCACCATAACTTGTGGTTCTCACTACAAAGGAAATTATTCTAATTCTAGACTCAATTATAGAATATTAGAGTACTAGTCTAGATTCACTACTTCTAGTTTTCATCAACAAAATTTATGTTAAAACTTGGTTAAATTGAAAATACCATTGGTCCCAACAAGGTTTATGGTATGAATGACATTGATATCTAATGCATATCCTTCAACACAATCATTCTAAAAACTTTCCTTCTACCTATTACATGGCTATGTGTTTCAACTTGCATCAAGCTTTGCACTACCTTGTGGCTAAAGTAGATAATTATAACAATTCAATAGTAGCATTAATGATGGATCAAATTTAGAGATCATAATTCATAGTTAAGGCTCATAACTTGGTAGCATATCAAGAGCATTATATTTTAATATCACATGAGAATATTATGCTTCACAGATAATTATTCTCATATATATTTGAAGGCTAAAGCATAATTTTTTAATCCCATTATGGTAGATAGTAATGCATTCCATAAGTTTGAATCAATAAATATATTTTTATTATATCATTTAAAAAAAAAAAAGAGGTAAAAACTTTATTGAAAATTAGAAAAGAACATTACAGCCAAAACAAAGGGAGCACGCCCCAGAAATCAAGGAAAACAATGAAGCCAGAACAAAAACAAAATCAACTATCTTCTAGAATCCTTCAATCCTCTTCGAGGAACCTATCCAAATCCTGTCGTAACTCAGGGGAAACCTGCATCCAATCCTCGATCTTCCAGCCAGTATCATGCTCAGAAGCCCATTTAGCCAAGCAGTCAGCAACCTGATTCCACTCCCTCGGAATATGCACAAATGAAACCGTCTCCATCCTGGAGCTCACCTAAAGAATACGCTAAACAACAGAAGCCAACTGCCAATTAATAGCAGACATCCTTCTCTCATTCAATAGATTAATCAAGATCTACGAATCCGCTTCACAAATAATCTTTTTCCATCCCAAAGCAAGGGCCCGCTCCACAGCATAAAGAATCGCCAAGCCCTCCATGAGATTAACATTCTTCTCCCCCTCATGAATAGAGAAAATAAACATCACAGAACCCCCAGACTCCCTGCCAACCCCACCAATCCCAGTAGGTCCGGGATTACCTTGAGAAGATCCATCAGAATTGATCTTCAAGACTCCAGCCGGAGGAGGCAGCCACCTACCTATCCGCTGTACTCTCTTGGTCCCATGCCTGCTTCTCCTGGAACCACTAGAAGAAGAATGTATCCCTTGAAGACCCAATCTATCCACCAACTCAGCATCCCCTTTCCCCAGAGGGAAAAACACTTCACTCTTAGCCACAACCAACTCCTGTATCATACCTAATATACACAACCAAACTTGCTTACCCATCAGTTTAACTCCACGAAATATCCTACGATTTCACTCCAACCAGGTCTGCCAAAGAAGAAAGGTAGGTCCAACGTACCAAACATCTTGCAAAAAGGAGGCAAACGAGGGGGGTCTTCCCAAACTATCCCAGAACTCCACCAATGAGGAAGCATGAACACAAGGATGCTTCCAAACCTCCCACCACCAATGCCAAAGTTGTACAACAAAGGGACATTGGAAGAACAAATGGGAGGAATCCTCTTCCTCTTTCTCACAGAGAACACAAACTGAAGGCCTCTAGAAACCACGCTTATGAATGTTATCCTAGGTCAAGCACCTATTCCATGCTAAAGTCCAAGCAAAACAATTACATTTAGGCCAAGATAGTTTATTCCACACCCTCTTCCACCACTGAACCTCCACCCTAACCAACTTCTAAGCCAATAACACCTGATACCCGCAAGCAACAGAGTAAATCCCCTTGGGATTGTGATTCCAAGCTATAATATCCTCCTCAGGTAGAGAGAAACAACGCCTACTACAAAGAATCGTGTTGAGCTCGACCCTACCTTCCTCCTCACCCAAATCAGGCCACTATGTGGGATCCTTTCAACAAGCCCTCTCCAACTGACCATAAAAAGAAAAGGACTTGAAGTCACTCACCCTACACCAACCAACTACAAGAAATCTCTGGCTCAAAGGAAGTAGGTGAGGAAACTGGGAGATAAGCGGAGGGAAACCATCCCAAGAATCAGACCAAAAGAGAGCTTCTGAGCCCCGACGAAAGATCCGAAATAAACCTTCCTTAATGAGCTTCGCACCCTTCTGAAGAGTACTCCAAATCACCGAGCCTTTCCCCTCAAGAGGGTACCTAAGGAGATCATACCGAGGAACACCTGAGAAATACTTATGAGATAATATCCTGGCCCACAACTGATCTTGCTCCACACACCATCTCCAAAAGAGCTTAGCAGCCATCGCCACTCTGAACAAAGTGGATTGACAAAGACCTAAACCTCCATATTGCTTAGGACTACACACTTCTTCCCACTTGACCAAGCTCCACTTGGAGGATGACAATCTTCTAGCCCATAAAAACTACCTTTCAAGAGAATCCAACTCCTTAAGAAATCCCACCAGAGCCACCTGAAGCATACATCTGTAAGTAGGGAGTGCTTGCACAACCGACTGAAGAAGCTAAACCCGACCTGCAAAGTACAACCATCAATGTGTCCAATGATTGACTTTCACATGGAACTTATCAATGATATTCTACCAAGATCCCTTGGGAAGATGACCAACATAAATTGGAATGCCCAAATATGTAAAAGGTAGAACCCCTATCGGAAACCTCAAAATGTTAGCAATTCTTCACTGAATGGGGGCAGGCGTATTGAAGAAGAAGATGGAAGATTTATCCTCATTAATCAATTGCCCCGATGCCACAAGGTAAACATCAAGCAACTGCCTCAAAAAAGTAGCTTCCCTGACAGTAGCCATCCCCATCAAGGAAGTAGCATCAACAAACTGCAAATGAGACTGTGGAGGCAAATCTCCACCCCAATGCCAACCATGAATGGTGTCTAACCCTACATTTCTTTTTAGCAAGCATCCAAGACCTTCAGCAAGAAGAAGAAATAAGTACGGAGAGAGAGGGTCCCCCTGGAAAAGACCCCTAGAAGCCCCAAAAAGCTCAGAATTATCTCCATTTATCAAAACTGAGAAGGAAACAAAAGTAACACAGCTCATAACCCATTGGACCCATTCCTCACAAAATCCAAAAGCAACAAGGATCTTCCGAAGAAAGTACCATCGCACCCTATCATAGGCCTTAGCCATATCCAGCTTAATGAACATTGTCTTCTCTTGGGAACTAGCCATGGAGTGGATGGTCTCAGTGGCAATAACAACCCCATCCAAAATTTGACGGCCCACAACAAACCCACTTTGTTTATCTAAAATCAGCACTTTAAGCCACTTCTTCAATCTCTCAGCCATTAACTTTTAAATAATTTTATACGCCACATTGCAAAGGGATATAGGTCAAAATTGAGTTAACCTCTCCTCCCATCACACTTGGGAATGAGAGAAATGAAGGTGGAATTAAGAGCCTGCAACATCTGCTTGTTTCTCTGGGACTCCTGAATGACTGCCAGAAGATCCAACTTTATGATATCCCATAACTCTTGAAAGAACTCTATTGGGAAACCATCGGGGCCAGGAGCTTTTCCTCTCTTAATCAGAAACAGAATCTCTTCCAACTCATCTAGAGAAATCTCCCTCATCAAATACTCATTCGCCTCCCTGGAAACCAACTGAGGGATGCAAGAAAGAACCTGTTCCTCCTCGACCGAACCCCCTTGTGAATCCTTTTTGAAAAGAGTAGCAAAATACTGTGATGCCTCTATCATGATTTCCTGAAAGGAGACAACACAATCCCCCCTGTCATTAACCAACACAGAGATGGAGTTACCATGCCTCCTGGCTTTCACAGAATTAAAGAAGAAAGTAGTATTTTTGTCCCCTTCCTGCAACTAGTCAACCTAAGCCTTTTGCTTCCAATAAATCTCCTCACGTAGCTCGCATTCCTCCACCACCTTCAAAGTCCTAGCGTCTTCTTTCAAAAGATCCTTTGAAACCCCATGATCCTGAATCAATCTCATAACGTTATTTAGCTCATCTTGGGTAGCAGCCTTCTCATGAAAAATATTGCCAAAACACCGATGATTCCACCTTTTAAGCTGATACTTAATGAACTAGAGAAGCTTGACAAAGGAATACATTGCAGTACCAAAAGTAGGTCTACCTATCCTCCACCACACACCCACATGGTCATAAAGAGTAGAGTCTTGTAACCACATAAGCTAGAATTTGAAGGAAGGAGATCGAGGTGCCCAAGCAGAGATGATACTAAGCTTGATAGGCCAGTGGTTTGAACCCCTCCAATCCAAAATTTTAGAGAAGGTAGACCACAAGTCACCAACCCAATAACAAGAGACCAAGAACCACTCCAACCTCTTAGTGACATAGTCCTCACCAGTCCTCCTATTATTCCAAGTAAAATGACCAACATCAATAAGATTTAGATTAGAAATGTTATCTCTGAGAAGCAGAGCAGAAGGCTCCAACTGAGAAATTTCACCCCTTTCCTTAGAGAAGTCCACTATAGCATTGAAATCCCCATCCAGAATCCATGGGTAGAAGGGGGTCAGGTTACAAACATATCGAAGGTGGGACCATAGAAGCTACTTACCCTGATAATCAATAAGCCTGTACACATTAGAAAGGAGAATACATTCTCCTGTCACAAAGTAAGAGGCCACCAACGAAATAGCATATTTAGAAGACATCCACCAGAGAGGGAAAATCCTCTATGGGTTCCATAAGCAAGCCACCCCCCAGATGCATCGTGAGCTCCAACACACTGACACTCACCATACTCTCCATAGACAATTTAGTTTCCTGAAGAAAAAGCACATCTGGAGAGTGATTCCTAACCAAATCACGAACAAATTTTTGTCGACAGCCACTGTTCAAGCCCCTTACATTCTAAGATAAAACAATCATTTCTGGGAACACAAGAAATGTGAATCCAGGGTCTTAACCGCACCTGACTTCACCAAAGTTTCCCTAGTTGATTTAATCTTTTCCAAATCCTTTTTCTGGCCCAGCTTGGGATTCTTCTCACCAACCCCTTTCTTTGGATCTTTTTGCAAAATACCCATGCGAGAAGAGGACATAGAGCTCCTTCCAACTTCCGCACCATTCTTTATAGGCAAAGGAGAACCCTCTCCCCCCTTCGACAAAGCCCCAATCACAGGATCCGACCCAGTCTGAACAATCAACTGTTGATTCGTGTCCATTTCCCCAACACCCATGTCCTGCACCACCTGCATAGTCTCCAAAGGAGGCCCATCGTTTCCTAAACCCAACATTCCCTGATCCAAGTTCATCAAATCTGGATTCACTTCCTGTTGGCTGAGATCGTCCAACACCTCAAACCTGTTAAAAGAAGCATCATCCTGCCTCTCCCCCAGAGTCCTCTTCTGCCCCTGATTTCTATTACGAGCTTTAACAGGGACATACCCATCATCCCCATTACCATCACCCAGAATAGGCCCCTTCCCCTTATCAACCCCAGGTGGATTGTGCGTGGTTTGGACCGATTGGGTCCCCATCGGCTTAGCCCTAGGGCACCTACGCTGCAAGTGTCCATACTCATGACAAAATTGACACTGAAAAGGTAGAGTTTCATAGTCTAACTATTGCACCCATGTATATGATCATGCACTCACTTCCACAGAATCTGGCAATGGCATGCTTAAATCAATTTCCACACAGATACGGGTAAAATTCATTACCTTTTTAAACTGCGTCTGTTGTGAAGACCCGACTGGTTTACCAAGAATTTAAGCCACTAAGTGTAGAACATCCTCCCACCAACATTCAACTAGAAACCACGACAGCCGAACCCACACAGGAACCCTATTCAAGAGTTCTTCAGTCGGATTGAAGCTAGCATGCCACGGCTTCATAAACAAGCCCACTTGGTTATAGAAATAGGGACCCCCCTCGAAAATCCTATTTTGATCAGCCATGCAATCAAATGAAACCCTAAATTAATTATTCGCTAAGAGCCTAATCTCCATTTCTCCTTCCGACAACCAGGTCCTCTGAGCCCAAGATTCCAAAAATTGCAATGAGACTTTTAAACCCATAAACTTACAATAGAAGGAGTGTTTCGAATAATATTCAATGTCATCTGCTAGCATCTCCATTGGGATAACCAATTTCAGCCGTTCCTTACATCTTTCCAAACACCCATTAGTTTTCATAATCCTAGATCGACCAGACGATCCAGAACCATTCAACTCTTGACTCAGCGTAAATAGATTATTATCGAAAACTTTTGCACCCTATGTCGGGGGTTTCGATCCAAAGGCCAATCAAAAATCCATTGTGGGACTCACCCTAGATGATTCCCCTCGTGCCATGAACCCACAATCGAGACCCTAAGCGGGCATGCAAGCCCCCGAGTCGAGAAGACAAAGGAAAATATCCACACTAGGGTTAACACAAAACCCCACCAACTACACCTACAACCCACCAAACTCACAAGTTTCAACCTCCAATGGAAATTCCCTACACCAAATTGGGAAACCTTGCAACCCATGGAGAATAGTCGTGCACCTAACATCAACCAAACAACCAGCTAACTCAACCCCACGCGAGCCTTGCAGCCGGATAGAGCCTCACGAAGCGGCAGCTCACCAAACCACACCCTGTCACCACCTCTCACAGCACAAGCTCTAGCCCCAACCAGCCGGCGCAAGACAAACAGTTACCGTCGTGCGCCAAGGAAAAGTGGAAGCAGATGAAGGAAAAAGTCAAGCGATGCCCTGAATTCATAAGAGACCCCTCCATGACGCACCAGCAAGAAAAGCTTAGAGAGTGAGCTAGGGCACGGTCGCCCTAGCTCGGCCAACAGGTCTCAGAATTGCCATCCATTTTTATTATATCATTTGAGTTTCATTATGTAGTTGTATATTTGGTTGCATGGTATGATAATACATAATTGGAACCTTCAATCATGAATACATCATATGACATCAAAGCATGATTTTTTATCTTGAAAGTTGTGAGGTTACTCAAAGTATATCATGTTTATGAATAGATTGCTAAGATGAGGTAGTTTGAAAAGGATTCTTATAAATAGAGTGTCTAATTTGAAGTAATTTGTAGAGAAAACACGAAATTAAAGGTATATTCCATTAGAACTGTTGATGATATTTTCTGCATAGCAACAACTTAGACAGAATATGAAATCCTATCTCTCTTGAAAGGTAAATCTCTATCAGCAAGCCTCAAGAGATAACCCCAAGGTCTCTAATGTCAGGTCTTGACAATGCATAAACAACTCAGTGATAAATGTGAAAATGTTGGTAATCACAAAGGGACCTTACTACAAGAAAATACTAAATCTTTAACTTACAATATCTGGCAGTGTAATGATACTTCAATCCTAAATCTAACTCAAATGATAAAGAAATAACAAAAGATTAGGGTTTCAAAGAGATTACTAAATTTAACTATTCCTAAGATTAACAATGTAAATGATGAAATACTTGAAATGGACCAATCCCTCATAAACTAATTCCTGCTTAACCCAGATGAACCTACAATCTCACAGAAACAATGCAATCTTCTAAGGTATTAAAGATTTTTAGATCATTAACATTCATCCAAGACAACCCAATTGCAATTGAAATGAATAAATCTCCAAAATTGAACTAAGAACAATGAAGATAAAGGTCCAGGCTAACTTTGCAAAGCAACTAGCAATCAGCTAGCTACAAAAAGTATGGACTAGGGACTACTGCAAACACTTCAAGCATCAAATCATAAACACTATTGAATCATATCTAAATCTAAATATAACATATATCTAATAACCTTGAGCAATTTGAAAGATAGAATCAAAAGAACCATGCAAGATAAGTCAACACAAAAGAGATCACCAAAAAATCACAATGTCTTCAATTGTATTGAATCATCAAATTTCAGCAATAATTCCAATGTTTTGTTATAGCACTTGCTCAGAAATTGACTAACTTCTAACTCTGCTTTACTAACTAATTCACTCTTGTAGCAAAATTATCTTTATCTATGTATATATATGTTACAAATGAGGTGAAATGCAAAATTTATAGGAACCCCCAAAGCATGTCGGCGTAGCTTAATTTTTACAATAATAAATGGCCACAAATAGGTCGGCCCAAGGAGAATTCAAAATAGGATAAATATGCATTAAATGCAAGAACTCATCCAGGTCAGCCTGGGATCTTCAACACAATTTGAACCAATGCACAAATTTCAATGGAGCCCTATATTAACTGCTTCCTTCCACTCTTATCCTAAGCGCACCTCACCAAGTCGGCCAAGGGGTGGAGTAACCAGTACTTGAATTTGTTTATAAATTAAACTTCATCTCCCTCCAGCCGCTACCATGCCAAACTCAGTCTACACTCAGCAAAAACTAGCATTAATATCCATTATAACACTATCATAACATGAAGATCAAGATTAGCTCATCATCAGTAATATATTCATCATCCAAATAAATTCAAACAGATCAAAATCAACCTAGAAACGTCGCTAAATCATAATCAACATAGTTTGGGATTTCAAGCCAACCACGAAATGCTAGCCAGGAAGGAAATTCCAAAAAAATCCGGCCCAAGCGGATTTCGGTGAAATAAGCACAAAATAAACAATTGCTCATTAAAATGCAGAAAAGGTGCAGATAACTTTGTGTAATTTATCCATTAAAAGCATGGAATAACAAGTATTTAACACTAAAATCATCTAATTCAACCAAATTCCAAGTTTCACCAAGCTTCCTAGAAAATCCGAAAAAATCTGGCTAGACCGGATTTCCCCGAAAATGATAACACTACATGAATTTCGGAGAAACGAGGGGAAGAAGGAGAAACTGGGGAAATACGACCGGACAGGAAAATCCTGAAGCTGGAAGAAAACGTGAATATCGACAATCTAACACGACTTCGCTCAAATTGATCGAAGATCACAAATTTGAGGACCCCTGGGCAAGGAACCAGCCTAACCTGAACCTCCTTGAAATCTTCTTTGAATCCTAGGTTCATTCGAAAGAAAATCAAGATGAAATGGCAATGCCCTAGGCATGAAACCCTAAATTTTAACCATTAACGCACAGAGCAAGCTCAAGACACAGAAATTCAAAGTCCAAGAAAAACCAAAATGCCAAAGCACAACTCACATTCATCAATCGAAAGCAAGGCAACATGTACATACCATGAATAAAATGCCAGTCGACTCTAGAAAAGACAAATAACAATTTCAAACGCCCAAGCAAGCAACAACGATGAAAATGCCTAGGGAATCACAACCGAATCAATAATTCACAAATTCAGAATGTCACAGCATGCCAAGTACCCCAGGATCAAATATCCTAACTCAAGAGAATGCAAATGATAAATCATAATGGCATAAACCTCAAAAATAACCATATTCAGAAAACTGACGGCACGACGAAATTTTGAAAAAATCCAGCCCAAGCGGAATTCCGCTAAGGCTAGAAATCTCTGAAACACGATGCAAAGTAGACAGAGCCAGACTTCAAGCGCAATCCGGGAAAATCTGGATAGGGCTAAAAATCTCGAACTGGCTCAAAAACCTAAACTTGGCCCAAAACTTAAGTTTTTCAACGTGCAACTTAGGGAAAATACTTAGGTAAGCAAGATAAACATTTTAAGTTCATGTGAAGGAAATGAAAATCCCAAAAATCAAAGGGGGCAAAACACAAAGTGAAAGCAAAAGAGGGTCCATGCTTTCAGTGGGGCGTGTGTGCAAAAATTGCACAACAAATGGTGACTCTGTTGGGGAAATGCTCCAAAGCATTTGATGACGAACAGGAATCAATAACCCAGAATCTTTGGTTTCGATCTCACTATTAGAAAAACAAATCAAAATGTAAGATCAAAGAATCAGAACCAAAGGTGGACTGAACCTTCCATAGACTGAAAATCCAAGTGTGTGCACATGAGTTCATTTCCTTCCTTGAGCTACCGCAAAGACCAAGTTCAATCAGGTCAGAGTACGTAAAGATTCTAACTCCAAAAGCAACCTAGATAGAGCCTTGCTGCTAGTCAAGCGTCTATAGCCCTGACGAGGTTATCGTTGTGACTCTCCCAAACATAGCTCTATTGCCAGCCAGGAGTCCATAGCCCCGATAGAGATATTCGGATACCCCCGATAAGTTGAATGCTTTTGATTTTCAATATTTTCTCTTTCCTTTTTTTGATATTATTTTCTTTTCATTTTTTCTTTTCAACCTATGAACCATGAAGTTCACACTCAGGGCTGAGAACCATAGTGGCATTGAAGTAGAAATAGGATTTTTCACCTGACAAGACCTCACAAAGATCCTACAGCAACCTCAAGATTTTTAAGATGTATAAAAGATATAAGATTTCAAAATACTTCAAATCCAAATCAAACCAGTGACCTATCCTCTTTAAATCAGACATTTAGACTGCATGACGATAACAAAGACCTCAACCATCCTTTCAAGACACAGGATTAAAGTTCATCAAGGAAATACTCAGAACAGTCCTAGACAAAAGAATATTTGCTATGCAGGTGCAACACATCCAGAAGAAAACAAGAAGACCTCCAAGGAAAAACTAGAGCAAAAACACACCAAACCGAAAGCAAACCTACATTAACCAAAACAGAACAAAAGCAAAGCAGAACTACTCTAATCAAAGCAAAACAAAGAAAAGCAGAAAGGAAAATCTACTCTAACTATGTACAGGAAAAAATCTTAAAACAACTCAAGACTGGAAATAATGCTTGAAATATTTCCCATTGACAAGCAATGGGATATCCTCCCCAGTGAGAGTTTTCAAACAGAAAGCATTATCTCCTAGGATTTCTGAAATCTAGTAAGGGCCAAGCCAAAGTTTGTCAAATTTACCATGCTCCCCCTTACGATCATGGGCTTTATCCCAATATAGAACCAAGTCAGAAATCCAAAAGGCTTTTACCTTGGCTCTTTTATCAAACCACCTTTTGACTACACCCTGATGTTTAGCAAATTTCTCTAATGCTTCATCTCTTCTTTCTTCAAGGTGTAACAACTCCTATAGGCGGGCTTCATGCCTGTTCTCTTTATCATAATACTCATTAATGAACTGTAAAGTAGGGATCCTCAATTGAATTGGAAATACAGGTTCCAAACCATACACAAGATGATAAGGGGAGGTCCCTATGGAAGTCTTCTGTCTTGTGCGATCTACCCACAGAGCAAATCTAAGTTGAGTGTTCCAATCCTTGGGATTCTTCTCTAGTAACTTACAGATGACTGTCAAGAGGTTTTTATTGGAAGACTTGGCCAACCCATTACCCTATGGATAGTAATTAGATTCAAAATTTATTATAATCCCATGATCAAAGGCCCAATTAGAAAATTTCAATGATGCAAATGCAGAACCATTGTCACAAACTAAAGATAAAGGACATCTAAAGTGATTGATAATACCTGATTCAATGAAATCTATTACCACTTCAAAAGTACACTGTTTGCATGCAAGAGCTTTAGTCCATCGCATAAAATAATCAGTAATGGTGAGAATATACCTGTGACCAGTAGAAGAAGGTGGATTGATGGGACCTATGAAGTCCATCCCCCACTGTGCAAAATGTTTTACCTTAAAAACTGGCTGAAGCGGAAGAGCTGCATACTTTTCTCTAGTTGTTGCGGTCTGGCATATGTGGCAAGTTCTGACATGACCGTGTGTATCCTTGAACAATGTAGGCCAATAATAACTAGGCCTCAGAATCTGATTTGTAGTAGAATGTGCAGATCCATGGCCAGTACCATATCTATCGTGAAATTCAGCCATGACTCTCTCAGCTTCTTGTCTTCCTAAGCACCTCAGGTAGATACCTTCATGATTTTTCTTATATAGAACAACTCCCTTCAGCATGAAACTATCACTCTTCAAGTGCAATTCTCTTCTCTGTACTGTATTCAAATGGTCAGGACACCTCTGAGTCAGGAGATAATGAACAATATCATCATACCATTCCCCAGGAGAAACATCTTCTAGATTGTAATGCTAAGCTGCAAGATCATGGATTGTTTCTGCCATTGTCCTTGTAATTCCTTGCCCTCTTACCAGCTTCATGGGTTGGATCTCAATATCATACTCTTTCAACATAGTTACCCACTTAGCTCTGCATTCTCCTAGCTCATTCTGCATCAACAACAGCTTGACTACAGGATCAAGAACTATGGCAAACACTTTGTTTCTGAGAATGTAATGTCTAAATTTCTTTACAGCTCTGACCAAGGCATAGGCCTGCTTTTCCACACTTGGGTACCTTAGTTCAACATATTTCAATGGTGCACTCATAAATGCTATGGGATGTTCATTTCCTTGATCAAACTTTTGAGTCAACATGGCAGCACAAGAGTGATCAGAAGTAAACAAATATATATAGAATGGTTTAGCATAGTTTGGACTTACCAAAATTGGAGCTTCAACAATAGCCCTTTTAATCTCTACAAACGCATCCTTAGCTTCTGCACTCCATTCAACTTTGGCCTCCTACTTCAACATTTCATTCAGTGGCTTGACTATTTCTATGAATCCAGTGATGAACTTCCTTACAAAGTTGATCTTACCAAAGAATGACTTCTTTTCTTTCTTGCTAGTAGGTGGTGGGATCTTGAGTATTGCTTCCACTCGTTATGGATCAATGGAAATTCCCTTCTCAGAGATAACATGCCCCAACAATTTTCCCTCTGTAACTCCAAAGATGCATTTCTTTGGATTGAGAGATATATCGAATTCCCTAAACTTCTGGAACACTTTACACAAATCCGCTATATGATCACCTCTCTTCTTGGAGAAGACTGTCAGATCATCCATATAAATGATTATGCATTTACCAATCAGGTCCTTAAACACAATGTCCACGGCCCTCTGAAATGTAGTCCAGCATTAATCAAACCGAAGGGCATTCTTCTGTAGGAAAAAGTGCCCCACTTGGTAGTGAAAGTAGTCTTATGCTTGTCTTCATATTGCACCATAACCTAATTGTATCCTGAATAACCATCTAAGAAAGACATCATCTGAGATCCATTGACAATCTAAAGTACTTCATCCAGTGAAGGTACTGGATAATTATCCTTTTCTGATGCTCTATTGAGGTTCCTAAAATCTACACATAGCCTAATTTCACCATTCTTCTTTCACTCTGGAACTAGGTTTTCAACCCAAGTTGAATGTCTGACTAGAAATATGATTCTTGCAGACAACAACTTCTACACTTCTTTATGTATTATAGGTTCTAGTAAGGCATTAATTGGACTTTGCCTCTGTCTGAAAGGTTTTTCTCCTTGATTGAGAGGGATAGTATGAGTTATGATTGATGTGTCATAGGTCTTCAAGTCTTCATAACTCTAGGCTATCACATCCGGATATCTATGTAATGCATTGATTATTTCTTTCCTTTCTTTTGGAGTGCATACTTTTCCAATGAAGACATTCTTGGCATCATCCTGAGTTCCCATATTATAATTTTCACATTGTCCACTGATGGACTCCTTCCTGGCATCTTGTTCCTGATCTCTGACTCTATCCAAATCAAAAATTCTCTCTAATTGCACCATTCCTCTGGGAATAGTATTAGTCTTCAAATTAATTACCCCTTCCAAATCCATCTCTGCTTCTTGGAGTTTAGTTTCATCTATAATTTGAGAAGCAAAAAAATCTGTACTTGTGATAAAATGTAAATTATGCTTATCATCTTCAAATACCTGGAAATTGGTGACATTGTCAGGCACTGAAGGTACTGGGTTCAGTTCCACTGTAAACTTCTTCAATCTAGAAAGGGACAGAGGTTGCAATGTACTAGATGTCTGAGCAAGGGAGTCAACTATTTGGTTTTTACTTTGTGGAATTAACTAAATGTTGAAGGCATCAAACCCTTCAATAAGGTCCCATACTCTATGTCTATAATTGGTCATTCTTCTATCATGACAAGAGTACTATCTCCTAACTTGCTTAACCACTAACTTAGAATCCCTGAAGACTTGCAAGATCTTAACCTTTTTCCTTAATGCCATTAACAACCCATGTACCAAAGTTTCATACTTTGCTACATTGTTGGTGCAATGAAATTGAAGTCTATGAGCAGCAAAGAATGTCTTACCTTTTGGACTTATTAACTCAAATCCTAATCCAACTCCTTGTTTTGATTTGGATCCATCAAATCTTAAATTCCAACATCCAACAATTGCAGATTTCCTCGTTGTATCCCTTGCACTGTTGCTGCTTGAAGGTTCCTCAGAAAGCATCACTTTCTTTTCCTTAGGATCTTCTTAGACATTTTGTATATTAATTTTGACTGCTAGAGTGGGGTTGATACACTTCTGCACTTTTTCCACTGTAGTTTGGCATAAGCAACAATCTAGCTTAGAATGGGAGGCATTATGGACCCTGCACCAATTTGGAAAAATAAAATCTCCAAAATTCATTTCCCTACCCAACTGAATCTAATCCTCAATGCATTTCTGAATGAATTCCTGGAAATTATCTAATAAACTAAGCTGACTGTCTTCAAGACCATCTTCATTTTCAACTGGTTCCACCAAGGTTTCAGTACTACTAGACTCTACTATGAGATCAACAGGCACTGTGTGGAACATAAGGACTTCCTCCACATTTGACTCCTCAAAAGGGGCTGCAAGCACATAATTTCTCATGCTCACCTCGGATATCAGGATTTCATTGGAGGTGTTCTGATATTCTGTAATCATGTACTTCATCCTAGGTTCTCTTTCAATTCTAATCTAGTTTGGCACTCCCTTCCAAGGAAGCTACATATGAGATTTATCAGTTGGTACATATCCATTCAAGGCCCTGGTAAAGTCTCTTCCCAGAATCAAGCCATAAGCATCAGGTATATCAGCCATCTATATATTGATAACTTGTTGAATCCTAGGATTAGAAGCCACCTACATATGAATCATATTTAATTCCCCTACAACATTAACTTTAGTCCTATCCAATTGTGTAACTTTCTTTTGGGAATTAGCAGGAGTAATGCTCAGAGCATGAAAGACACCAAAAGGCATTACATTAGTAGAGGCACCTAAATCTAACAAGCAATTGTGCAAGTGCTTACCAAATATGCAGAAAAAAAATAGGAATGGAGGAGTCTATGTTTTTCCTTGAAACAGAGTTAAGGGAGTATCTACTTAAGCAACCTGAGTTCTATCTTTCTCTTTTCCTTTATCTCTAGGAGGCACATTCACTTGATTATGAGTCTGATTTTTCCTTCTTTCTGTTTGAGAGCTAGATACTTTATTGATACTTTCACTAACTAATCTATCTTGTGATATGGAATTTGCATTGTAAGCTCCTAAAACTGCATTCCTAATTGTTGGAACCCTCAATAACTCAAATGCAGAGAGACTTACCTTTAACTTCTTGAGTTCTTCTGCAACATATATAGATAATTATTCTTCACTTAAATCAGCAGGGGCCTTTGTTGGATAGTCCACCATCCTGTCTTTGCTTGCTTCAATACTCCTTCCTTTTGACATGTCCATCTGTGCTTGTCCTTCCTTTGACAGATACTGCTTAGACACATGAGGATATGATGGATTATTGTTGGCATTAGGATCTGGAGGAGTGGTGAAGTTGTTTGGTGGAATGGAGGTAGTGAAGGGGCATCAAGCCTATGGATGCCTATGTGGCATGCCTCTCAAATCATACTTCTTAATAGGCCTCTGGAAAGTCTATACTTCTTCAACATAAGCTTCTTCCTCATCCATGGGGCCATTTTCATTTACTGGATTTTCATCAAATAACTATGAAATCTCATCTCCATTACATACTTGGTCCGCCTCTTCTTTGAGCTAGTCGGATTCCTCTTCAGGTACATTGTCTTTGCTCTGTGGAAAAGGAGCATGATTCAGGACTAACACTGGTGAATCATAGGGAGTATATGGCACCATTTCCTGACTACTTGAATTGTTCTCCACTTCATATTGGAAGATTGAAGCTGTTGTCTAGAACTCTTGACAATCTAACTCAGAATGCTGACTTGTTTTATGGAGCCTACACCATCCTGATAAAACAACTTTAGCTAAATATACACCACTTGGAGGCTTCTCTTGGCTGACTGGATGATTGACTAGTTGATCTAATGGGGTAGGGACTCCTCCGTTGTTAGGCCTCGTATTCCATGTCCCATTCTGTCTGGGTGGCTATCTCCTATCAAAACCTTGTCCACTAGCTTGACCTCTATCAAAGTTCTGGCCTGAGGATTGTCCTTTATCATAATTTTGTCCTCTGTCATTGTTATATCCCCTGTCATTACTATATCCTTTGTCATTTTTGTATCCTTTGTCATGGCATTTCCCTCTATCAAAGTGTTGTCCTTGTTGATTTTCTCAACTTTCTATGCTCTGATTGGACTGCATATTTCTCTGAGCAACTTACAACTGATTGTTCTAGTTTCTCAAGTAAGTCACTTCCATATTCAGCTTCTTCACTTGTTCAGTCAAGTCATCCAGTCTCTCCTGGTCAAGACTTCTATATGGAGGTTGGCTCACATTACTTTGGGAATATCAAACTGCAATGCTAGTATTTAATGACTGGTTCAAAACTTTAGAATTCTGTAGATATGGGGGATAGCTAGCATGAGATTGTGGATGAAGAGTCTGATTCACATTTTGTTGGGGATAACTGATTGTAGGTGGCATTTGACTCACTGGAGGCCCTGGTTGAGAAACCATAGGCATCTGAGGAACTAGATTCATGATGGGAGTATGATTGGTGAGAGCCTGATTGAGAGCTAGGACTTGTCTAGGGTGAGCAGCAGGTCCTAATGATGATAAAGGTCAAGAAAAATGTTGTCTTAAGGTAGTGCTAACCTTTACAGCCTCTGCATATGCATCAAGCAAAGTATTAGGAGGATTGTTTCTCTATTTCATGAAGGTGGTTGTCAGACTATCAAGTCCCTCATAATAGACTTATAAAGTTGTGGCGTCATCAACAGCATAGGGGGCTTGCAGTCGGGTATAGGCACGATGAAACCTATTGTTAAAGGACCCTATAGGCTCATGGACTTCTCTTTTAACATTGGTGAATTGAAGATAGAGCTCATTGGGACTAATGGGAATCCTAAACTTCTACAGAAATGTAGTCTCTAGCTCATTCCAATGCTGGATAGACCCGACAGGTAAGTGATTATACCAATAGAATGCGTCTTCTCCTAATGAATAGGGAAAGAGCCTACATGCTACATCCTTATGATTGATTCCCCTATCCTTAAGGCTAGTTTGAAAGATCCTGATGTGTTCCTCAACAGTTCTATTGGGATCATTAACATGGAACTTTGAACAAAAGTGCTCAGGGTTCTTGGGTATGACATTGTAATTAGTGAAACTTAGCGGAGATGGGTTATTAGCTAAAAAAGCCATTGGTGGAGATGGGGGTGGTAATGGCTGATTTATGACTGGCTAAGGTTGTGGAATGGGAATGTCCTTAGACTCAGACTCAGATGAACTTGATGAAGATGAGAATGATGGAGATGATGGAGGTGGTTGGGTGGATTATGATTCTCCCCTTCTATTGGTCCTTCTTAACCTAGTAGGGTTTGGAAATTCTTGAAATTCCTCCTCTCCTGGAGTAGATCTAGTTCTTCTTCTGAATCTTTTGAGAGAGATGGCAGACAGAAATCAATCCAGCTTAGCTTATTCAGGCTCTCCTTCTAGTGCCAATCTGTTGATGATGTTTTCTGCACAACAACAACTCAGACAGAATATGAAATCCTATCTCTCTTGAAAAGTAAATCTCTATCAGCAAGCCTCAAGAGATAACCCCAAGGTCTCTAATGTCAGGTCTTGACAATGCATAAACAACTCAGTGATAAATGTGAAAATGTTGGTAATCACAAAGGGACCTTACTACAAGAAAATATTGAATCTTTAACTTATCATATCTGGCAATGTAATGATACTTCAATCCTAAATCTAACTCAAATGATAAAGAAATAACAAAAGATTAGGGTTTCAAAGAGATTACTAAATTTAACTATTCCTAAGATTAACAATGTAAATGATGAAATACTTGAAATGGACCAATCCCTCATAAACTAATTCCTGCTTAACCTAGATGAACCTGCAATCTCACAAAAACAGTGCAATCTTCTAAGGTATTAAAGATGTTTAGATCATGAACATTCATCCAAGACAACCCAATTGCAATTGAAATAAATAAATCTCCACAATCGAACTAAGCACAATGAATATAAAGGTCCAAGCTAACTTTGCAAAGCAACTAACAATCAACTAGCTGCAAAAAGTATGGACCAGGGACTACTGCAAACACTTCAAGCATCAAATCATAAACCCTATTGAATTAGATATAAATCTAAATCTAACATATATCTAAAACCTTGAGCAATTTGAAAGATAGAATCATAAGAACCATGCAAGATAAGTCAACACAAAATAGATCACCAAAAAATCACAATGTCTTCAATTGTATTGAATCACCAAATTTCAGCAATAATTCCAATGTTCTATTACAACACTTGCTCAGAAATAGACTAACTTCTAACTCTGCTCTACTACCTAATTCGCTCTTGTAGAAAAATTATCTTTATCTATGTATCTATACGTTACAAATGAGGCGAAATGCCAAATTTATAGGAACCCCCAAAGCATGTTGGCCTAGCTTAATGTTTACAATAATAAATGGCCACAAACATGTCAGCCCAAGGAGAATTCAAAATAGGATAAATATGCATTAAATGCAAGAACTCATCCAGGTCGACCTGGGATCTTCAACACAATTTGAACCAATGCACAAATTTTAATGCAACCATATATTAATTGCTTCCTTCCACTCTTATCTTGAGTGCACCTCACCAAGTCGGCCAAGGGGTGGAGTAACTAGTACTTGAATTTGTTTATAAATTAAACTTCATCTCCCTCCAGCCGCTACCATGCCAGACTCAGCCTGCACTTAGCAAAAACTAGCATTAATATCCATTATAACACTATCATAACATGAAGATCAAGATTAGCTCATCATCAGTAATATATTCATCATCCAAATAAATTCAAACACAGATCAAAATCAACCCAGAAATGTCGCTAAATCGTAATCAACACAGTTCAGGATTTCAAGTCAACCGCAGAATCCAGGCCAGGAAGGAAATTCTAGAAAAATTTGGCCCAGGCAGATTTTGGCGAAATAAGCACAAAATCAACAATTGCTCATTAAAATTCAGAAAAGGTGCAGATAACTTTGTGTAATTTACCAATTAAAAGCATGGAATAACAAGTATTTAACACTAAAATTATCTAATTCAACCAAATTCCAAGTTTCACCAAGCTTCCTAGAAAATTCAGAAAAATCCAGTCAGACCAGATTTCCGCGAAAATGATAACACTGCATGAATTTCGGGGAAACGAGGGGAAGAAGGAGAAATTGGGGAAATCCGACCAGACAGGAAAATCCCGAAGCTGGAAGAAAATGTGAATATCAGAAATCTAGCACGACTTCGCTCAAATTGATCGAAGATCACAAATTTGAGGACCCCTGGGCAAGGAACCAGCCTAACCTGAACCTCCTTGAAATCTTCTTTGAATCCTAGGTTCATTCGAAAGAAAATCAAGATGAAATGGCAATGCCCTAGGCATGAAACCCTAAATTTTAACCATTAATGCACAGAGCAAGCTCAAGACACAAAAATTCAAACTTCAAGCAAAATCAAAACGCCAAAGCACAAGTCACATTCATCAATCAAAAGCAAGGCAATATGTGCATACCATGAATAAAATGCCAGTTGACTCCAGTAAAGACAAACAACAATTTTGAATGCCCAAGCAAGCAACAATGATGAAAATGCCTAGGGAATCATAACCAAATCAATAATTCACAAATTCATAATGCCACAGCACGACAAGTACCCCAGGATCAAATACCCTAACTTAAGAGAATGCAAATGATAAATCATAATGGCATAAACCTCAAAAACAACCATATTCGGAAAACTGACGGCATGACGAAATTCTGGAAAAATTCGGCCCAGGCGGAATTCTACAAAGGCTAGATATCTCTAAAACACGATGCAAATCAGACAGAGCCAGACTTCTAGCGCAATCCGGGAAAATCTGGACAGGGCGGAAAATCCCAAACTAGCTCAAAAATTCGAACTTGGACCAAAACTTAAGTTTTTCAATGTGAAATTTAGGGAAAATACTTAGGAAAGCAAGATAAACATTTTAAGCTCATGCCAAGGCAATGCAAATCCCAAAAATCAAAGGGGGAAAAACACAAAAGCGAAAGCAAAAGAGGGTCCATGCTTTCAGCGGGGCATGTGTGCAAAAACTGCACAACAAGAACCAAGGTCAAGATGCCTCTAGGAAGAGTTGGTGGAGGTCAAAGCATTGCTAATATTATTGGAATAATAGAGGAAATGTTTGAGATAATGATAAACTGCCAAATACAATTGGACTTTGCAGAACAAGATAAAAGAAGAGATCATAACCCTAGAAATGGTAGAAGTGATGATGAAGAAATTGAGAGAAGAAGACATAATGTACAATCCACCAAGAAATTTGTGAAATACCTAGAAGAAGAAGAAGAGGAAAATCAAGTAGAAATATTGGAAACTATTTTTAAAATTGATAAGAGGCCTATAATTGATATTAAAAGTTGTTAGTAATTTAAATCTAGAACAACCAATTGATTGGATATATTATCTAGAAGAATATTTTGAGTACAACTAAATTGTAGTTCTAGATAGTGTTAGATTTTCTCAAACTATGTTGAAAGGACATTCTATTGTTAGTGGAAAGATGTATAGTTAGAAATAAAAAGGAAAGGTAAGGAAAAGGTAGAGAGATTTGATAGGATGGTTGTGAAATTCAAAACCAATTTATATATCCTAATTAGTAGTTAGAATTGTTGAAATAATTGAAAATTTTAAGGAAAAAGGAGAAGAGAATGAAGGATTATCTAGAGTAAATTTATAATATGATCATTAGGGCTTAACATAGTGAATTTGATAAGGAAAAGCTAGAAAGATATATCAAAATATTAAGAGGTAGTGACATGTCAAGGTTATAATATTTGAATAAGCATACCTATTTGCATTAAATAATGAATAAAATTAAAATTAAATATTTATAATAAAAAATAAATGAGGGAGAGCGGGAATATTTCTAAGATTCCAATATCAAAATATTGGTAAAAGATCTTAAAGTGAAGATGCTAAAGAAAGAAAAGGTAGTAACCCTTATTAAAATGACGGAGAATATAATTTTTCATACCATAATTACATGATAGATCAATATAAAAGAGGTAGATGAAGATATGGTGGAGGTAGTGGAAGATCATTTAGAGGAACTTGTTTTATATGTGGATTAGAAATTCATAAAGTATATGGATGTCCCCAAATTCAAGGAATAATAGAAGATATGAATTTAGTTTAATAAATGTATATTTTGATGATTATTCAAAAGGATCATAAATCCTAGTAGATGAACTAGAGAAAGGTTTGTCATTGATCATGAAAAGAGTTCTACTAGAACTAGATAGTGTGTCCAAAAAGAGTAAATAATGTAGAGGAGAAATTGAATTAAGACAATATATAAGACTAAAAATATTTTTTACAAATTCATCCTTAAAAGTGGTAGTATAGATAATCAAGTATTAAACAATGTATATATATGTATGTATATATATGTATATATACATACATACACACACATATATATTTGTGTGTGTGTGTGTATATGTATATATATATATATGTGTACATATATATATACATACATATTTATATGTATGTATATATACATACATATATATACACACACTATAGGAATTAGAATTGAGTAGCCACCCCCTATAAACTGTAGTGCATCTGGTAAACATTTTTCATGTGATCGGTGGCATTGGCACGACACGCCCTCTAGTACCACAGGGACGGTGGGGAGACTAGGCTTCATGACCTTTTGCCTGCAACAGGATGCTTTAGCTAATCGAGCTAGGCCCATCACCCCAAGTATTAAAGGATATTGTTGATAAGTTGAAATTGAATATTTTGGAGCACCTACGTCATTATAGTTCATCTCTTGGTTGCAAAAATATCATAAGGTATTTGTAAGTGACATATGTTTGCTAAAATTAAAGATAGGTACATATCATGATAAATTGATATGCGATTTTATATTGTATGCTATTTTTTTCTATGTAGATGACAAGAATCAAATACAAAAATATACATGATAGAAGAGAAAAGATTCATGCAATTATGAAGAATGGCATGAAACATACTTTAGTTCCATTTAGGGAGAGAGAAAATTGTGTTTGTGGTACTTGAAAAATTTGTTTAGTGGATGGAAGAAAGTTCTTAGATTCTTTAGAGCATGAGAATGGGTGTTTTTTTATTAATCCCTATGACATGACAAATGAAGGAGAAGCAACACAAGTAGATATTTTATAATTATTGATAGAATATAAGAATATTATAATATATAATCTACTACATGGATTTACACTATTTAAGAAGCATCAATATTTATATGGATTTGATCTTAGGAGCAGTTTTACCAAATAAGATTGCACATAAAATGATGTTAGTAAAGAATGACGAGTTTAAGAGACAAGTACATGATTTGTTGAGGAAAAGTTTAATAAATGAGAGTTTAAGTACATGTGTGGTACTAATAATACTACCACCAAAGAAAGGAGGTGAGTGGAGAATGTGTACATGTAATCGAGTAATAGATAAGATCATAATTAACTATAAATTTTCATCACCAAGGATAGATGTTTTGATGGATTGTTTAAGTGGTGCAAAGTATTTCACTAATATTAGTTTCAAGAATAGTTATCACTAGATTAGAACTAGGGAAGAGTTAAATGCCCTGTATACACACCCCTTTTTTTGTTTCATGAATAAGGGTACCCCTTTTATTCATCATCATCTTTAGTTTTGTTCTTGTTGTTTTTCATTGATAGTTGTGTTAGGGATATTTTATTTTATTTTTCTTAGTTTTTGTGTTTTAGTATGTTTTTGTTATGTTTTGTTACTACGTTCAAGGATCTCATCAAACCTTGACACCTATTCTAAGTTTGAGAGATAAGAGAGTCTTAGGCACTTGTTATGATTTTGGAGCCCTTTTCGTTTCCGATACTCATGATAATTTCAAGATCCTGAGCATTCTTGGAACCTTTCTTTGTTTTTAGCTCCTTAGGTCATTGTTCTTGCTTTGTTAGAGGGATTTAGGGTTTCCTATGTTTAGATTTTAATGCAAATGTTTTTTGTATCCCATCTCCGAAATTTACAATAATAATGACCTAATATTTTGGTTTGTAAAACTCAAAATTTCAAACATCTTTGAGAGTTTTTACAAATTTAAAAGGTTTGACAAAAAAATACTTTTCACCATTAAAAAGTCAAAAATAAAAAACCTCTTAAATTTGGGTTAAACATCAAACCCCTCTCTAAATTTAAAATTCTAACCACTTCTCACACCCTGCGAGTTGACCTTAAGGTGCCCATCATAAATTGAACCCAAAAACAAACTACGAGATTCTCAACCTACCATACATACATACACACATATATATATATATATATATATATATATATATATATATATATATATATATATATATATATATATAACAACAACAACAAACAAAACCAGTTCCAAAGAGACTAAGGTTCCCAAACACCTTTCTAAGTCCCTGCACTTTTCGGACACCCGCAACATAAAATGAATGGTCCCACGGCCTTCAAAGGGCCCATAACCCATCGAAAAGGCCATGACTTTTCTTCACCTTACACTCGAAAGTAGGGATTAACTCGCAACCAATAGTTCTGTTCAAAAACAATAAAATCTTGCCTCGGCCCCAAGAATCTAGCAGCCCTAAAACCTCGATAGTTGTTTAGATCTGCCTTTCATAATTTTTTGAATAAATTGAAGCATTAGTAGTGAGGAAAATGGTTATGGTTTGTTTCATTTTAAAATTGTCTCCTGCAAACTCTACCACTTTTCTCATCGGCATTGTTGGCAGCATGACCATTTGTAAAGGAATAGCATTCACACTCGGTCAACTTGACGAGGAAGATGTTGTAGAACGAGGATTTATGGTGTAGGCCATGGACGACATTTTGGTAGATGTTTCACCTGAACATGGTTCCATTACAGTTTCATAGCTGCAACTTTATATGGAAACTATTCAAGATCTCTCAGATCTTGCCAGTTATAATACTCCCATCATGGAAAACCCAAAGTCGGGTGATGTATCTTTGCCTAGAGCTTCTGTTGTTGATATTAGAGATCAGCAGAGTTCTTTGGAATTGCTACAAACAGGGGAAGAACGTCGGTTTACAGCAAAAAATTCAGTTAAATACTGAATCTTTTTGAAGCCATGAGATTTTAATTGTAAATGTAAGGAGAGCAGTGTGTGCAAAACCTCATATAAAGAGCCATATCATTTGAATGAGAATGGAAATGGTGCTCATCTTCTCACTAGCCTTCATGATGCAATTGTTAGGACAACCAAGCTAGTTTTAGTTGACTTGGCAGGTTCAGATAAGTTAGGAAGTGACAGACACTAGTTAGAGGAAGCAAAATCAAGGAGTCTTTCATTACTTACTGATTCATTTGGTGGAAGCACAAGGACTTCATTGGTTGTGACCATAGAACCTTCACCATGCCATCGAGGGGAAACTGCAAGTAGGATTAAATTTGGACAAAAGGCTGTGAAAGTAGAGAATGCCATAGAAAAAGACATCAAGTAGCAAACCTTGAGATTGTTGACTGTATCTAGCATGAAGCAGGTAAATTTAGAGATAGCATTCAGTAGCAGAGGATGAGGTTCAGGCGACTTTGACAAAGAAGAATGCACAACTCATGGCACAGGCACTGAAAGATGCTCCTCAAATTGATGATTTGAATATTCAATTACATGATCCAGAAAAATACGCCAATGAAGAGTCAGTGTCATTTTGGAATCAGCTGGAAACAGTGCAAAAAGGTTTTAATGAGCAGACTTCTTTGCTAGAGGCAGAAAGAAGTTCCTAGGTGTTTGCAATGTTTTCTGCTGCATAAAATGTAGAACAATCCATCTAATTGCCTCAATGAACTGCATTTGTGATGAGCAAGATTCCCCAGGTATTGATTTCTGCCTGGATACCATTGTAAATGCCACCATAGAAAAAATCATTGAATTGAGAAATTTGGAGGCAGTCTGTTATGAGGTTGGAGGAGCACCAATAATGAATCTTGGCCTATGACATGGAGATTCATTGAGGATTCAGGGCCAGTGCTTACCTCTGATAATCATGTTAACAATGGTTCAAAAACATTATAAGATTCTAGGAAATGGTAAATGTGGGAGACACCACGACTTGGTCAGTCTGAAATTGTCTCTCCTATCTTCAGATTAGGCAAAAGATTTGATGGGGCCTCTTCCCAAAAAAGCTATCCAATCTCTATTTAAATCAAAAAATCACACTCCTATTTTTTCTCAGCAAACAACATTTGGAATCCTCAACGAAGGTATAGATCCAGTATCAAATAGTAATAACCTATTATAAATGCATGAGTTAATTCATGATTCGACTATCTGAGAATGCTAGAGGCTACCAGATAATACATTTTCTTGGGATAATAGAAGGTCAATCAACAAGGCTCGGATTCCTATTTCCTACCAATTTTTTGTTACTTTGATAGGGATGTGCTTTAGGCCTCACATTCATTCCTAAAGCACAATTCCAAACCTTCTATCTAATTTAAGCAATCATCCAATGAAAAAAAACACTTGACCAAAAGGCACAGAAGGAGAAGTTGGATAAGCAGATTTCTTTTTCAGATCGGTTGGATGAAGATGATTTGGAGCAAACAAAAGCTTAATCTGCTTCAAACCATGGCCATGGCAAGCAAAGAAGAGAGTACAGTAAAGGAACCTGTCGACCTCATATGCCTCAGTCTCAATGAATATATTTATGTCAAAATATGTTTCAACAGAGATCTTAAGAGCAAATTGAATGCTTATGATTAGCACCTAAACATGATCCTTAGAGATATTGAAGAAGCCATTACTATAAGGCACATTGATGATGACAATGTGGAAGTGAGGTGACATCTGTTGAATCTAATGCTGAGCAACAACCCAACAGGCCTAGACAGCCTGAGAGCCTGAATGCACATTTTATATGAAAACTGGTGAACACAAATTTGGGTCCTCATGCAAATTCAGTCATCCTCTAAGTTGTAGCTAATGTTGTTGCACAGTCATTGCCCAAATCAAAGAGAGGCATACGATGAAGATATTACATTTAGGAAGAGTATAGCTTTTGGAGGACTTGTGATGACTAAATATACCATTTCTTTGCAAGAAATTGGAACATATAAAGTTGTTCTTTGCTACCAGGTAGAGCACATCTTGAATGAGCAGCTGATCAGATTTGGGAATATTGATTTACATGATGAGGAGGAGATCTGAAAGCACTTTGACAAAGCTAGTCTTCATTATGATTAGGTTCATGACAAGTATCTTTCCTTGAGGAAAAGCATAAAAAGTGGAAGGAAAGTGCTTACAGAAGAATGTGAAGTGGTTATATGATAACAACCATTTTTTGGAAGACAGAGATAATGATAGAAATAATACGACAATGTGACCCGGGACCTAAAATGAAACATGGAACTTTTAAGTTCCCAAGTCCCTGTGCCTTCCCAACCTCCATCCCTCGTAAAGGCAAAAGTTTTAAATGCTTCTATTTTAGTAATTGACCACATCTAAATAATTTTATATTATGATGTTTAGAATCAATCTGAACTTTAGGTTTAATATTTTTTAATCCGTAATAAGAACAAAAAAAATTTATTAGCTTTGTGATTTGTAAGTTTTGAGTCTTCTTGTTTCTTCCAAAAACTCAAAAAACCTTAAAACTTAAAATGTTTAAAACTTATTGAATTTTAAAAGGAATGAATTAATTATGGGGTTTTGGTGATTGATAGGTATTTCTTAAGGTTTGAATGGCAAGAACATCAAATGGATCAATGTTACTCATTCTAGTGGGTCCGATGTGATGAAAGGATTACATGAGACTTTTGATCAATGATCTTTTGAATTTACGAGAAAATGGGTGTGGATTGGAGTAAATGTTTAAATGTAGAACTCTTCAAAAAAGTTAAAAAAATAAAATAAAAAATTAAACATTTTGTATGAAAAATGAGATGGAGACTCAAATGATGACACTTGGCAAAATCATGGAAGATAAAATATTTCTTCCATGGTGAAAAAGGAAAATCGAAAGTGAACTAGTTTAATTGGAGTTTTGAGCAATTAACTTAGAGGATATTAGCATACACATTAGGGTTTCTGGAGTTTTAATTTTAAAGTTTAGTTTATTTTAAGCATACAAATTAAAATGGATAGTTATAGATAAAAAATAATATGCATGTCGATCTAGACTATGCATGGTGGCTTAATTTTAGTTAATTCATTTTTTGCAAACATTGATGTCTTTACGTATAAAAGGCAATTTATTGTGCTTTGAAAGGGGGTGGGAATTGTTATTTTTTTATTTAATGGAACTACAACAATAAAATTTTCCAAAAAAATCATTGTTTCTCTATCCTCAGTGAAATAATTGTGATGGATGTACATGCATATGTTTTGATTTGAATATTAATGTGTTAATGCAAAAATACTAGTTAGAGCTATGCCAAAATTGGGCACTTTAATGAAATTTGAAATTTCAAACGATTCAAATTCCTAGGAGATTGTACTAACTTTGTGGCTCTGTGATTTGATTTGGTTAAGCAAACTTTAGTTTATTTTCATATTGATCCAATCATGCACGTGATCATTCTAGCATAATTTTAGAATTAGGAATCTTCTTCTTTCTCTCTCTCTTTTGATATTTTTTATACTCTTTAGAATTAGGTAAAATAACAACAATGTATTGAAAATAAGTTATCTTATAATTTTTTAGAACTCATAGAAATCATATTTGAGATTAGGGGAAACTAATTTTAGGTTTTGAACTTTGTTTAATTGCTTTATCAGGACCTACCCTTAGAGGGCGGATTCCATAATACAACCATGTAAGTCCCTTTGTGAGAATAGTAAAACAATGAACAACTGAGTGAACCAAAAAGTCAAGACCTAACAACCAAAACCTTGAGGCAATCATCTTTTGTCCAAAGATTTGATTTCCTTTCAAGAGAGATGCAAGTTCATTTGAATTTGCATGTGTTGCGAGTGTATCAAAACACCTGTCAAGAGGAAGGAAATGAATGGAAGTCTATATTTAAAATAAATAAAAGATTGTATGAGTGGTTGGTTATGCCTTTTGAGTGGGCTAATACATACACCACATTTATGAGGTTGATAAATGACATATTAGAATAATATTTGGGCAAGGTTCTTATTTTGGATGATCTATTTATGTTCAATAAGGCTTAACAATACCATATCATATTAGAATTAAAAAGATTGAAAAAAGAAAATGTGTTAAAAAATTATAAGAAGTATATTTTCATTAGGAAAAGGTTGGTATGCGTGTGCTTTATATTCTCAAAAAAAAGGTTTTAAGGTAAATCTAAATAAATTTAAAGCAATTGTTGAATGGCCTACACTAGTGAATGTTGGAGAGGTAAGAAGTTTTCATATATTATCTATTTTTTATAGGAATTTTAGTCGTATTTGTACACCAATAATAGAGACTATGAGAGAAGACGATAAATAATTTAAGTGGAAATTAGGAGAAAATATTATCTTTAAGTTATAAAAAAAAATAAAGCGACATAATAAATAGTTTTAGAATTTTCTTATCTTGATAAAGAATTTCAAGTTGTATATTTGTATGGATCCATATAGTCATACAGTAGTCGTACCCCCTCCTACATAAGCCTTGTGTGGACTATTTACATTTTTTGGTAGATTTTTTAAATCAGTGGTGATCATTTTTTTTGGCATCAAGTTTTTTTGTAACATTATTTTTTTATTATGTGGTGACATTTTATTAATAGGTAGGGAACTTTTGTCACTATCACCCAACTGGTAGTAGAGCACTATTAGGTTTTTCTCAAATGATGACACAAATCCAACCCCCTGACCCCTCCAAACCACTGGAAGGGTATTGACTCGATATGATCTCTACTGGTGGCTCTATACTGGCCAATAGATAATCCCCAACAACCTAACACTTACCACTAAACAAATTTTCAAGCCATTTTAAAAATATTTTTTGAGCTCCAATGACTATTTTTCCATAAGACAATGGTTTTATTTTCCCAAACAATGATGTTTACCTTCCAAAGATAGTGTTTTTATGTTTCTAGTGGTTTCACAACCATATGAGAATGTTTCAGGCAATTAAAAAATATACCAACATCCTTCTTTTATTGAGGTTAGCATGATGTCACCTATATAGCTACTCCTAGCTTTCCCTAGCCCTAATTTACCATAAATAAGCTTTTTTGGAGGATAATTTGAACATATAGTGTCAAAAATATGGTTCTAAGAACTTTCTAGTGGTACAAGTATTTTTCTTAGATTTTGTTGTCGATACATTGTATCACCTATCAAAATCATATCTTCATTTTTGGCTTCCAAGCTCATAATTTTTTACTTGGTTCTCCACTTTTTGTGGTTCTTGTGGCATTGGAAAGCTATTTTATAGATATTCACAATTATTCATGCACTTTTTCTAGAATCTACCCTAGGAATTTTTTATTTAGTTAATCATTATTCCGCATACTATTTCATTACTTGGATATTTTAGCACCTAGAAATAAATTATTTGCATGAGATGAATTCATTTGAGCTAATCTATATGTAAGATTTGGCTGAAAAGCCTACCCTGGATACAAATGAATGAAGGAAAGAAAATATAGAAATAAAAAATGAGCAAGAATAAATTATATTCTACTCAATAGAATGCAAAACTTACAATGAGCTTGAGAATTTATGTTAGATGTTGTGATTACACAGGGGAACCCCTTGGTTATACAGAGCTCTCCAATCTCTATTTAAATAAAAAAAAAATCATATTCCTTCTATTTTCTCTCAGCAAACAACATTTGGAATCCTCGACCAAGGTATAGGTCCAATATCAAATAGTAACAACCTATTGCAAATCCATGAGTTAATTCATGATTTGACTATCTGAGAATGCTAGAGCCTACCAGATAATACATTTTCTTGGGATAGAATGAGGGATAGAAGCTCAATCATTCCTACCAATTTTTTGTTACTTTGATAGGGATGTGCTTTAGGCATCATATTCTTTCCTAAATCACAATTCCAAACCTTAAATATAATTTAAGCAATCATCCAATGAAAATAACATTAGACCAAAAGGCACAGGAGGAGAAGTTGGATAAGCATATTTCTTGATCAGATCGATTAGATGAAGATGATTTGGAGCAAACAAAAGCTTAATCTGCTTCAAACCATGGCCATGGCAAAAAAAAGAAGAGAGTACAGTAAAGGAACCTGTCAACCTCATATGCCTTAGTCTCAATCAATGTATTTATGTCAAAATATGTTTCGACGGAGATCTTAAGAGAAAATTGCATGTTTATGATTAGCACCTAAACATGATCCTTAGAGATATTGAAGAAGCCATTACTATAAGGGACATTAATGATGACAATGTGGAAGTGAGGTGAAATATGTTGAATCTAATATTGAGCAACAACCCAACAGGCCTAGATAGCCTGAGAGCCTGAATGTACATTTTATATGAAAACTGGTGAACACAAGTTTGGGCTCTCATGCAAATTTAATCATCCTCTGTTGTAGCTAATATTGTTGCACAGTCATTGCTCAAATCAAAGAGAGGCATACGATGAATATATTACATTTAGGAAGACATAATGACCCAATTGATATAGCTTTTGGAGGACTTGTGATGACTAAATATACCATTTCTTTGCAAGAAATTGGGACATATAGAGTTCTTTGCTACCAGGTAGAGCACATCTTGAATGAGCAGCTGATCAGATTTGGGAATATTGATTTACATGGTGAGGAGGAGATCTGGAAGCACTTTGAAAAAGCTAGTCTTCATTATGATTAGGCTCATGAGAAGTATCTTTCCTTGAGGAAAAGCATAAAAAGTGGAAGGAAAGTGCTTACAAGAATGTGAAGTGGTTATGATGATAACAACCATTTTTTGGAAGACAAAGATAATGATAGGAATGATACGAAAATGTGACCCGGGACCTAAAGTGGAACATGGAACTTTTAAGTTCCCAAGTCCCCGTGCCTTCCCAACCTCCACCCCTCGTAAAGGCAAAAGTTTTAAATGTTTCTATTTTAGTAATTGACCACATCTAAATAATTTTATATTATGATGTTTATAACCAATCGGAACTTTAGGTTTAATATTTTTTTATCCATAATAAGAACAAGAAAAAATTATTAGCTTTTGGATTTGTAAGTTTTGAGTCTTCTTATTTCTTCCAAAAACTCAAAAAAATCTTAAAACTTAAAATGTTTAAAATTTATTGAATTTTAAAAGGTATGAATTAATTATGGGGTTTTGGTGATTGATACGTACTTCTTGAGGTTTGAATGGCCACAACATCAAATTGATCAATGTTACTCATTCTAACGGGTCTTGTTAGAATTGGCTATGGCTGCCAAGATCTTGAGACCAAATGGAAAGCACAAAAGAGAGAGATGAATATGACAAGAATAAACTGTATTCAATGTCAATGATATGATTGTTTTTACAATGAGAGATCCCTTGGTTATATAGCCAAGGTGAGATGCAAGATGTCATAGGATTATGACAAGTGTCTTAATCATATGACATGAGACAACTAATCACACTTACCTAGGTTCACATGTAGTAGTTGTCAAAAATAAGATAACAACTAATGACAACTAACACCTTTTAAAAGATTTCTTCCTAGGACCTAAGTAAACTTAACATGTGTAAATAAGTCCCCTAGTAATGGATGAACTAGGTACAAGACTTTATTTACACCAACACCCCCCCTTAAGTGCAACTTAGGGAGTAGCAGATTATTACGCAAATGACACAAAGATGCAAGGATGGGTCCCGACTACTAGGCCATGTTAGGTACTCATGTACATATGCAATGCAATGATAAGGAAATTTCTCCAAAATGGAGAAAAGGAGAAAACCCAATGGGACAAAACTCCTCCCCAAAAGAAATATGAAATATACAAAAACTGAAATACTCTCAATGATGAATGAGAAGGTAAAAACCCCATGTGAGGAAAAAGACCCCCCCATAAGAGAGAAGTAGAAGAGAGACAAGGCAACCCCCCTCAATGTTGAGTCTCCTGCAATGATGGTAGAAGCTCGACATTAAATGTTGAAGATGATCCAATCTTGCCGAACAACATTCCTCCCCTTAGGAAGAAACAAAACCAAGGATGTATGCAGGATATCAAGAAGATGGATGATGTATGATGATGTCTTTAAAGCATGCTCAAGTGTCTCCATGTCGATGCCAAACGTTGACACACTCCAAACAGGCGTTCTAGGCCACACTGCTAAAGAGGACAATCCAACATCTAGTAGAGATGAATGTAGAGCACAATCCAAAGACAAAGATATCCCCTCTGAAGACAAAAGGCCTGGTTCCAAATGTTGTCCAAAAGTATCCACACTCATGCCAATCTGCAAAGAATGATCATGTAGAGAATGAACAAGAGGGTCAATGTGTTCCCTCATAACAATTGAAGAAGGAGCATCTTCATCAAAGAGAAGATGAATGCTATCGATGATGTACTCCAAATATGCAAGATGAGACTCCACAAACAAGTCTGAAATACCTGTCAAGAAGTCATCCAAAGTAGCCATATCTAGAAGACTATCAAGATCCTGCTGCACTGAATCACAAGGAACCCAAACTCTAGAATCACAAGCATCATCAACTGCAATAGTAGATGGAGGAGATGAAATACATGACTCAAGAACTGAATCTGATGTGAGAATTCCCAAGTTCAAGTAGCCAAAAGTCTCCTCTAAATTATGGTTGTGGTCAATAGCCGAAGGAATAATGTCACCATCAAAAGCAAAATGTGCAAAGGTATATAACCGAGATGAATGATCAACAACCCCAATATCAGTGATCTCTCTACTCTCCAAGTCTCAAATGATGACTGAATCAGGTGTGAACTCCACAGTTCTCCCATCTCCACCATGCGTAATCTGATATATGGAAAGAAGATTGTTCATCAAATGAGGAACACACAAGACATACTAAAAAGTGTTCCCAAAACTAATAGATCCATTCCCAATTACACTCATGTATGTACTGTTTCACATCAAGATAGGAGACATATTACAAGGCTGAAATGAAGAGAAGATAGTTTGTGAAGAATCCATATGATGAGAAGCTCCTGAATCTAGAAGTCATCTCCCTGATCCTGGACCTGAAAGAGCACAAAGATCTTTTCCTTTATATCCTGATGTTGATGCTTGACCTTTGTCCTTTTTAGACTATTTTGAAGTAGAAGGAGAGGAGGATTCAGACACCAAAACCAAAAACTAATTGCACCACTATGTAGAGCACAAAAAATTAGCCCAAATAAAAGAAAATTGCTTGAGAAAAGGAGTCAGAATGAGCAAGTTATGAGCATTTGAAGATCAAGTGCAAAAATGAAAACTCAAACTGTGAGGGGGGAGAATTTTTTTTTTAAAAAGCTGACATATTGCTGACGTCATCAAATAACTATGTTAAATTTGATGGCTATGTGGCGTAAAAAAAAGCATATTCTCCCTGCCAATGGAATATTCTTCTGTCCTGCAGCTTGAAATTGTTGGGCATCGATGGGTGCGCAAAATCTTTGAGAATATTCAGCACCAATTTCTGAAAACTCCAACCGGAATTAAGTACAACACCAATTATTTGAATAGATGTCGTCGGAGTTTTGAAGACAGTTCCCACCGGTTGGAATAAAGGTGAGGGGTCTGTGGGTTTATGTGGCCCGCTCTAGCTTTGCCACATGGCGGATCCGTGGAGAAGCAGTGGGGCTGCTCATACCTACCTTTGTAGGGAGTTACATAGTACCTTGTACTGCTATAATCCACAGAAAACAAAACTTTTTCTTTGATTATTTTTGCTATGATTTTTCAAATAAAAATTCTTGATAAATTTTAAATATTTTTGAAAAAGTTTTCAGAATTTTTTTACCGAAATAAAATATTTATTTTTGAAGAATCGTACCACTAATGCATTAATGGCGCGACCTAGGGGGTCGTACGACTCCATGGGAAAAAAATATTTTCCTCACCGGACAACTTGCTCCGATTTGGACGAATTGGCAGTCGATCTTAGGGTTTTTGGCCCTTCTAGACGCAATGGCAAGGTCAGATTTGACCCAAAATGCTCCAAAATTGCAGCTACCTTTTGGATCTGGAAACCACACTCCAGCTTCAAACCCTCAAAGATTTGGCCTCATAAGTCCGATTTGGACAAAATAAAAGGAAATATCAACTTTCTCGAACCTTTCGGACGTAATAGTGAGATCAAATTTGCACCAACAAGCTCCGATTTGAGCCTGCAATAAAGAGCCAAAAATGGAACACCTCCAAATCTGGTATCTCTCTTTAGAAAAAGACTCTCCAATGGCACCCAACTAGCTCTAATACCATGTTAGAATTGGCTATGGCTGCCAAGATCTTGAGACCAAATGGAAAGCACAAAAGAGATAGATGAATATTTGACAAGAATAAACTATATTCAATGTCAATGATATGATTTTTTTTACAATGAGAGATCCCTTGGTTATATAGCCAAGGTGAGATTCAAGATGTTATAGGATTATGACAAGTTTCTTAATCATATGACATGAGACAACTAATCACAGTTACCTAGGTTCACATGTAGTAGTTGTCAAAGATAAGATAACAACTAATGACAACTAACACCTTCTAAAAAGATTCCTTCCTAGGACCTAAGTAAACTCAACATGTGTAAATAAGTCCCCTAGTAATGGATAAACTAGGTACAAGACTTTATTTACACCAACATTCTGATGTGATGAAACGATTATACAAGACTTTTGATCATGATCTTCCGAATTTGCAAAAGTAGTGTGTGGATTGGAGTAAATTTTTAAATGTAGAACTCTTCAAGAAATTTTGTATGCAAAATGAGATGAAGACTCAAATGGTGACACTTGAAAAAACTATGGAAGATAAAATATTTCTTGCATGGTGAAAAAGGGAAATTGAAAGTGAACTAGTTTAAATAGAGTTTTGAGCAGTTAACTTAGAGGATATGAGCATACAAACTAGGGTTTCTGAGTTTTATTTCAAAAGTTTAGAAAATGGATAGTTATAGATAAAAAATAATATGCATGTTGATCTAGACTATGCATGGAGGCTTAATTTTAGCTATTTATTTTTTGCAAACATTGATGCCTTCTCCTATAAAAGGAAATTTATTGTGCTTTGAAAGGGTGTAGGAATTGCTATTTTTTTAATTTAATGGAACTACATCAATAAAATTTTCCAAAAAAATCATTATTTCTCCATCCTTAGTAAAATTATTGTGATGGATGTGCATGCATATGTTTTGATTTGCATATTTAGTGTGTGTATAAGAGAAAATTTGCACCCTATGTGAAATTCCCCTTTTTTCCTTTGTCCACCTTAGAAAACCAAGTTCGGAGGCTTAATTCCACCTAAGCATGTTGTTGACATCACACTTGGCGCCTGTTTTGAGTGTCGGTGGAGGCGTTTCTGTTAGAGACACCCGCGCAGCACGTAGACGTCTGTGCGGCACGCTTCATCCCTGGTAGATTCCTGCGGCTAAGCCATCAGAAGCATTACTCTTCTCATTGGCAGTGAAGTTGTAACGCCTCCTTCGACCGACTGACCCGAATAAGGTTGTTTTCTTCCTTCATTCCTTCATATCCATTCATTCCACATTCAATCCAACTCTTGACAACTCTTCACAGCTTCTAGCATTCAATTGAACTCCATTCTATCACTCCACAAGTTCACTTTCACTCACTTCAAGCATTTCAAGCATTCCATTGCAAAAACATCTCACTTTGTCAACCCAGTAGAGCATGTTTGGGACCACGCCATTGCAGCAAAGGCTTGAGTTCCTCTCATTTCTCCCCCAAGCAACCTTGAGTGCTCTTGGTGGAGGTGGTAAGCTTCCCTCTCCTCTCCTCTATCACTTGGTTGAGTAGCATAGCACTGCTTTGTAGTGTTTGTATTCCATTTACTTTATTGCTTCTTTATCTTGTTTCCTTAGCTATCTGTGGAGGTGGAAACACCTAAACAGGGGTCTGACTAAGGTAGGCCCCTATACATCCACCCAACATTTTCCCTCTTTCTATGTGTAGGAGTACATTCTCTTCGAAGGATCAGTAGGCGAACGAACTTCTTGGTGAGATCCTCCTTGCCCTTATCACTCTTGCATTTCTACTTTACAACATTAGAGAATACTTTGTTTATTTGTTAGTGTCATTTTGGCCCTTTAGTTAGTCAGCTGGGCCATTAGTCGTTTTAGCAGGTTTGAACTTGTCTCTACTATTGTCTGTCCATATAGATGCCAACACACTTTAGAGACACCAGCGCATCGTGCTATCATCCAAAGGCTGCGCTTTCATCTTCATATAGAGAGCTCCCTAAGATGTAGAGTTGAACCTAAAAACTGACTCGCCTAACCCTGCATTGAAACTTAGGATTGCAGAGTGGTTGTAGGACATCATAGTCCTCATCATTCTCATCTTTATAACCCTAAACATTGCACTTAGCTGAGGTAAGTTAGGGAAGCCTCTCACATCTTGACCCTTCATGACCTGGGGTCTTGCATGTGGTGGTCCCCCTCTCTTACATTTTTGGTGAACCTGACGTGAAACGTCTGTTCATCTATTGGTGTTGGGGGCTTTCCTCAGGTATTTTGTGATTGTTGTGTCCTTGGGTGTTGTGAAAGTTTATGAGCATCACAACCTAATCCACAACTTTTGGGCATATCATGAGAAGTGTACGAAACCTCCTGATGGATAGGACGAAGGTCTCACTTGGCCTCTCTATAGGCCTATTCTCTGGTCCTGCCATTAGCTTGGCTAAATAGGAGCAGTTATCGAGGAATGAGATGGGATTTTCTAATGAAACCAATCACATTCCCACTCCTCCTGCATCTCCCACACCATCATCGGTGGATGAGCATGAGGTCGTTCAAATCCTTGCTAAATATTTGTTCGCCCTTGCAAAAGGGTTGGGTGACCTTGAAAACTATAAGGAAAGCTAGATGCGGAAACAACTCTCCTAACGTCAAAACCTTAGTGAAGGATGCAAAGATACTTTTAAATTTTCAATTACAGTCCAATTAAGATACACTTTAAAGCAATAACAGAAACAAAGAAATAACATACACACATGAACACAAGATTTACGTGGGAAAACCCTTATGGAAGAAAAACCCCTTTGTATTATAGTAATGAAATTACATACAGAGTTCGGGCTTCACTCTCTCTGATGTCAATTTACAACAACATTCACAATGATCAACCTTGCTACAGAATATTCAACACTCAGAATTAAATTCACTGATCACTCATCAAAATGATCATCCAACTGTTCATGCAACCCTCAAACCATTCATCAAATCCAACATCACATCATCTGCAACTCCAGAGTATATCTATGTCACCCTTGTCTATTGAACTTCCTCACAGAACTATCACAATAGACTAACTTCCAATGGTTCCCATTTGGATTCTCTGATTGGTCGAAGACACACCACATAGGATGGTCTCCCAATCCGTCAAAGGCGTTCAACCTGTATTCGCATGTCGATGAGACACTAACCGTGTCTTCCCAATGCCATAAGACCTAATTGTAGCTGTCACCAAGAGTCCTCACTATCGGCAAGAGGTTACACCAAGTTCAGAAAGCTATCGTTCAGACTTCTCCTTGTCACCAAGACCTCATACCGATGATCATCACTTGTATCGCTATCGCCAAGATAATCGTTATTCGATGAGACATCATACTGAAGTCCCAAAGTCACATAGACGTTAGCTTTCCATTCGGTGAGACTATTGCTACTTTCCAGGACATCACACCGATGTTCACAAGTTATTCTGAAGTGACCAACAATCAGCAAGACTTACCGCTATCACCAAGAGATTACACCGAGCCTTCATGTCATATCAAAACAAACAACCATCGGCAGGACTTACCGCTATTGCCAAGAGGTTACAACAATGTTCACACCTATCGGCAAGAGAACCCACCATCGACAAGACTTCTTACTGAGACTTCCAAGTTACCCTGATGAGCATTGGTGAGACAAACATAAGTCACCAAGAGTTCATATCGAAGCCTCCGTGTTACCCCGAAGTCTCCAAGTGAATGCTATCGGTGAGACTTTCCATATCGACAAGACTTCATACCGAACATCCCAGTCTCCCCGAGATCAGCATTCGGTGAGACCAGCACCTGTCGCCAAGACTTCACACCGAAGCCTTTGTGTTACCACAAAGACTCCAAGTGAATACTTATCGGCAAGACTCTGGCTATCGCTGAGACTTCATACCGAAGCAATCCTTTCGGCTAAGGGTCTCCCCGACACCGCTTGTCACCTAGAGTCTCCCCGATATTCGATAAGAGTGGCATGTCGGCCAGAGATATCCACTCGGCAAAAGGTTATAGCGAATGCCACAAATCATAGTGACAACACCAGTCGGCAAGACATCAACAAAGTCACAGCGACCAGAACATTTCAAAAGGTTTCACATCTGCTAGTCGGCCAGACACAATGAAGGTCATACCGACTTTGCACTTCCAGAGGTTTTAGCTTGTGAAATAGAGGCACATATTTCCAACAATCTCCCACTTGACAAAGATCACACAAGCACCTCCAGAGCACAACAAAACTACCAAAAATCATGGGCACTGAGGCCCATCGAATTGGCACACCACCTGAACTTTTCTTTGTTCACTGGTTTCATCAATGCATTTGCAACATTCTCCAGAGTATCCACTTTTTCTAACGAAACCTTTCCATCCTCCACCATATCTCATACAAAGTGATACTATACATCTATATGTTTCTTCCTAGCATGGAAAGTAGGATTCTTTTCCAAACAAATAGCACTCTGACTGTCACAGTAAATTGTTATTTTCTTTGCATCAAAACCAATGTTAGAACACAAATGTTTTAACTAGATTGCTTCTTTACAGGCGTGTGTTGCTACCATGTATTCTGCCTCTATAGTGGACAAAGCGACTACAGCTTGCTGCTTACTCATCCAACTAACTGCACCACCATTCAACATGAAAGTATATCCACTGGTGGATATTCTACTGTCAATGTCCCCTACCCAATCAGAATCCACATAACCTCGAATGCTGAGAGTCCTCTGTGATTCAACCAAGTTCCCATTGTAACACAAAGCATATTCTGAAGTGCCCTTCAAATATTTGAATACTCTTTTTACAGCATCTCAATGTGTCCTTCCAGGATTAGCCATAAACTGACTAAGTACTCCCACTGCTTGGGCAATGTATGGCCTTGTACAGACCATTGCATACATAAGACTGCCAACCACACTAGCTAGGGTACACTGGTCATGTCCTCCAATTCAGTAGGAGATTTTGGACAGTCTTCAATAGATAGCTTCATTCCCTGCAAAACTGGAACAACTAGCTGCTTGCAATCATTCATACAAAATCTCTCTAGAATAGTCTTAATATACTTACTCTGACTGAGCCAAAGTTTTGTATCCTTCCTGTCCTTGGTTATTTCCATCCCCAGAATATACCTTGCTGCACCAAGATCTTTCATTTCGAACTTAGCGGACAACTGAGACTTAAGATCAGAAATCATCAACTTACTATTGCCTATGAACAACATATCATCAACATAGAGCAATAATAAGAACTTGATCACTTTCAGCTTTGTAATACACACAATGATCAATTTTGATCTTACAAATCCCAATGACAAAACAAAGTGTCAAACTTTTGTACCACATTCTAGAATTTGCTTTAACCCATACGAGATTTATTCAACTTGCAAACCAATTTTTCTTTACCTTTTTCCACAAAGTGCTCAGGTTGGGACATATAAATCTCTTCTTCAAGATCACCATGAAGAAATGTTGTCTTCACATCCATCTTTGACCTCTAAGTCATACATTGTTGCAAGTGACAAAAGAAATTTGATAGATGTCAGCTTAGCTATAGGAGAAAAAATTTCCCCATAATCAATTCCCTCTACCTGGGAATAACCCTTCACAGCCAACCTTGCCTTGCATTTTTCCACACTGCCACCCGGACCTATTTTCTTTTTAAATACCCATTTGTAGCCCACAAATTTTTTGCCTTTAGGCAAGGGCACCAAACTCCAAGTATCATTCTTTTCTAATGATTCCATTTCTTCATTCATGGCTTCCAACCAAGAGTTTGAATCAGACATTCTAAATGCCTCTTTCACAGTCCTAGGTTCATCAGTGCTAGAGATTAAAGCATAGGCACAAGTAGAATCTATCAAAAAGAACCCATACCTATCAGGTTGCTTTCTTTCATGAGTTGACCTCCTCACTTGCTGAGGCTGAGGTTCTTCTTCTTCTTCAGAACTTTCAGAACTACTTGAGCTCTCTTCAATTTCAGGTAGATTTTGAATTTTCAATTCCTCTTTATGTGGTGTCGAAGGAATTTCAACTACATCCTTTTTGTTTTCTGATTTTGTCTCTAACTGCAAATCCAAGGTGGAAGGCTTCAGCTCACGAAAGATAACACTTATGCTATACATAACCTTCTCCGTATCAGGATTCCAAAGCTTGTATCATTTTATGCTAGCACTATAACCAATAAAAATACATTTGACAGCCTTGTTCTCCAGTTTAGATCTTTTTCTCATACGACACATGTGCATATGCCTCACAGCCAAAAACATGAATATGTCTTAAAGAGGGATTTGTACCAAACCATGCTTCTAAAGGTGTTTTATCAACAAGAGCGAAATTCGGAGAACGATTTATCAAGTAACATGTTGTAGCAACTGCCTCAGCCTAGAACTTCTCCTCCAAGCCAACACTGCTCAGCATACTTCATGCTCTTTCCATCACTATCCTGTTGAACCTTTTTGCAACTCCATTTTGCTGCGGAGTGTAAGGTGTAGTTTTATGTCTTTTAATTCCATGATCTTTACAGTACCTCTCAAAATAATCAGAACAAAATTCACCGCCATTATCAGTCCTTAAACATTTTATTTTTCTTCTAGTCTAATTTTCTACAAGGTTCTTAAATTCCTTAAACCGACTAAACACTTCTGATTTACTTTTCAAAAATAAACAAATGTTCTTCTCGAATAATCATCAATGAACGATACATAGTACCTTGACTTAGACAAAGAAGGAACATTCACTGGACCAAATATATCAGAATGAATATAATCTAGCAAACCAGAAGATTTATGAGGACTAGAATAAAATGAAACACGGTGTTGTTTACCATATATACAATGTTCACAAAATTCAAATTCGATGTTACAATCTTCAAGCCCCTCAACTAGGTTTTTATTCTTCAAGTTTTGAAACCTTTCTCACCAATGTGGCCTAGCCTATGATGCCAAAGCATAGTCTTTTCTGCTGGAAGTTTAACTTCCATAGAGTTTACAGAAATAGGAACTTTTTCCTCTTTTCCTCCATGAGTAGCTTTCTATGACTTTGCAGAGACACTATTGCTTTGCACAGCATGTGCATCAAGCTTATACAAGGTACCAACATGAGCACCTCTTGCTAGCACCATAGAGCCTCTAGTCATCTTGCAGCCATTTCCAGAGAACGTGACTTGTACTCTAATATCATTCAACATAGTAACATAAAGTAAGTTTCGAGCCAAACCTGGTATATGCATTACATTATTAATTCCCTTCACTCTTCCATCAGGGAATTGAATTCTGACTCTCCCATGGCCAACTATTTCCAATGATGAATCACTTGCCAAATACACCTTTCCACCATTGTATTTTTCATACTTCATGAACCAGTCTCTATGAGATGTCATGTGGAAAGATGCTTCAGATTCAATCAGCCAGACATCATCTGATGCGTGTGTAGCCAAAGCTGCAATGAAGGCATCTGCATCACTATGAGAAGAATCATTGTCGGAACAATACTTCTTCTTTTTTTCTCCTCTTTACAATCCTTTCGAACATGACCAGGTTTCCCACAATTCCAACACTTCACCTTGGACTTGTTTCCAGGAGACTTTGATTTCCCTTCTGACTTGGATTTAGACTTCTGGTCCTTCTTCTTGCCTTTCTCTTTCAACCTTCCTCTAATAGTAAGGGCCTCCTTTTCCATCTCAGAAGATTTCCTTCTCATCTCTTCTGATAACAAAGAAGCAACAACATCTTCCATCTTGAAACTGGATGTTGTACTCCCAATAGCCATCACCAGGTGATCCCAAGAATCTGGCAAAGAACACAATATCAACATACAACGATCCTCTTCATCAATCTTCATGCCCACAAATGTTAACTATGCAATCAACATGTTGAATGCGTTCAAATGATCAACAACAGACCCTCCTTCCTGCATTTTCAAAGTGTACAACTTCTTCCTCAAGAACAATTTATTCACCAAGGACTTGCCCTGATAAATAGTTGTCAGTTTCTTCCACAAGGAAGATGTAGTCTTCTCTTCATGCACATTCAGAAGAACGGAGTCTGCCAAATAGAGCCTTATCATCCCCTTAGATTTTCTATCTGCAAGGTCCCAATCCTCTTGCTTCATGCCTGTAGGCTTTGCTCCAGACACATCAATCCAAAGATCACAATCAACCAATAGATCTTCCATCTTAAGTTTCCATAACTCAAAATTGCTGCCATTGAATTTCTCTATTTCAATCTTTCCTTACGTGCTTGCCATCTTAACCTATAATTCAAATTACCAAATTTCTACAAGACTCCCATTGAACAGAAATTGACTCAAAAAACCCAACGTACCCACAAGGATAACAGAACTGGCTAGGCTCTGATACCACTTGTAAGGAAAGCTAGATGCGGAAACAACTCTCCTAATGTGAAAACCTCAGGGAAGAATGTAGAGATACTTTTAAATTTTCAATTACAGTCCAATTAAGATACACTTTAAAGCAATAATAGAAACACAGAAATAACATACACACATGAACACAAGATTTACATGGGAAAACCCTTACGGGAGAAAAACCCACCACACGAAGAAAAACCCCTTTGTATTACAGTAATGAAATTACATACAGAGTATGGGATTCACTCTCTCTGATGTCAATTTACAACAACATTCACAATGATCAACCTTGCTATAGAATATTCAACACTTAGAATTACATTCACTAATCACTCATCGAACTGATCATCCAACTATTCATGCAACCCTCGAACCATTCATCAAATCCAACATCACATCATCTGCAACTCCAGAGTATATCTATGTCACCCCTGTTTGTTGAACTTCCTCATAGAACTGTCACAACAGACTAACTTCCAATGGATCCCATTTGGATTCTCTGATTGGTCAAAGACACACCACATAGGATGGTCTCCCAATCCGTCAAAGGCGTTCAACCTATATTCGCATGTCAGTGAGACACTAACCGTGTCTCCCCGATGCCATAAGACCTGACTGTAGTTGTCACCAAGAGTCCTCACTATCAGTAAGAGGTTACACCAAGTTTAGAAAGCTATCACTTAGACTTCACCTTGTCACCAAGACCTCATACCGATGATCATCACTTGTATCGCTATCACCAAGACAATCGCTATTCGATGAGACATCATATCGAAGTCCCAAAGTCACATAGACATTAGCTTTCCATTCGGTGAGACTATCGCTACTTGCCAGGACATCACACCGATGTTCACAAGTTATTCTGAAGTGACCAATAGTCAGAAAGACTTACCGCCATCGCCAAGAGATTATGTCAAGCCTTCATGTCATATTGAAACAAACAACTGTCGGCAGGACTTACCGCTATCGCCAAGAGGTTACAGCGATGTTCACACCTATCGGCGAGAGAACCCACCTTCAGCGAGACTTCTTACCGAGACTTCCAAGTTACCCCAATGAGCATCAGTGAGACAAACATAAGTCGCGAAGAGTTCATAGCGAAGCCTTCATGTTACCCCGAAGACTCCAAGTGAATGCTATTGGCGAGACTTTCCATATCGACAAGACTTCATACCGAACATCCAAGTCTCCCTGAGATCAACATTCGGTGAGACCAGCACCCGTCGCCAAGACTTCACACCGAAGCCTTTGTGTTACCGCAAAGACTCCAAGTGAATACTTATCGGCAAGACTTCAGCTATCGTTGAGACTTCATACCGAGGCAAGCCTTTCGGCCAAGGGTCTCCCTGACACCGCTTGTTGCCCAAAGTCTCCCTGATATTCGATAAGAGTGGCCTGTCGGCCAGACATCTCCACTCGAAAGAAGGTTACAGTGAACGCCACAAGTCACAACGACAACACCAGTTGGCAAGACATCAACAAAGTCACAGCGACCAGAACATTTTAAAAGGTTTCACATCTGCTAGTCGGCCAGACACAATGAAGGTCATATCGACTTTGCACTTCCAAAGGTTTCAGCTTGTGAGATAGAGGCACATATTTCACATATTTCCAACAAAAACCATTTGGAAAGAAATCCAAAGATGGCTAAAGCCGCTCGGATTGTTAGTGAACTATATGATGGGTAAAGATTGAATAGGCATAGACCTTTTAAGTAGTCTCCTCAGTCTTGTCGAAGCGTGCGCTCCTTCAGGAAACCCTAGCTTCGCACAAGGAGTCACCTTCAAAGAGTGTGAGGGACAATTATGGGTATCAATTCCTCCCACTTCTATCTACATGGTTGATGTGGTCCCTTTCATTAGTATCCCTTTCATCCCTAATCTACCAAAAACTATCAAGGTGAATAAAGTCTCGTTGGGCTTTAGCTTTACCCCTTCTGTCACCTCTGGTGGTGGAGGTTTTGGCGGAATAGGTGATGGAGGCTTTGGTAGTGGCAGTGGATTCGGTAGTGGAGGTGGTGTTGGCAGAGGCAGTTCTAGCGGAGGTCATGGTGGTGGTTCTGGCAGAGGCCATACTAGCGGCGGTGGCTCTAGCGGAAGTCACACCAGTGGCGGTTTTGGAGGTGGACTTAGCGGTGGTTCTAGAAGAGGTTCCTCAGGCCCTCTATCTTCTAATGACCCTATTCTAAACACTCTACTTCAGAACATGGGTAAGATGCAGAGCCAGTTGGTGAGCCTTTCCTAGGCCTCTGCCTAGCCTCTCTTCCAACCTTTCTTCCAAAATAGCCCATTTTCATTTGCTATCTTGAACACTCCCTTCCCTCAGGTAATGGAGATACCTAAATTTGAGAAGTTTGGTGGAAAAGGAGATCCCTAGATACATGTGTCCACCTTTAACGCCCTTTGCATTGACTTCTTCCATCATGACGCATTGATGGCTAGACTATTCCCGCAATCTCTCAAGGACACAACACTTGAGTGGTACTATTCCTTGCCTGAAAATTCTATTTTCTCATTTGATCAACTTGTAAATCAGTTCCTTAGACAATTCCAAGCAAACATTAGGCCGAAAATGACCTTTTTAGATCTCATCCGATGTAAGCAAGGAGATAATGAAAAGATTACTGATTTTATAGCGCATTATCAAGCACTTCTTTCACAAATCTCGTATCAGCTACTCGATTATGATGTGCAGAAGGTATTCATAGGGAACTTATAAAGGCCTTGGCAAGGGAAGTTCACCCTTATGAAATACCATTCTTTCACACATTTGTGTGCGTCTTTACGGGAATACCAGCAGATGGTTGCTCAGTTTGGGGGGTCCTCCTCGTGCTCCCATTCTAAAGGAAATTCCATCATATCAATCTCTAGGAAGGGTAAAGCCATTGTGAATGTAGTAGCCGATGTTGATGATAATGGCCTCAAACGCAACCAAAAATTCATGAAGTTGTTTGAATCTTATACTTCCATCTTGCAGAAGTTGTTGAAGGATAAGATCATAACTTTGTCGATCCCTAAGCCTGTTAAGGAACCTTACCCTAATTGGTATGATGGGAGCACTTATTGTCAATACCATCATGTTAATGGACATGATACTGAACATTGTATGTGGTTGCATCATGAAATACAAGACCACATCAAAGATAGTACCATTCATCTCAATGGGAGCAAACATAACACTAACAAATCAGTTGCAAAAGCTAATAGTGAATTGCAGATATACACGGACCCGTTTACATCACATTCTGCTAACATGATTATCGATCCCACTGATTTTGTTTCTCAACCCAAGGCCTACATAAACATGTTCATGGTAACTCTAACCATTCCACCCCCGCTTGGTTCACCAGATGTTACATTTACATCACAAAATTTACCCTTGAACAACAAACCTTCACCTCTCTACATTCCTGCTCATGTCAATGGTAACATTATGATAGGAGTCTTAATTGACCCCGCAAGCCATGTGAATGTTATTATTGAAGAAACATTAGTATTGAATTCACTGCAAAAGGAAAAATATGAAGAAACAAAATCTACCATCCGTACTCACGATGGTATGGGTCTTAAACCTTATGGCTCAATCACTTTGTCTATCCTGGTTGGACCTAGGACTGTTGACACATTCTTTGATGTCATCCCAGAGTTAGATCTATCCATAGTGAAGCTAGGCATTCCCCGGTTAGCTTCCATAAATGGGATCACCTTCGTTATCCACAAATGTTTAAAATTTTCCCACGAGGGTGTCGTGCATGTAGTTAATGACACCAGATATCATCCCTTGGTATCTCGTGGTGGATATTTATTCGATCACTTCTGGCCCTCCCCGGTCAGTCCACTTCCTCCAAGGATAGACCTACTTTACAAAAACTATGTGAAGTATAAAACTAGGGGCAAAGGGGATCCAGATCTGACCCTTCCTGTGATAGTTGGTTGCCTCCTCTTCCCGAGAAGAGAAGAAGAAGCCTGCGTCGAGTGTTATTCCTTCCCTGAAAGGGAAGGAGAAGTCCACGCCAGCACCCTCTCCTTCCCACAAAGGCAAAGAGAAGGCTATACCATCCACTCCCTCTTCCCCCAAGAAAGAGGAGAAGCCTATGACAGCTCCCTCTCCTTCTTGCAAAGGTAAAGAAAAAGCAACTTTTTTCTGAACTATCTCATTCTCTCCCCTTTCCTAGGAAGAGTACTGGATGAGTAGACTCAGTGGCTACCCACTGAGTCTGATGATTCCTCCTTGGCGTAGGCCCAATATTAAGATCACAGATCTCCCTAATTAATTTCCTAGACCGTGGTATTATTTATACGACAAAAAGAAAGGTTCTCGTAGAGAATTCGATCTGCGACCCCCTACCACTCCTGCTTCTAAAGCAGTGAGCAGAAAGAGGCCCGTTGCCAAGGCTCTCAAGTCAACTCCTCTTGTCGCTCCTCAGCCCACTCCCCCTACTCCCATATAGGAGCCTGTCCCTCCACCTGAGACAGTCATAGTGGACATTCCTATGGTTGAGCAGGAACCTCTTGTTCCTTCGCAAGCTCCGACTTCTAACTCCAAGAGCCGTAGAAACCACCTTGCACATGAGTACAAGCATTGGAAAAAGGCTCTCCTGGCCGAGTAGGCCACCTCACAAAAAAAGGAGGAAGGAATGATTGCTCCTATTTTAGGACCTCCTACATCATCTTCTTCTTCCCTTCTGTTTCTCTTCAGTCTGATCCGCTCCTGGCTTCTGTTACGAGCATGAATGCACGTAACCCTAAACGGGTACAGGTATTTATTGCTCCTTCAGCAGAGCCACCTTTGTTGATGTCTGTCTTAGACATCCAACCCTTCCTAAAGCCTATGGATATGGTTAACACTTCGGTCGTATCCGTTGTAGTTCTTTCTTCCTCTTCCTTTGCACCCCTAGCTTCGTCTGTGGGGAGTTCATCTCATCCAATGAAGAAAAAGGTGAAGGGTGGTCCTTCTAGCAACGAAGGACATAAGAGGAGTCCACCTTCTTTGCAAGGTGGTCCTGTGATGACTTGTTTTGTCCTTGTGATAGAACTAGTCTCGGCTTCCCTTGAGTTCGTCACTGCTCCCAAGTCATTCATCAAACTTAGTAGTGAACCTCAGGCACAACCTACCTCATCCACTGAGAATAGGAATGGTGCTCCTATGGGACACATGTTTAATTCCATGGACGATGTCTCGGCCTTGTCGATAATCTTCGCAAAATCATTGACCTTGACTCCACAAGAGCTCAGCGAAGAGGACCTCGAGGGGCCCTTTTCCTTAGCCCTTGTTGCGGGAGGGCCAGATGCTCCTCCTCTTAACATCCCTCCATTGCAGGCCCATCCTCCTTCCCCTTATGAGGATTTAGATTGGGAAGCGGATGACCTCTTGGCCAATTAGTGTTAGGAGAAGGCCCCTTTTCTTGATCTTGTGTGTGTGTGTGTTTTGTGATGTGTTCCCCTGTACTCGTGCTATGTTTTCCTAGATGACCCTCATCACCCCTGTTGATGCTTGGATACAGGCATGTTTTTTGCATCATGAACCTTCTTCTATTTGTATCCTCATTCTTCCATGTTTGTGCTTGACTTTTGATAAATTGGGGATGATGCAAAGCATTGGGGCATTTAGGCTTCACTTCCATATTGAGCCAATTTTTTATTTTTACTTTGTTTTTCATGCATTCTTCCTGATTTGGTTGGGGATTGATGATCTTTCAATTTACATTGTGGTTACTTATTATTATTATATGAGCTTGGACAGATCTAACCTTGCTAAACCAGATTCCCCTGTGTCCTTTGTTTGTATTTTTCTTTTCTCTTTTGTTTTCTCTTTATCTTTCTCTCTTCTTTCCTTGAGTTGTCCCTCCTATGTGTGACAACGCTCTTCTTTAATACTTCAGTTTTCAGAAAACGAATTCGTTAGCAAAAAAAAATTTCTCAAAAAGCCTTCACAAAATTTACCTTAGAATC
>VDFB02000003.1:109271520-109512081 GCA_007258455.2 Sequoia sempervirens | reverse complement strand
TTATAACTGGAAACTTTTTGGTTTTGTACAAAAACGAAATTTGCATTATCATGTACTTTCTCATGGTTATTTGATTACTATCAAATAATGCTTCCATACTTATTATGTATATGTACCTACATATTAAAAATTAGGCAATACAGCACTGCCAACCCCATCCCCCTAGGCTTACTTACATATAAGGTGCTTAGACACTCTCAATTTCTAAGTTATTAACTAGGACTCAACTTTCAGATAACATATACTGATTAATAGATATCTTGTGCCGTGCTTGAAAATTAATAGCTCAACAGGTCCTACAACATAGGATTGGCAGATTTCTGTAATTCCAAATAGTAGGCCAAAAATATGGAGTTCTCGAAGAAAAATAAATTATACAATAATTGATTAGAAAATACTGCACAAGATAAAATTAGTTGAAAACATAACACGCTGTCATGGCAGTTAGTTACTCCAAGTCCAAACTAGCATGTAGATGTGTATGTATATCACACTCGAATTTTATAGCTAAAATGACTTAAGAATAAGTTGGCAAGAAGCTCACTTTAACCAATCAACAGTAAAACCCTTCTTGGAATTAAGATCTAGAAGGCTGACATGACAACCCATTTCTTCCCAAACAGAATGCAAAGGCCCTTCTTCAAATGCATAAACCTGTTCAAAGATGGAAAACATCCGATTCAATCATCTTCTATTATATTCATGTCATTTGAACAACTCTAATCATACTCATTCTTTTGATAATCTTACTCGCCTTAAAACTAAAACAAAAAGTGCAAATATTTTCTTGGTAGAGAACTAATGTTTCTCGCCATGATTCACAAAATTTCAAGCACGCAAGTTTTAGCAACCTATCTCAATCTTTTATAAGAATGCTAATTTCACAATAAGAATAGAACTATGATACTGTCATAAAGGTTAGATTGAGCTAACTGACATGGCCTTCACTGAATTACAAAATTGCACTAATATAATCTTATATTCACGAAGAATAGAAAGTGGAAACTACTCTTGCAAATATTGTTTAGCAAGATTTCACTCATCAAATCAAAACTCTGCCCATTAATTTATAAAGGTAATTTTACTTATATCTGTCAAAAAAATGCTGACTCAATTGCCTTGATTAGATAAATAGCATGCATCACACATCTGGTCCAATTGCCACTGTAGCAATGTCATAAAACAAAAATCCAAACAAAATTATCACACACCTGAAGATGATATCCCAGCGCCTGAAGACCTTTTGAAATAGTTATTAACATTAGAGATGAAGGTTCTTTTCTGAGATGTGCAGAAACCTGAAAATGAAGTGAGATTTCTAATGTGAGTACAACAGATGCACATCATAAGAGGAAAATGTTACAAATTTCTTTCTCCTAACGAAAGGGAAAGAAATGTCACCATTAATTAACCAACTAGAGAAAAAGTATGCAAAATTTATTCATGCCATAATTTCCAAGAACATCACATCTTCGTTATTTTAGCCCTAGTTTTCAATAATTAACAAGCAAAAAGTAAATTAACTAGACCCTTAACACACATTCTGCTTTTGAGCTTATAATCAAAACCTATGTAAACAAGGAGAGTTGTATTACATCAAGCACTAAGTCAAACAGGAGCTCAAATAAGTATGATATAATGATATCAAAAGGGTGCCCACCTTGGCATAGTAAAAATATATTAAAAAAATCCAAATAAGACAAAACAGAGGGCGCCCCTTATAGGAGATTCCAAAAGGTCAAAAAGGCCAATGAAAAGGACAAGGAAATAATACCATATATACTTCTTCAATTCAAAGACACAAAAGTTGAATCATTTGCAGTGCAATAACAATTAGCATAAGTGTTGGAAAATTATTTATTTTTGCATTTGGTTTATTACTATATTGTTTTATATGCACCTAGTTAGGACAAGCTCAATAAGTTAGTTGTACCAATGAGTTACATGCACATATCTTATGCACTTGATTGCCACTTCTCTAGTTAGCAAGTCAATCAGCTTCATGTCCATGTCTTGTGCACCTGATTGCCACTTATCTAGTCCTAGTTGACTTACACTCCTATCACTAGTTAGCTCAACCTATTAAGCATGTTTAGCTTTAGTTAGCTCCAATTATTATGGGTGTTGAGCCTTAGTCAATTACCGCCTTTTCTGCATTACCTTGCTCTATATAAGCACAAGCCTATTATGTATTTTGGTACTTCCTTTATTCTTTGATTAGTATACAGTTTATTCTATCATATTGATTATGTGTGCCATAGTGCTTTCCTTTAGGACAATCAGCATAAGGCTCATTCAAAGAATAATCGTTCACAAGTATGACAATGATGATGATGAAGACTGATCTGTATTTAACTACAAGATTATGCTTGTATAAATTAGCAGTCAAAATAAATTTGAATCCATGCCATGTTACTTGAACTTTGATTCAAATAATAGTGGAATTCCTTATACATTAAGAGTTAAGAGTGTGGTTTCAAAGTGGAAGAATGATAACAAACAAGAACAGACATAAATCTGTCATGTCCCCATCCCCGATTGAGAGCGAATTTCAAGTTGGAGGGAAACAATGTTTTTAATAACTTAATCTGAATTTGATAAATATTTAAAATAATAATAATATTAATAATTTTTAAATAATTATAAACAAAATAAATTTAAATTATTAAATAATAATAATCTATGTTACCGGATTCGCCTCTAGAAAGCAAGGTTCGGGTTTTGATTCACTCCTGGTTCGGATCCTGGGCCGATTCGCCTGTGGGTTCGGCCAGGATTCGTCATTTCTTGGTTGGATTCACCCAGACAGAACCCAAGAGAACCCGAGCAAAACCCAAACAAAACCCAGACGTCGGACCAAGACAGAAGCCACATGCCTAGGTGTCCAAAAAGTGTTTCTTTGAGCATTTTTTTAATGTTTTATGGACTTTGACTTTGACCCACGCCCAAGGTAACCCTAAAAGTGACCTCTAAATCACTCTAAACACCTAAACTACCTCATTCTTATTCATTTGTTTTGCAAACAAGCATTTTCATTCAAAGAGGCTGAGCTTTCATTTTTGCTTGTTGGATTGAAAGCGGACTGTGAGAATTTATCACACATTTGTAGAGAGCCAAAGGAATACTACAAACTAAAACACATTACACTTTTGTTCTCATTGACTTGATGTACTCTCCAACATCTCTCTTCTCTCATGTGGAGAGTTAGAACTGCTTGCCATGCCTTTGCATCATCAAGGAAGTTTTGCTCTTTTTGACAATGTCAAAAGCATGGTTGCATACAAATTAGGCAAAAGACCTTTCCTTTTAGATTAGCAATGCATGGAAGATTCAAAAAGTATCCTTGATAATACAAAAAGATGTGTTTATACACTTCACTTGTGTAGTCACCCTTTGGTTCTTTCACAGAAAAAACTGCCTATGCCACTGTTACACTACACAAGTAAACCAGATAAGCTACCACTCTCAAGACCAATGTAACAATGATACAAAATAATGTTTGAGACTGCAAGAAGACATCAAAATGGCTAGTGTACTAAACAAATTCTTATGATTTCTGAAGAATGCTGATAACTCTACTCAGTTGGCTTCTTTTTTCAAAATCATACAAATTGAACCCTGGCATCAATAGACTCTGTATATGTGATATTCTAATCCTAATTCATGCTTCTAGGCTGCATATATATATATATATTTTTGGAATTTTTATTTTAATGAACCGAACCCACCGCCGAAATTAGCAAGCCAAAGTAGCTGTGACGAGCAGACGAACCCGAACCCAAACCAGTACCAAGACCGGCTACTTAGATAATAATTAAATTTATTTAAACTTTAGCCGACCCACTTGGGTGGGTGCCAAAGTATCCATATAAATGTTATTAGTTCGGCTGAAGTGGGGCATCACAGATGAATGGAGTCAATCTATGGTATGTTGAGGCAGAAACCTCTACTGTTGAGCTTTGGTGAGACAAAAACCTCATCAGGTCGTTCATGATTTCGCTCTTTGTCCGCTTGCTAACTCATCTCCCATTCCAGACCTAGGCGTTTATAGGGGTGATCTCAAGGAGGCGAATTTACTGAGCAAGAGGCAGAGCCTTTGGCTCACACCTTATTCAGGCTACACGTGCTATTGCAGTCATGCCTCTCTAGAGAGACATCTAGCACAGATCGCACCTCCCTTTCTGCTCGGCAATTCACTCAAGTGGGATTCGCACCACTACACAAAGTTGTCATACTCAAACATGGGGATAACAATCGCAAAACAAGCAATTCTACGAGCTATAAGAGATATTCAGGCATTCCTAGCATCATGAGTTTTGACAGAAGGCACCCAAGGGAACAATCGAGATCTTCCACATGTCGACGCAAAACTCAACCACCACATATGATAGAATTCGAAGGAGGACAGCGCCACTTCAAAGGCGCCTAAGTTTAATCAACAAATCGTCCCAGTCTGCACCACTACCCAAGATTATCACAATCCTATCTTGTCTTCTATCAGCACAGTGGTGAATCGATCAAGCTCTCCAATCGCTAGTATCTAAAACTATGAGGTTATTCTGGAAGTTGTTTGTTGCATACATATATATTAAGAAGCAATCTAGTTTATGACTGTATGTCGTGGTTTCATATTTGGATGTATTATTTCAGATCTAAGTGTATCTACTAAAAATTGGACATTCATCATTGGTTACATCTCCATATTTTCCAGCTATATACTGTGATCCATCTAATATTGGAATTATGAGTAATTATTTTCCCTTTGTTATCAATCATTATTGTTGTGTCGGGACTTGGTATCTTACAAAATCACACCATAGAGAGACAAACTTATCCCAAAAACCTCAAGATGCGAAAAACTGTTGTAAGTGCAAATGCAATATTTCGAGCTTCCTTGGAATATTGAAACAATTTCAAGTGTGAAAAACTCACTCCATGTGTTTCCTATCTTCCTAATGCTCTCTGGCATTGCATACTTTAGCCATACAATAATCTGCCTAGAACTTCTTCCTTGTGTTGCACTCTTATTCTTGCATGCTACTATTTGAAGATACATTTAGTACGAAATGCCTCTAATTGATCCAATCTGACCTTCTTATGTCCCTAAATAGATATTGGAGAGTTCTCCCCATGCATAGGTAGACTCTAGAACTAGAATTGGAAGAGCAAACATCTAATTGTTCACTTCACTAGAACTGATGGTTTTGTAACCAACCCTTTAGGAAACCAATGGTTTTGAACCCCCATCTTGGTGGAACCGACAATTTCATTTTGCTGGATCCTAGGGTGCATTTATGAGCTTGAAACTTCAGAAGTGATTTCTCCTAGTGGTTTACCATCTTCCTTGGATCATCGTGAATCACACCTCCATTCTCAAAAAAGATTTTGGTCCCATAGAAGCTTAATAAATACATATATGAATTGAAAAAGAGAAATGGTTTCAAGCTTGATTCCATGTTGTTATTGAACAATCTAGATTTAAATCTTAAACATGTTTAATTATATTGTGAATGGTTTTAAGTTTCATGGTTTTATATGTAGATCATGTTTGTAAAAACATAAATTTAAGCAAATATTTATTTGGTTAACAGCAAAAGATTAAGGGGTATCTATTGTAGCAAAGTCACTTAAGACATGATCTCAACCTCATTTATTATGCTTTCATTCAATCTACGATTGATTTAAACATGTTTTATATATAACATTTTGAGATAGCTTTCCTCCCTCACGTCAAGGTATACTTTAAGAAATGAATGCTTAAATTTTTTATAAAAACCCTGGCAAATCCACTACAAACAAGCATAATATCCTAGGTGATTTTTTCACTTTGGAAATCAAATTTTAGAGTGGATGGCAATATTTTATCCTTGTAACAATTTTTTTGCAATTTAGTGACAATTTTTCTATTGATATTTAACTTTTATGGTGATTCAATGTCTAAATTTTCTATCAATATATATTATATAATTGTTAAACAAAGATGTTGAAATGGGGCAAGTATAAAAAATAAAAAATAGCCCCTAATAAATTGAGGAGATTAGGGCCAAATATTTTTATACAATAGTGTGATATGTGTCCATCTTAACGAAATAAAGTTTCTAACTCAAGACAAATTTGTTTCAAGATTAGTGAAAATCTATTAAATATGGATGATTTGGCACTTCTAAAGAGCCTAAAAATAGCCAAATTTATGGGGTAGAAATGAAAAAATAGCCAAATGACAACATAAAGCCACTAAAAAACTCATTGCCTCACATCTCCCTACTCATTGTCCAAGGTGATGCTCAATACTAAAGAGATTTGAGATAGAAGGTAATGATGCTCTGTTACAATTTGAAAGTTGATACCAATTGTAAAAAGAATTGATGTTTCCTCAGTGTCCTTCCCTTGATGATCTCAATGGTGGTCACTGCTTCTACAACTAAATGTTGTCAAATGAAACTATCCATGCTACAATATTTGCAATTCATAAAACATATTACAGTGGTTGCCATGGGTTAAAACTTAGAAACTGTATCACAACAATTGTTATGATGACCTCTTCATGTTACGACTTGCTGTCATGCATATTTTTCTTTTCTATTGAAACACATGTTACAATGAAGGTCATACATTATGATATTTACAGTCTAGTTGAAGTGCTACTAATGATGCTACAACTAAAATTATATTGATTTTCATTCTGCAACCATGCAAATGCTACAGATGTGATGAGATTTTGCAAAATACAATAATGGTGGCTATGTGATCCATCATTTTGATGCTCTTTTCCTTTTGCTAGAAGTAGATTCCCAATCTCATGTTATCGGAAGCATCGTCTCTTGAAGCATCTCGTTTCTTTCACCCTACTTGCTACAGACAAGAAGTGGTAAAAAGTTTTCCTTTCTTGTTATACCATACAACAAGTGGAACATATTACACATCACAATAATAACAGTGCCATGAACAAAATATGCATGCTTACAACACTAGAAAATGTCCATACAATTGATTTTGCTGGTTTTACTAGAAACCATGTAACCTCATACAACCAAGCAACCCTTTACCCTTCCTCGCTATACACAACAAGTGGATGTGAGTACCAATCATCAATGAAATAAATGTGAAGGCTGAAGTTGACCCATTACCTCACACATTTTCCCTTTTTGTCCCTCCTTGACATGTTGTAATCTCCCACAATAGAATATTTTGATCTTTCCCTGATCCTCAACTTAATGAATTTACCAATTAATTTCACAAATCAGAAATGAAGTCAGGTTCAGATTTTATTGCAAGTGTAGTGTTGGCAGCATGTCACACATTCATGCATATTAAAGCTAATTAATCCTTATGCAGAGATAGAACTTCTGGAATCTATAATTAATGAAACGTAACTGCTGTAATGATATATGAAAACTTCTATAACTATGAACAATGTCAATACACGGCAACCCACATCAACTGTAATTTCTTATTTCGATGAATGTTTGCTGATCGACCAACTTATCTGACAATACAGCACTGTAAGGCACAATATCAGATTTGTGTAGGATCCGCCCTGGTTGAAGTAATGATTATGTCACAAACCTTGCTACTTACAGCCTGTAAATATATACAGATGATCTATCCTTACAAAACCAGACTTATGACAAAGATTTCACAACGATTATGGCCCACAATTCTAAGCAATATTGACCCTTAAAGAGCAGCCGATAGGAATCTAAATCCAGATCAATCCGATGTGAGTGATTGACACATCAACAGCAGCAAGCATTGACCCTTAAATGCTCCCACGTCAAATATCAATGGCACTGAACAAGCCCCCTCAATACAAACTAAAAATTAATCGAATCTACACAACGGCGATTTCCATGGTAAAATCACTCCAAGGAATTGTGGGTTTTCATCCTCCTATTCTAGACCTAGAGGATTTTTGTCCTTAGATTAACTGAACCGAAGTCCAATGCTCCATCAAGGTGTAGAATGATTGATCAATATGCCTCCTCCTTGCTTGTCCTCTCTTAAATAGAGTTTCCCTCCAAAAGACATAACTCTTCAAATTTCCTTCATGACCTTTTGATTGATATTTGAGGGGAATTACTTAAATTTAATTCTAAGAAAATCTTCTTATTTTATACTTTTAACTTTAGCTTGAGGCCCTCATTATAATTTTAATCCGATTTCCTTACTGCAAATTTTCCCAAACCACAGAAAATGTATGATGGGCATTTTGGGTTTCAACTTGGCTTAATTTCGAAAAGAAGGGAAAATACACATGCTCTCCCATGGTAAGTGAAAAATCTTTCTTGCTTGCTCTACAAGTGGAGTTAGCATCTTGAACATAACTACATTCACAAGAAATGTTTGGAGTGATACTCATATGCCCATACAAATGAAAGCAACTCATCCTTTTCTCCTTTGCAAATCAAGTAAATGCTCTATCCAAAAACCAAATGACCAACCCTTACCATTCAATGGAGGTGAACAATTATGTGAGAGTTGTTCTCTCCTTGATCCTAATGATTTTGTAAGCTCCTCCACCCCTTTCCCTACTGGCTGATCATTTTTCCTTTGCCATGTTTGGGTGAAGCTCTAGATGAAGTCTCCAAAATTTGCCATCCCAATGTCCTTCAATATTTCAACAAGAGCAATAGTTGTGAAATTTGCACATACTCAAATCAATCAGCTTCTTGCCTTCTTTAAATGTGCCCTCACCTTCCTTTTCCTTCTGTCTTGGAGAGTAGCTTCTTCTCTTCCCATCCTTGCTATACAAAACAGGCTCTTAGTGGTGACTGTCTCACACATTATCTGACAATCATTACTTTTCCTGCATCTAGTACAAGGAAAAAGATACCTACATTTTTGTACAACATGTCCTAACTTCTTGCAATTGAAATAGAAGATGGACTATTTACCTTTGGCATACCTTCCTTGATTTCCCACATTTTGGATTGTCTCCTTCCTAGGACTCAGATATTGGTAAAGTAGGTGGAGTATAATCTCCCCATTTCTTCTTCTATTTGTAAAGCAGGTGGAGTATAAATGAAGGTGTCTTTGTCTTTGAAGGCTGCTCTTTGTCCTATTGAGGTAGACTCTTGCTATCCTCTACTAGCTTTGAGTGTTGCTCATGTTTTAGAGACAACCTACAGTTATGTTGAGGCTTTACAAAAATAATGCTAGAGGAATTTTCACCCTCCTTGATCCAGCCTTGCTTTGTGCACAATGTGTACCCCTTGACCGAATTCACCAATCTCCTTGCTCTTGTATCCAAGGCTCTCATATTGAGGTCTTTCCTCAACCAAGATGGGTTTGAGTATTCTCATTCCACCGTTAGCCCATTAATGTTAGCAACTTGGAGCCTAAACCCATGGTATGCTTTGCAAACTTGCCAATGGATTTATCAGATTTAACATCTTGAAAGAAAACATGTTCATGGATGCCCTCTTTGCATACCTCATTAACTATTTGCTTTTTTGGAGTAGAGGCTGGCCCACTTTTCTTTGTAGACTCCTATCTCTTCTCTTCTCCATCATGTTGGAGTTTTGACAATAATTCATCTTTTACCTTGTTGTAATTCTCCTTCACTCTCCTTGATAGCTTGCAACTCCTTAATTCTATCTTCCAAATGATGCACTTATTCCCAAAGAATAATATTTTCTGTTAGCACCTGCTCATGGGATGCTTGGAGATCCTCAAGTTTCTTCTTTAGAGGCTTTGTCATGCCCGGCCAAAACTGTGCAAGCGTCACTTCCTACAATATCTCATCAAATATCTGGAAATATGGTTATACATGAAAATCTCCTATGTGTCACCAAAAACTCCTACAAGCCTTGAGAAACTTGTTGCTTCAGTACCAAATGATTGGTAATTAACTACCACATTATGCTTGGGTAAATTAGCAGTCAAAATAAATTTTAATCTGTGCCATCTATGTTACTGGTCCGCAGGAGTATATGCCTGGGTCCTGATCCAGTCCAACCCAAGTCCAAGGTACGGGTCCAGTTCCCTGTGGGTCCAGATAGGGTCCAATCCACAGCCTTTGGGTCCGGCCCTGCTGAACCCGGGGAGAACCCAACCCCTTCACACACCCAAACGCAGTTTTTCAGTTTTTTAATATTTTTTTGACTTTTAAACATTAAAAAAAGCCTCCAACCCTAATAGGCAAAAACAAACTCATTTATCAATTTGTGAATGAAAAACAAAACTTTTTACCTCCATTGCTGAACTTATTCTCTTGCTTGCCATTGCACAAATAGAGTTGAAGATTGATTGTTAAACGTTCAAAGTTGGTTTTTGTGATATTCCTAAGCATTCACAAGTGTTCATTTGTTGCCAAGAAGATCGTAGAGAAAGATTATTTCAAAAGAGGTAGGTTTTTGGTTTTTTTTCTTCTACATTTTTTTTTACAAATGAACTCTTTTGTTTTGTTTTTAAGTTTTTTGTTTTGTTTTCATTCTTTTGGGTATCTATAACACATGTTTAATTTTTTTAAATGAATTAAGTTATTTAGTTTCAATACTTTGAAATTTTGAATAAATGGAATATGTTGTTTATTGAACTTGTTGCTTTGGGTATTACAATGGCAACCGTTTCTAACTCCACGAACCAATCTCATTTCAAAACAAACCCAAACTCTCCCCTTTGGAAATATGTTGAAATAGTACAACTTCCAAGTGGTGGAGGTTATGTTTGGATTTGTGGTCATTGTAAAGTTAGATATCCGAGCTCATACAATCGAGTGAAAGGGCACTTGTGCAAGATCCCTGGACTAGGCATCAAATCTTGTCTGGGTGAAGATAATAAAGGCATTCCAAAAACCCATGTATTGGCATATATTGAAGAGCAAGAAAAAGCAAACCAAGCAATAGGTCGTAGATTAAGTCATCCTTTGATAAAGAAAGGATCTCAAGGGATGAAGCCCCCTACATTGCCTTCTCATTTTCCACCTACAGAGAGCCATCCATTTATGTCCATACCTAAAGAGCAAATTGTGCCCTCTACACATAAGAGATCAAAGGGACTGTTGGAAACTTCATTTCAAAATGAGGTTAGAGAGATTGTCAATCAAGACATAGCAAGATGTGTCTATGCGAATGGATTGGCATTCAATGTTGTTCACTCACCATATTGGCAAAAAATGGTGAAATCTATTAATGAGGCTCCAAAAGGGTATAAGGGCCCAGGTCTTCAAGAGGTGTATAGCACCTTATTAGATAAAGAGGTGAAATTTGTAGAGGACTCCTTGAAACCCATAAGGGATTCGTGGATCAAAATAGGGGTGACCATCGTTTCTAATTGATGGAAAGATGCAAAAAATGACCCACTGCTCAATGTTATTGCAATGTCCCCTAAAGGAGCAATGTTTTTGAGAGCAGTGGATTGTGAAGGAGAGGTGAAGGATGGTGCATTTATTGCTAACATTCTTTGTCAAGCTATTGATGAAGTGGGCCCTCGAAATGTTGTGCAATTATAACAAACAATGCAAAAAATTGTAGGGCTGTTGGGTTATCGGTTGAGGAGCAGTATTCACAAATTGTTTGGACACCTTGTGTTGTCCACTCCCTCAACCTAATGATACAAAAAATTAGCAACAAAATTGATTGGACTAAATAGGTGTATGCTAAGGCCGAAGATGATGTGTATGCTAAGGCTGAAGACATCCAAATGTTCATCACCAACCACCATATGTCATAAGGCATATTTAGAACATTCTCAAAAAATTGGAGTTGTTTAAGGTAAATTAAATAATAAACATGTTTCACAATTCACTTTAGTAATATTTTTAATTTTATTTTAATTTTTGTAAATTTAAATTTTATTTTATTTTGATTTTCAAACAGGTTGTTGAGACCTGTTTTGCCTCCAACACAATTGCAATTGTGTTGAGATGACTTGTGAAGGTTCCTAAGGCACTCTCTAATATGGTCATCAGCCCTAATTGGTCCATATGGAGGCAATCTAGCACTGCTACGGCAACTAAGGTTAAGCAAATGATCCTAGATGACATTTCGTGGGATCATGTTGAGTATCTCCTCAGTTTCACTGAACCCATATTGAGCATGATCTATTATAGTGACATGGATAGACCTTACTTTGGTGAAGTATATGATGGCATTGACTCAATGATTGAGAAGATGAAATCCATCATCAATGCAAAAGAGCAAGATCCTAAAGAAAATTTCTTCAAAAAGCTACACAAAATCATTGTAGAGAGATGGAACAAAATGACCACTCTGTTGCATCTTCTTGCTTTTACATTGAGTCCAAAATACTATAGTGCTCATCTACTTTCTATGACAACAAGAGTTGCCCCATATAAAGATGTTGAAGTGGCTCAAGGGTACAAGTTCAACACTTCATAGACTCTTCACTGATTGTGACCAACGTGATGTAGTGAGGGCTGAGTTCATGGGTTTTGCATGCTCCAATGATTGTGGTCTTGATGCTCTTCGAAACAAGTACACAATTGATGCTCATAGTTGGTGGTGCTTCCATGGCCAAGCATACGCATACCTACAACCTCTTGTAATCAAAATTTTATCCCAAGTAAGTTTTATAGTCAAAATCTTTTATCTTTTAAGTTTAAGTTTTATATTTTAATTAGTTTAATTTTGTAACTCTTAACTATTTAATTTGGTCTTAATAAGTTGATAGTTCATCTTCATCTAAGAGGAATTGGAGCACATACTCCTTCATCCACTCAATAAATCGCAATAGACTACATTCAAAAAAGGCAAAGGACTTGGTGTATGTGCATTCAAACTTGTGGCTCCTTACACACGAAGTGCCTACAAATGAGACACAAGGAAGTGGGATATTGAGCCTGAGCGTCTTGACTTGGATATGTTGATGATGACTATGAACCAGCTAGTGAGCATGAGAGTGCTAGTGCTAGTACAAGTGCCAGTGCCACTGGCGCTATTTGTGCTTCTTCTAATTTTCCACTTCATACATCATCTACTATGGATGGTGATGACGATATTTTGATGACCCATATGATATTTGATCAATGATCAATGATGGCTGATTGTCGATACTTGACATTATTATGTTTGAACTTTAATCTATATCAAGATATTCGAGTTTCACTAATATTTTATTATTTGGCTATGAAAATGGTGGTGTATTTTTGCTATGTTATTTGACTATTAATATGGTGGTGTATTTTGAACTTAACTACTGCTGCAAATATGTATATATTTCTGATTTTTATATATTTTTGTATTAATGAACCCAAAATGAACCCAACCCCAAAAAAATTTTGCCCGAACCTGCAAACTGAACCGGTAATTTAGTGTGCCATGCTACTTGAATTTCCATTCAAATGATACTAGAATTCCTTATACATTAGAGTCTAAGTGTGCTTTCAAAGTGAAGAATGATAACAAGCATGAACAAAAATAAATCGCACCATGGAGATGCAGATTTATGATAAAAACCTCAAGATGAGGAAAACCAGTTGGAAGTGGCAAATGCACATCTTCCAAGCTTCCTTAGAATATTGAAACAATTACAAGAGTGAAAAACTCCCTTGACGTGTTTCCTATTGATCCATAAAGGATCTGATTTTTATACTTCATAGCATGTCTTCAGAACAAGGACAATCCCTTGAAAGCTAGAAAATCTATCAAATGGTATGGGACATCAAAAGCAGACTTTTGGGAGGAGTGAGAGGATCAGAACTTTGTATTTTGCTTGAAGTGGTAAAATTGCTGGTTTCAATAGGCAGAAAAAACGAATTTATTGCACCAATTGTTGATGTTATAGCTACGGGTGTCATCCTTCACCCGAATTAAATAATAATCAAATAAATAAAGTCGTGGCTACTTATTTATTTGAGGCTGACATTGATGAAGGAGTGCTTCTATCCAAATAATAATTTATATTTTATTTATGGAAGCCGACTTAAATTAAATGGTCGCCACCTCTTGTAGAAGACGTATCTCTTTGTATGAGGCCGACTCTTCATGAAGAGTCGCCTCCATGTGTATATAATCAAGGTGTTTCTTCTCCTTTGTGTATCCAATATTTATCAAGAGTAAAGTTCGCATAAATTCTGGGAGGAGTTCGATATCCACAGCATATCAATATTTTGCTTTCAAGGAGTTCAATATTCTTCATTGATTGTGTATTTGCATCAAGTGTGGTGCCATTATCATTACATCAGATCGGCCTTGTGATTGGCCAAAATTGTAAAGCTTATTGCTGCCATTTTATCAATATATAAGTGATATATTGTTGCTGGGTTTTTCTCCCTCAAGAAGGAGGGTTTTCCCAAGGTATATGCTGTGTTCTATTGTTTGAATTTGTTTTATTTCTGCTTAACTTAATTCTGGTCCTAAAATTAACACCAATATTAAAATCAATGGGGTGAAAACGTAATTGCCAGCATATGCAAATTAGTGAATTCATAATGACAATCTGTGCATCCAGTGACAATTGAGTTCTCAAATTTCCCTTTTCTTGGTGCAATTTCTTAGTCTGTTTGGCTCCCAAATGCATTGTAATGTTATTTATAATCCCAGCAGGATGTGTATGATTCATTCTTAGTTTTATATGCATTATTGAGGGCCGCAGTTAAATATTTCATTGCAGTTTTCAATAAGCTTGGGACTGTGTTAAACAGCAGAGGCAGGGGTGGTGAATTGAAAGTGTTTGTGAGGTTGTTGGAGCTGATTTCAGCAAGATAGAGCTCTGCTTTGCAAACCTATGGGCTTCCACCTCTTGTATTGCCAATTTAAAGTATATAAGTGAGTGTTTTCTCACCTTTTTGCTAGAGTTTCTACCCAAAGTAGATTTCTCCAAGGTATATGTGTCTTCTTTCATGGTGTTTTGCTCTTTTTATGTTTCATTTTCTTGCACATTACATGCTTAATAAATTCAGTCATGTATAAGTCAATGACTACACGTGTGGAATATTTACTCTAGTTTACAGATCAGCTATCTTCCTAGTGCTTGCTAGCATCAAATACTTCAGCCACACAAGCTATATAATCTCCTTGGAGCTTCTTCCTTCCTTGTGCTGCACTCTTATTCTTTCATGCTACTGTTGAAGATACATTAGGTATGGAATGCCTCCCATTGACCTAATCCAAATCTTTATGTCATTAAATAGATGTGGAAGGGTTCTCCCCATGCATAAGAAGACTCTAGAACTGGAATTGGATGAGCAATTGTCAAACTGTTTTCTTCACATTCTCATTTCTGTCATCAGGATGAAATTGCCCCTTTCAACAGACTGGTGGTTTTGTAACCACCCCCTGATGGAACCAGCAGTTTCATACAGCTGATTCTTGAGGTGTGTTTCTGAGCCTAAAACTTCAGAAGTGATTTCTCCTGCCGATGTATCATCTTCCCTGGAGCATTATGGATCAAAGACTCTCCCATCTATTACACTCAGCAAATCCTGAAGGTTAAGGACTGCACATTTAAAATCCGACCTACTAAAAAGTTGCTTTAAAAAAATTACAGTTGTCTCCTTGCTGATTCACATTAGAAAAAACTCATCGTGCAGCAGTTCCTATGTTTACATTCTATCAGAATTTGATAAGTTTAGCCCAAACCTTGGAAAATTATATAGCAACTCCAGACTGCATTCCTGTCATTTATTTGCATTCCTGCCATTTATTTGCTATAATCAGCCCACAGGATTGCACATTTATAACCTGAAGTTTGAACTATTAAAAGTTGCTTGAAGGAAAGATTATAATTGTCTCCGTGCTAATTTGCATCAGAAATCATTGATTTTGCAGTGATTCCAATGTTTACATTCTATCAGAATGTGATAGGTTTAGCACAAACCTTGGAGAATTATATTGCCACTCCAGACTGCATTCATGCCATTTATTTGCTCTAATCAACCCACTGTAGGGACTGAAATCTGTGAGAAAATATCTTAAGTCTTTCCTAGTCTATGATTTGTTTTATCTACATGCATTAAAATCTGTGCTATGTCTTTTTTATCCAGCAAGAGATTCAAACTATTCTATAACAATTTTATCTATATGATTGCGTATCTTCCATTCATAAGCAATAAATGGCCAGTTTTGGCAACTCTAGTCCAGCAGTCTTCTGTATAGGGAATTAAAGAGAGATGAGAAGTACTTTAACACAATGCAAGAGGTGATGTCACATAGTAATACCACAAGGAACAGCACTCTGGCTGTCAATTGGCACTCATTTATCTCCGACACATATACCCAAGATGATTTTGCATTTGCATGAACCAAAGTTGTTCTCAATTCCATCCAACTTTGCTTGGATTCACTATGCATGAAACAGGAGAATGATGTGATGTATATTCTATTCTAGTGTCTTGCCATAAAGGCTAGGTAGTTTGCCTAGGATCTGCATCTTTTCTTACATGGTTATTTTATGTATGTTTAGTTTGTGAGTTTCGTATGTGTCAGGAGTTATATAAAGCCTTGTGTATGGATAGAGGAATCTAGTTTTAGATGGAGGGGCAAAAAAATTTCCTTGTTTGGCAGAGTCAAAATCCAATGATACCCTAGAGGCATAGTTTCTATTATTGACCTATACGTAAATGAGGGGCTCAAAGGTACAAACCTAACAGTTCCATGGAGGAGGGCTGCCAGATTTTTCTCTGCCTCATCCAATTCTTATGCTTTAGGGTTGCAGCTCAGATAAACTAGGTGGCTCTTTAGTAGCAGATTAAGTATATGCATTGTTGTGTGGCAAGAAAAACTATGCATGTGGATGGGGGAAAGTTCCAGCCCCTGATCTGATTCAAATTTCCTCGTAAAAATATGTCTGCTCTAAACTTCTTGTGCAAGACTTCATCTTTACTGTAGCTGGTCTGAAAAAACTTTCATACAATTGCCTTAACCTTAAAATTAGCAGCAATACCTCACTTAACGGGATCCTGCCCTTAAAAAAAAAACCACCTGCCAGTAGAGTGATGACATGGAAGTGGAAACATGTGTGAGCCACTATAGAAAAACTGTTGGCATTGGATGTCAGTGTAGCCAACCTCAGGAGTCTTATCTATGAGGTTTGTGGCAATCATATGAGTCATACCTCTTCCCCTGGTAAGTTGGTTTAGCAAGTATGCCAGCTGATGGGTCACATACCCCTAGGGTCTGCATTGAATCATCAATATTCTATTTTTATTTTATCATCCTGATTATTAGAATCTTGTTTTTATGATTATAGACATAACAAAAAACATGTCTTAATAAAATAAATGTTGTAAGCTATCTCTGACATCATATGCATTTCAGAAACCAATCCATGCTTGTAAGAAAAAACTATTTACATGGGAACATCAATGTCACTTCCTGTAAGCAAATAACAGACCATTTCGTTGCATGTTGTATGCAAAAATCATTTTCCAACATGCTTTGCACAGAAAACAAAGGCAGATAATGAATTATTTCATAGCTCCCCTCTAAGTGTATCTACTACAACATAAATTTCCGTATTACAGGCAATCTTGCTTTTCTAATAGAACCTATGTGTCCCATATATATAACTGTTTCTTCATTCGCCATAACAACTATTTGGTCAGAGTATCAGATCCTTGAAAAAGATAAAATACAGGATTCTATTTTTCTTATCATAATTCTTTATAAATTCTGCCAAGCTAGAATCTAATCATAATCAAAATGGAAACAAAGATTGTCCTGATAAAGTGTATTGATTGTGACGTTTTGTGTCAACCTTGTACAACTATATCTTGAATTCTGCCAAGCTAGACTTGCAGCAACTATTTTCAATTAGCTCAAAATTATGACACATTGAAATGTTAAGTTTCCACCTGATATTGCTAGTTCCAATGCAAGTAGGGACTCTTTAGAATAGAAATGAAACTTACATCTTCTGCATGCAAATTGATCATTTATTTCCTAAACATAAAACATGCAAAGCAAAAAACCAAGCATACTTACTATTGCTAGTTGTGGAGGACGGCTGGGATTTCTCATTTGCTCACGCAATTCATCAATGCTTCTATGGCTCATGAATCGTTCTTCAAGCTTATTAGATGGGACAAATTTAACTTTTGCCCCAAACAATAACCGTTCAGCTAATGGCCTTCTCTCTCCAAATCTGCCAAGAACCTCCCCTGTAAGACCCGGAAAAAATTCTGTATGCCTAAAAAGAACTAACATGGAGCTCTGTAGCATCGTCTCTATCAAAAAGCATGCTACAACTATGGATATCAATATGCTGAAAACCAACGATCTTCGTTTCAAACTAAAACAACCACCATCACCTTTCTCTCCTTTACTTTTAAACAAGTGAGATTTAGTCCTCCACCCAAACTGCATGCTATTACTGTCTGAATGTAACCCGTTTGAATCAGTTTTCTGATTTTCTGTATGAAGAAACCGCTTTACGGGATACCTGTTTCCTCTAGGATTAGATCCATCGCCCCTCCAAGCAGAGGATCCTAACTCTTGGGCACCAGCGTCATTGTCTTCCAACGGTGCTTCTCTGAACAGGGTCGAATCAGGGTCATCCCCTCTGAGGTCAGCTGGACTGAGACCCATCACTAAAACTAGATCAATTTTTCACTAATACCGCAGGCCTAAATTTGCCCCTGTAAATATATTCAACTGAGCTCATCACATAGCAAAGCCACAAAACATGCATCCGCATTAATCCCACTTGCTGCTTGATTTAGCATCCAAAACCCCACTTGGTCTCGATCCAACCTTGCCTGGCTATATCAAAACCACCTGAAACAATTCTATTTTAGTGCAGTAGCTGCTTGATCTAGCACACACCATTAGATAAATCGCAGAAGCCCACACACCTTCTGATTGGTCTAGCTCCCCACTGAATGCAGAAACTGATCAAAACATGTCTGATCTAGTTGTGCCGATTGGCTCCAATTCTCCAACCTAGTAAGACCAGTCACTTTTCCCCACTTTGTGATAATCAAAAGGCATTTCACCAATCCAAAGTGAAGCTCTATAATTCCCTTCTCCAAATACCCACCTATTTGATAAAAAATGACATTTCACGAGATAAATGGTCACCAAAACCCAGAATGCTCAATCGAGTTTGCCAGCAAAGACTAGTTGAAATATGCATCAATCTCTGTTTCATCTCATTCCCAGAACTCTGCAATATACTTCCTCCCTCGAACACATCGAATGCTCCCTTTTACAGCGCATGACCTCGGAAACTTAGTGCCCCAAGAATCAATTAACGAAATTTCTCCTTAATGCAATATTTGGTGAAGTGAGAGTTAGCTGACCTAAAACTTTTACTCACTTATTGAAAGTGTACCTTCCTTGATTATCTACGCGGCATTAGCACTTGTAAGTAGTATAAATTCAATGAAGCATCTCGTAAGAAGATAGCTCGCTCTTTATTTTCTTAAACCACATCGGCTTCGGATCAACTAGTGGTCATCTGCATGGCATCGAGAAAATGAAAATGGGTTTCTCATATGTTTGTGGGCCAATGCAATTTGAAAACACGAAGCGTGCTCGTGGATTTCAGTTTCAGTTTCAAGCAGGCTAACTTGATCAAAATGCAACAATGGGGAGAGAGAATTTTTGCATGCGGCTGCGACGGAAATTCCAACTAAATAGTTTAAAGCCACATGCTTCTCAACAGCTTGCACGCGTTTTAATTCGGCCGTCTCACCAAATCATATCGGCATCTGTTTCATTCCCAATGAGTAGTTGTAAGGAAATGAACGCATCACGTAAATTAATTAATATATAAATTTAACCTAGGATAGTTGAGATTGAGAATCTATAAGCAAATGCTATACAAAATTATGGAATTCAAATAAATGTTTGAAAGTATTTAGTATTAAATTTGTGATTGTTATAGATGGTGCAAGATAATTTATTATTATTGTGGTAATTCATCTTGATGTGTGCAAGAAATGTCTAATCATTCTTGGATGATTCTAGTGAATTAGGGCTTGTCTTTTTTTGAAACATCTTATAATACAATTAGAAATATTTCATGCTCTATGTTAAAAAGTAAGGGATAACATTGGCCCAGTTTAAAAGTAGGGAGTTAAATTCATGTCATGGAATTGAAGTAGGCTTGATTCGATTTCATGTTGTGGAATTGAACTAGTTTCAATTTCATTGTGTGAATTCAAACCAAGGCTTGATTGCATGTCATGGTATTGAACTAGGTTCAATTTCATGTCATGAATTCAAACCAAGGTGAGGAACAAGTAGCCTATAAGTTGAATTTAGATTCTTAGGTTACAAGAAGGTTAGGTAAAGACTTAGGTAATTTTCCAAATTTCACACATAAATATATCACTTATATTCTAATTATTGTATAAAAGACAAATCAAGTCATAGTGACTCCAAAACAAATGAGAAGGTGTGAGGTATTCAATTTTCACCATCATGTTTTCCCCCACATTAACTTGTTTGTGGACTACCATGAAAATGCATTTCATAGTGATAAAAATGATACAAATAAGAATATATCTTTAATGGGGTTCACCCCGCAGTGCAAAGGCAGTTGCAACACCATGTGGAAACGGTGGTCATGTGTTCGAGTCTCACCGTGAACGCTGGTATGGAAGGCTGTGAGTGGAGAAGGCAGGCCAAGGATCTGTGGTGGGACCAACGACTAATGGTCGATCGCCCGGCATCAGAGATAAGGGTGTATGCGTGTTGGAGGAAGGTTGAGGCTGAGCCGGCGGATAGAGGACGTGGCAGAACCAGCAAAAGGAGGTTGCAGCGGAGCCATCAGACGGAGGACACGGTGGAGCCAGCAGGCGGAAGGTATGCTGGACGAAGTGAACGAGGGAGGACGGAGAGACAGGAGCTGGAGATCGGAGGACGACGATAGGAGATGGAAGGAGGAGCTAGAGATCAGAGGATGGGAGAGGGAGAACGAAGGACGGAGGAAGTGGAGAACAGAAGGAGGAAGAAAAGGAGTAAAGGGGTTGGCAGGTGGCAGGAAGTGAAGTATGGGGTACAGAGGTGTACAGGGTGGAGAAAAAGAAGAGTAGGGAAGGGAGTTCAGAGGTGAGAAGGCAAGGAGGCAAGAGGGAGGAGTAGCGAAGGAAGCAGGTGGCAGAAAAGGTCGAACTGGTAAAAACACCAGACAAACATGGGGATGAGGTCCCCACAAATTGTGGCCTCACTGGTTCAAAGCTCCAGTCAAAAGTGATTACCGATCCAAAAAAAAGAATATATCTTTAATACATTATCGTTGTAATGAGCACTTTATCTTGAAACATGCAAAAGCAAAAGAAATCTAATGAATAGCATCTAACAATCATTTAAAATTTAGCATTAACATAATTACTTGGCAATATCAACAATCTCAAAGTATATGTAAAAAGCCAATTTGAAGAATCTAGCATGAATCCAATCCTTATAATCAACAAAAGGAGGCAGAGGATCCCTCAATGAAATATAATAACCATACTTTTGGTATCAACAATTTTTTTAAGACTTCTAACAATTAATTATAACCAAAAAAGCACTATGTAGGGTGTGCCTCGAGCCACTCTAACCATAAGCATGTGATGTAGAGCCCTTAAAGAATCACTATAACCATAATTATGAAACTAAAAAACATGAAGTTTGTTGTTACAATCATAAATTATGAAGGAACATAAATGATAATATATACCCCCTTTTTTGATTATATGTAAAGATGCAAAGAGTTGGAGAAAAGGAGAAAAATATCATCATGGAAAACCCAACAATCGTGAACAAGTGTCATCACTAACATTGTGTGACACGCGTATAAGAAGATAATGAGATGTTGATGTGAAAGTACATCAAGGGAAAGAATGATACCCCCAATGTTGCCCCTAATGAAGAGGATTAAGAAAAAAATAGTTATGTAAATATAATGTGTAAGCCTTAAGATATGTCATGTGGAATATAAGATATAAGCATGTAAACATTATAAGTGAAAATAACAAATAAGAGTGTAGAAATGTGTGTACATGGGTAATGAATGAGTGGGATCACCTACAGCCAAGTGTACCATTATGAGGGCACCTAGATGAAGGTTAATGACAATAAGAATAAAGGGGCATGTAAGCATGTAAACCATCTAAATATACCTTCTACAACTATAGAAACCAACAAACTCTTTTCTAAAATTGATTTAAAATGAAAATTCAATGAAACTTCAAACTATTGAAACTAAAACTATTTGAAAGTTGTGATGGAGAAAATTGATAAAACCATCTAGATTAATAGAAACATAAATGCATAATATTAATTGGAAATTACAAACACTTTCTATCAATACTAATCAAACCAAATGTGTTTATGACATATATAGAAACAACAACAAAAGGCCCCAACTAATTAGGCTTAAATTTTCCTTTTAATTCTTCTTTTACATTTTAGTTATTAAGGTTGGTATGGAGAACCAGATAACATATGAAAATAACCCTAAGTGAGATTCTTATTATAAGTATTTTCAATTATCTCTAATATACTCATAAATGATATAATGCATATACTCAATACTCAACAAGTGTCTCAAGCTTGTGTCCTAATTTTATGGTTATGTTGAAGGATGTGTTTAGGACTTGTTTTGTAATACCCCCATGTGGCTGATACTTTTGCTACTATTGTTACTCTTATGTGGTGTGTGGATGCATAGTTAGATTAATTGAGGATTATGTTATTTCAATTTATGACATTAAGATTACATTGGTGTGTGATGTTTAATTTGATTCAATAATATGGTTTGATGCAGTGATTTCGTAATTTAGTGAATGATGTGATCTATTAGTTAAAAATGTTATTTCATCATTGATATTATAATTGTTAGTATAGTTTTGGTGAGAGGACAGTGTAGCACCACTCATTTATGAGTGCACTGCTATGCTGCAATTCCTTCTCACAATGTAATGCTTTAATTATATATATATATGGACATGTACACAACCTTGTTTGTATGCAGGGATTGCAAGTACAAAGTCTCGATTCCACCTGTTTCGGCAGGACAGGGCAAGCATTAAATAAACTCAACGGGATTGATGTTGAGAGGAGTGGTTAGGAAAGTGTTCCCGTCCCAAGTTCATCTTTTGTGAGTCCATTGTTGTCTTTGTTTCTATTTGTCCTTGTTTGTAAATGTGTTTGTGTTGATTAACATTTTAGTTTGAGATTTAATTAATTTTTAATTAATTTATAATCAAGTGTGTTTTAATCAATGTTGGGTATGTGTGATCAATTATGTATTTAATTGATGGAGTTTAAAGTTAATTATAGTTAAGCTAATTGAATTATATTCTCTATTAAAGGAATAGTTTTAATAAAATAAATTTACTTTGTTGATATTTTAAAATGTCTTATTGCTTTTGCATTTTTTAGTTAATGATTTGGTTGAGAAGAGTGGGGAAGCTCTGTGTGAAGAAATTTTGGGTTTTTTGTTGAATGCTTGTGTAAGAAATTTTGGAAAAGGCTGCAGGAGTTTTAGTAGTTATATTTGTTGGCTGGAGGTGAAGCTTCTGAGAAGAGTTTCATAGCTGGAGGCTTCCGTGGCAAATCTTGGTTCAATTTTTACTTCTACAGCCTATAGGAAATAGGCTCCTTTCAGTTTTCATTTTGTTTTGAATTCTTTCCTGTATTAAAAAGATTGTTTGTTTGTGTATAAGGTTTGTCTGTACTTTTGTAGAATTTAGAAGCTTTTCTGTAGAGAGTAATGTTTTGTAGAATTTAGAAGCTTTTCTGTAGAGAGTAATGTTCCCGGCTGTTGCCGTTAAAATTTTGTGTTGCCTCTGTAGGAAATTACACAGCCAAACTTAGATAATCTAGTTAAATAAAATTCTTTGAACCTCTATAGATTTTTAATTTAAACCTCTCTGTTTAAATTCAGGAAATTAAAAAAAAATATTTGTGCAAGGAAAATTGGGAAAAACTTTGTGCAAAGGAAATTGGGGAAAACTCGGGAAAACTAAAACAACTTCTGTGCAATTTTCTTGAATGCTACTTATGGTTAATTTGGTGTTTGTTCTTCCAATTTATTCTATTTATTTCTTACAAAGAAATCCTCAGAAGAAATTTTGTGCAATAATATAATACTGCTCCTGTGAATTTAAATTATCTGTAAAAATTAAATTGTATATATATATATATATATATATATATATATATATATATATTTATATGTATCTTTAAAATATATATAAATTTATTTATATATATATATATTCTTGACAAATTCATGCTCTAAAAATATTTGAGTTTCGTATAAAATCATTTTTTATTTTTCATTTCATTGTCCGTGGAAATGCGTGTTTAAATAAATTAAATTAAAAAAAAATTGAAGAAAAAAAAATTAAAATTAAAAAAATATATTAAAGTTTGGTGGAGGGGACGGTACCACCGTACCCCCACCCCCAAAGGACTGCGCACAACAGTCAAAGGACTGTTGCGTCAGCAGTCCTTTGGACTGTTGCGTCAGCAGTCCTTTGGACTGCTGTACACAGTCCCTTGGGAGTTGCGTCCTCCCCATCCTCCCCTATGGGGAGGTACGCAGCCCAAGTGGGCCTTTTGTCTTTTGAATATTAAAACGAAATAAATTTTTATATTATATATTTATTTTGGTATTTTTAAATTCGAAAATTTAGAGTTATTAAAATTAATGTATATATATATAGAAGATATGTTTTAATTGAGGAGAATTATATTCTCGATGGTTATTTAAAATGTGTTTATATTTAATTATTAGATGAAATTAGAAGTGAACGATTTATTAAATTTATTTAAATGTTTTCAATTAGTGAAATTAATTGAGAAAATTAATGATTTGATCTTATAAAGGAAATTCTTGTGTGCGATGATGATTGTTTGACTTATGGATTTATGTTATTAATCAATTCCTTGATTTTAAGTAAACAGTTGGTTCATTCTATGGAGTTCGTTATTGAGACTCTTGAGTTGAGTTAACAACATGAGTGTTTATTTATTTGGTTAACTTTATTATAGGATTTAGGGTTGTCGTTAAACTTCCAGAGGTTAGGGAATTTGGTATATTTAATTTGGGTTTTTAATTCCACTTTCTTTGTGGGCGTAATCCTGTGAATACATTGAGTTTCATTGTCTTGTTAAGTTACTGAGTCATAAGATTATGGCGAGATGGTTTTTACCTCGTGAATCTCTATCCTGTGTTTTGTGAACTTGAGAGTTCTATCCCTCATGTTTTGTGGTATGTTAGGGGATTCTCGAGAGAGTGGCTCTATGTGGGCATCGGTGCACAAAGGGGTTGTCAGGATAACCCACAATAGAGTTAGTGTAAAAAGTGAAAACCTAACTAATTAATTAGGGGATGGGTAGTAAGCACTAAAAGATAGTTAAAGATTCCTCGCTCACCTGTTAGGGCTTCCAAAGACTAAAGGTGGCCGAGAAGGCCGTGATCGGCATAGTCGTGATCTCGTCTACACGAGAAATGCACGATTCTGCATGAGTCACCCTATGGGGCGGCGCCTTGAGATAGGCAGTCAGTATAACCATAGATGGAGGCGGAACCTTGTGATAGGATGTCAGGATAATCCATGAAGGCCATGCGATGACACTCTCCTCTAGCAATTCCCCCTTAGTTTTTTTTACTGGAATCCTCTGGAAGTGGTTTATTGTTATGACTTGTTGTTTATTGTTGTCATGTTTTGTTAGTGGACTTTTGTTGTTATGTTTCCTATGTGTGTGATTTCTTCTTCCATGTTTGGAGTAGAGTCTTATGTGTTACTTTAGACGTCTTGGTTAGGAATCCTTTCTTAACTACTCCTAGCACGGGGGTGGTCGGGTGGAACGTGCTCCTCACCCCGTTGGGTTTCCCATTCGGCAGTCGTACCTTCAGTGCAAAGATTGTAGTGACAGTTTGTTCCAGATTTATGTTCCTTCAGATATATGTATTTGTACTTTTGTCATATCTTGTAAATTGTAATGTAATTCTCCCATGTGATGGGATAATGTATTTTGTAACTTGGATAATTGATTATTGATATTTAGTTTGTCACATGATGTATTGTATTATCACACTTTGTAAGTCAAACATTATTCACAGATGTAATTATATCCCAAGTTTTATTGGCTATGTAATCTTGTATAGCATCTATGTGGTTCATTCTTATTTCTATGCTTATCATTTATCACTATTTATATGAGAACTCATATTAGTGGAAATGAATGTTAGGTTAGTCAAATTTGTTAATGGGTAGTTAACGTAATGTTTCTTCATGTTTCCCCAAGGGACTTAGAAGTTTAGTTTGTATTTGTAATTATGTTAGTTGCAATAGATAACATAGTACTTTTACTTTGTGTTTAAAAAAAATTGTTGTGTACTTAGTTGTCCTTTGGGGTTTGCACGACAGGGCGTTACATGTTTAATCAAATCATATTAAATCTTGTACTATTAATACTATATGATAACATTATAATTGAAATTTTAATATTAAATTATTGATTATCTAAGGGTAAACCCACAATAATGAGTCCCAAACTTGGGACATCACATTATTGAATTTAGATGGAGGTAAAAAAGTAAGAAATGCCTTTGTTTGAAGGTGAACCAAAAATCAACTTCATTTGAAGATGTAAAATGTAAAAGAACCTTTGTTCAAAGGGTTTTTTAATAAAAAAACGTGTAAATGACATACCTTCATTCAAAGGTCCTTCAAATGAAGGTTCTAAAAGTGACCTTTCAACATTAGGCCTCACATTTTCCTCATAATTTTATGTTTCCAACATTAGGTTGGGCCAAAAAATGGAATGAATACATGATACCTAATAGTTTGTAGGGTTGTAGTACTTGAAATAAGCTTTCCAACAAGTATGATTTTGAATATATTTAATTTGATTATTATATCTATTTTCTATTTTTATAGTGAACATGGGTTTTTTAGCAATTGTCAAGGTCTCTATTCCACACACATGGAAAAATAGAAAAATAGATTTTAAAAAAATAAAAAATATGTGTGCACCAAGTATTGTTGTTCTTCTTTTTTACTTGGTGTGGAGGAATTTTTAACCTAGCCCACTCCAAGTGAGGCCACAAATAGGGGACCTCATCCCTGGCATTAACACACAACTTCAACATGAAGCATTGAGACTTGTGAGCACAGTAGCCTAGCAAGGGCAGAGAGGGTGAGAGCCCATGAGCACACTAACCTAGCAAGGGTCTAGAGCACAAACTAGAGCACAACATCACTTTGGCATGAACATAAATGACTTGAATGCCTACAACATCAATGCTAAGGTTAAAATCTATGAGCACATTGGATTAGTGAGGGCATAAGACCCGTGATCACAATAGCCTAATGGGGTTTTGAACCTTGGTGGCCACAACAACAACAACACCACTTTACCATCACAGTATGGGATTAACTTCAAGTATTGGTGTTCTTATTTTAACAAAAGAATAATAATTTAATTTGAATGCATACAAAAAAGTTATGCATTATTGAAGTAACCTATGTCAAAATTATAGTTAATCTCGCTTCAAAAAGATAAAAATATGCAACAAAAAATTATTAAAAAATATATGTGCACTAGATATTGGTGTTACTAATCTATGTTTAAAAAATTATAATTTAATCCTTTCTACAAATAAATTTATGTTTTATTGAAGTAACGTCAATTTTTAAAATAATGTTAAGTATAAAAAATAAGCTACTAAAGTTACATAAAAAAACTAACAATTATTTTTAATGTATTTATAATCTAAAAATAAGATATCAAAAATCACTAGTCCACATCTTCTTCAAATTCTTAATGGTTTAGTTGTTATTGTGAGACGAGGAAATGCCAGTGAGGGTCGATTATGCTTGATTCATGATGAATCGAAGCATAACTTCGCCAAACAAACCTATATCTACAAACAAGATCATTCAAATTAGAAATCTAAACTAAGCATTTTACTAAAATTGAGAGCCACAAACTAAGAAAACAGTTAAATTCCTAATCTAACCCATTTGAAACTTATCCTATTTTGGAATTGGTGTCGTGTTGATGTGAAATGACAACCCTTTCCCAATCTCGTAATCAGTGAGTCTATTTCAGTCTATTTTGTATACAAAAAAAATTGGATAAAATTAAAATGATAAAACAATTAACATGCATTACCTAATCCAAATCTTCAATACCTCAAATAGATGCAATGACGAATGAATTCGTCGATTGATTTGATATGTTGGTTGCTCAATTCAACAACATAATATTGAGATGGATATGATAGATGATTGATGATAGATAGAAATGGATGAATGATTCAAGAATGATTTTGGCAACATAAGGATACTTGAAGAATCAACCCCCCTAATGGCTTATGAGAGAGTTGATTTATAGGAAAGGTCTGATTTGGATTGATGGTTGAGATTGGATGTCAATAAGATGTCTTAATCAATGGCCAAGATTGAAAGTTGTAATATGAAATAGGATTAGGGCAAAATTAGGGAAAATAATAAGGATGAAGGGTTGAGATTGAATTATGAGATAATTCAATCAAGGGCTAGGATTAAATGAGATGTTAAGAGATAATATTTGATGTGGAAGATAAGATTGGCACGGATAAAGAGGCGAGAGGAGAAATTAAATAATAAAAAATATTTAATCTAGGTGGCCAATGAATAATTAATTTAATTATAGAGGAGTGTGACAAAGGGAATCATTTTGAATTAAATAATGATTAATTCAAAATTCAAGAGAGTGGATTTAATTTAGGAGAGAAAAGGCTAATGAATAATTAAATAATTAAGAATAGCTATTTAATTATAGTGGAAAGTGGATAAAAATTAAATAAATAAGAATTTATTTAATATTAGAAAGAAAGGGATTTAATTAGTGACGTATTTAATTAATCAAGAAGGAATAAACATAGAAATGAATTAATTAAATAATTAAAATTATTTAATTAATAGAAGTTTCATGACATTAAAAAATAATTAAATAATTAAAAAAAAATTAATTATGAAGAATGAAAGGGGAAATGATGAAGAATCTAGGAGTTGTAGGCGTAGGACAATTTTTAGTGTCTACATTTTGCCCCTTCTTTGAGATGATGTTTGAGATGATGAAATTTGTGTCGAGTAACATCATTTCAAAGAAGCTAAGGTATGGCTAGAGGAAAATGGATGATGATAGAAAGATAGGATGATGATGAAATAAGAGTGGGATGATGATGGTATAAGAATAGGATGATGATGGGATGATGATGCCCCCTCGAGAGAATAGGCGGGTTGGACAAACACAAGTATGCTCTTGAAATGAAATGATAAGGATTAATGGCTAGGATTGAATTATAAAGTAATTCAATCAAGGGTGGAAAATGAATGAGACAAGAGAAGATAAGAATGACACAGATAATGAGGTTGGCACAGAAAAAGAGGTTGTTGGAGAAAATTAAATAAAATTATTTAATTTGGGAAGGAAGGTGAATAATTAAATAATAAACACATTGTTTAATTATAAAAGACATGTGACATGTTGACTTTTAAATAAAATAATAATTTAATTCAAAAGTGGATGAAAAATGACAAATTATTAAATAATTAAATAAATAAAATTTATTTAACTATAGAAGAGGATATGAATAATTAAATAATTAAAATAATTATTTAATTATAGTAGAAAAATGACAATAATTAAATAAATAAGCACTTATTTAATTCTAGAAAGGAAGGGGCTAATTACTAACGTAATTAAATAAACAAAATTTAATAGAGGAATATGACCTTAAAAGATAATTAAATAATTAAAATTATTTAATTATGCAAGTAGAAGGAGGAATTGATATGAAAAGGTGGGTTCATAGGTGAAGGACAATTTTCAACGTCTATATTTTGCCCCTCTTTGAGATGATGTTTGAGATGATGAGCTTTGTGTTGAGTAACATCATTTCAAAGAAGTTAAGGTATGGATAGAGGAAATTGGATGATGATAGAAAGATAGGATGATGACGAAATAAGAGTTGGATGATGATGATATAAGAATAGGATGATGATGCCCCCTCGAGAGGAGAGGGGGGTTGGACAAACATGGGTATGCTCTCAAAATGAAATGATAAGGAGGGACAAGATGAATGATGCAAGATAGGAAGTGGATGAAGGAGATGAATGATACGTTATGCTACAAGAAAGTGAACAACCATGATGTTTGATGTAACACTAGACATGATGCACCAAGGTTTAAGGATCAAGGTGACGATGTCTCTCATGCCCCAACGTAATACAACCTTGTCTAGATACAAGATATGAATATTAGCTGGGAGTAATTCGAATTTGATGCAAATGCAAGATAAAAATGATAACACACATAAGCAAGCATGCACAAATGATACGAAAAAAAATAAGGTATTGCCCCTATCAAGCTGTAAAACAATGATTAATTGATTGATTGATGCTGATAGGAATGACATATCCCTAGATCAACACAAGGATGATGATAATTGATTGATTGGGTTTACAACAAGATTAGGATCAAGACCAAAGGATGTGATTGGATTATTTGACAAGGTTGATCGACTTGATTAGTATGGATTAAGGATTGTCTTGCATTTGGATTATTGCTTGGATTGATTTGATTTGAAGAAGTGGTTTGGAATGATATGATGATTGACTTGATGATTTGATTGGATGAAAGGATGTGATGAATTGAATAGAAGAATTGATGTGATTGGATTGATGAAGAAATGATTTGATTTGATGATAATGATTGGTTGATAATTTGAAGATTAATTTGAAGAAGTCAAATTGATGCATGGAATTGATTTGAAGTATTGATTGGAAGAAATGATTTGGTTTGTTTTTATTGCTTGGATTTTTTTTTATGGACATTTGATTTTTTTGTCTTTTTTTAGGACCTTTTTCCTTCTTTTTTTTGTATTTTGGGATATTTTATTTTTTGGATTTTGAAATGTTTTTGATTTTTTAGATTTTTTTATTTTTGAAATGTTTTGATTTTTTTGATTTTTGAAATGTTTTGATTTTTTTGGATTTTTGAAATGTTTTGAGGTGTCAATGGATGAAAATTTGGGTAGCCTTTGTGCTAGATACCAATGACAAGGGAAAACCAAGTCTAGGTGCAAGGAAATATATGGAATTGATGGATGGAAGGGTGGGTGATAGGATAAGGGATAAAAGGCTCATGATAGATGGATGGATGGAATAGATGTATGCATCATAAGAGAACAAGGATGTGATATACAAAGACTATGTCACATAGGAATAACATGCCCCATTCTAGGTACAATACTCAAGATTTTTCATGACAAAGCTTATGACAATAGGATAATGATAGGCTTTTTTGGAAGGATGGGGTATATCAAAAGATATCCAAAGCATGCTTCAACACTTTGCCCCTGTATCTTCATCAAGATCAAAAGGAGAAGGGTGGATAAGTGGACTCAATATGATAGGTATGTATGATGGCTAAAGATGGTAGGATGGTAAGATAGAACGTTTTGACATGAAAATGATAGGTTGGATGGATGAGACATTGTGCCCCGAAGTGTAAGTGACATAGAAGATCAACCTACACATGATGCCTATTTGCTAGGTTTTCATCATGGTACTTATCCAGGGTGCCTGTTTACCAGGTTTTCACCATTGGACGAAGGGATTTCTCTTTACTTCTTTTTTTTGACTTATTGACTTTTTGACTTTTTGGATAGGAGAAGGGGAATATGGATAGGAGGGACTCAAGTATCTAGTTCCATGAAAGGTGGTAGTCCTACTAGAGATGGATGTCATCACATGGACCATGTCAAATGTCATAATGCTCATAGATGTTGGTAAGGGATGACATGAAAGGGAGATGGAGTAGGTAGATGATGGATTATCATGTGGATTATGGAGGAAAATAATGGATTATGATGTGGATTATGTAGGGAAGATGATAAGGATTATATGGTACTTATGCAAAAGATTAATGGGGAGGCTTAGCCAAAAGCATGGACCATAGGAAGGTGGTGGGGGAGATATGTAGGATAATGAGTGAAGGGTGAGGAGATGGAGGTATGTGGAATTGTTGTGAAATGGAAGGGAACTATGACCAATGGTTGCACACACTATGATAAATGTTGAAGCTTTTGATGTGAATGGGGTGTAGGAAGCAATGGAGATGTTTGCTTAGGAGGTGGTGGATGTAGTGAAATGGAAGGGAAGATGATAAGGATTATGTAGGGAATATGATAAGGATTATATGGTACTTATGCAAAAGATTAATGGGGAGGCTTAGCCAAAAGCATGGACCATAGGAAGGTGGTGGGGGAGATATGTAGGATAATGAGTGAAGGGTGAGGAGATGGAGGTATGTGGAATTGTTGTGAAATGGAAGGGAACTATGACCAATGGTTGCACACACTATGATAAATGTTGAAGCTTTTGATGTGAATGGGGTGTAGGAGGCAATGGAGATGTTTGCTTAGGAGGTGGTGGATGTAGTGCTTTTGGTACCACATAGGCTTAGTATTTTTATGATTTTATTTTGCTTGTGGGAGGAATATGAGATTCTTGAATAGAGTGGGAATGTGAGGTGGAAGTGGATGGTTGGGATTTTTGTGATGAGGATGCCTCATTGGACTTGCTTTCCTTTTTCTTAGGGACCCAAACCAATTTAATATTGGCCTTTAATTTTGGAGGTATGTGTTTATATTACTTTTGGGATGTATTTTTCTTTGAATTTTTGTATTGATGTCCTAAGGCATGAGAACCCTTAGGAATTTTTACTTTATAGGTAGAGGCATTGAAATTTTTATTTTTGAATTCCATGGGATAGGTGGAATGAGTGGAAGCTTCTTGTTTATACAATGTGCATGCATTTGTTGGTCATGATTAGGAATGTTAGGTTATTTATGGATAAATGAATAAGAGGATTGAATGGTAGGGATATTAGGTGTTGGGAGTAACATAGGTAGATTAGATGGAGGGATATTAGGAGTTGGAAGCAATGGTGGCAAAGTGGATAGTGGAAGGTGTATGGTCAATTTTTTTTGACATTTGTAGGATGATGGAGGAAGGATGAGAACATATGTTTTAGGAGTATGATAGGATTTATGATGGAAAGTGGACTTAGGAGGTATGGAGGAAGTACCAAAATCTTGAGATTGGTGTCCTTGGGGTGTATATCCAAGGCCATAAGAGCGTGGAGGTACTTTGACATGGATGGACTCCAAAATACCTTGTTCATGAAGGTATAGACCTTTACCTGGGTGGTTCATGTTTTGGAGTATGCAATGGACAATGGGACTAGGTGTAGGTGGAACACTAGACATTAGTTCCTTATTGGATGGAGAAAATGAAGGAAGGGAAGATAATGGTTGTTGTTGTTCTAAGGAGGAACATTCATGAATGAGGGTGGAATGACCAATAGGATATAATGTAGGACTTGCAATGGGGTCGATAGTGGGTGATGGAGGATCATTAGGATCTTGATTAGTATTGTGTTCACTTAGATCCAAAGTATTTGTTTGATCTTCTATGTGTGCTTGGGAAGCATATGTCTCATCAAGGGAAGTGGATGTTGATGGATCATGGATAGGGCTAGGTAGGGGGTGGATAGGAGCAATGGAGATTTCTTGCTCATGGATAGGTGAAGTGATAGGCTCTTAACCATGGAATACATAAAGTTGGCTAAGAGGATCATCATGGCCTTCTTGATCATAGGTAAGATCATAGAGGGGAGCTTGATCATAAATAGGACCAAGTGTGTTATGAGTGGGATCATTATATGGGCCTAGATCTTGATTAGAATGAGAGGTTAATGTCTCCTCATGCTTAGGATAATGCTCTTGACATAACTCTTGGCTTGCTTGAATGGAAGTGGAATGGGGTGACTCTTGAACGGGCTCAACATGTTCTAGATGGTTAACAACATGGAGACATGATGGAGGTTGACTTAGGCTCAATGGGGAAGACTCTTGACTAGGCTCAAGGGGGAGACTACATGATGGGGTTGGAGGAATAGGCATGGCATTCAAAGGTTCTTTGGTAAGCTCATTAATGGGTGCTTGACATGGGGATGGTCTATTTTGTTCTTGGAGCCATTGGATCACATCCTTTGTAAGTGTATGGGTAGGTGGATAATATAGTGGATGGACAATGATAGAGGATGGTGTTATAGGCTTAGGATTAGGACTAGGACATGGTAGCTTAGGGATAGACATTTGATTGGATGGTAGTATGATAAATTTATAAGGTGCATGAACTAGATTGGTGTTCCCCTTGTCAAATGGAACATGAGAATTGAAAGGCTCTTGATTTTGTTGCCAAGGTGGACTTGGGCTCTTATGTTCTTGTTGTGATATGGGTGGATATGTTGATGTGGCATTGACATGAAAGGTAGGTGGGTTTGGTTGGCATGAAGGTGAAGGTGACACATAAGATTGTGGTTGAATGTGTTGAGGTTGGAATGGTGTTTGGACTTGTTGTGGTATGATTTGTTGTTGTGATAACGATGGAGGGGTTGTATAGTATAATGGTTGTTGAGAGGTAGATTGATATGGATAAGGGTTGACATTAGAAGAGGTGCGATAAGGTGATGAAGGGGTAACATGATATGTGGATGGATGAGGTCGATATGATGATATAGGTGACACATAGGATTGATTTGAAATTTGTTGATGTGGTGATTGGACTTGATGTTGTGCTTGTTAGATTTTACAAGTGGCCAAGAGGTATTGGGCTTGCGCTATGATATGTTGCATTTGAGGTGATTGGCTTCTTTGAATTTTTTGGATCATGTCATGGATTCCTTGAATGATTTGTTGGTTTAAAGGTGATTGGATTGTTTGAGCTTCATGAAGTATGTGAGCGAGCTCTTGTGCTAGGTCTTATAATGTTGGCACGGTGTTACATATGTCTTTACATCATTGTATGTCATCTTTTCCCTCCAAGTATGCCACGTATTTCTTGTCATCATTTGAATTAGGAGGAGGGGCCCTTTCAAGTATGATTTTAGGTCTTGGATTATTCCTATGATTAGTATTAGGGAGAGGCCCTCCTTGAATTATGATATTGGTCTTAGGTTTTGTCTCATGATTTAGACTAGAGGGATAGCCCCCTTGGATTATGACTTTGGGCTTATGATTAGGATTGTGCTTGTTTATGATTAGGACCATTTTGACAAGTGGTGAATAGGACTAGATTGATAATGATGTTGAGATGATAAGATTGGATGATTAGGATGATGTGGCAAGTGTTTATTATAAATTTGACTTGGGCAATATCAAACACAAGATCTCATATGTAAACGCATGAACACACACACCAAACACAATGATAAATTTGTCTTTCAAGATTAAATGTTATGATTAAAAAAACACTTGAATACACAACAAGTCTAATGCTACTCAAGTGGGTATGGCCAATTAGGTCTCAAGCTAGGATGCACAAGGTTAACTAAGGATGATTTGAAAGCAAAATCCTACCACACAGCCGAGAGAAATGGGTAAACCACCCTTCACCTTCACTTCCCAAAGGTATATAGTTCTTTGGGGTTTAACCAAGAGTGACAAGATTTCAACTCCCAAAGAAGCGTGTCTTTTGATTCACACCTTGATTGAGGTCATCCCTTGGAGGGGTGTGTGCTCCAAGCAGGCCTCCTAAGAAGGGTATGACAAAAGCAAACCAAATGAGGTGTTTTGGAGGACACACACACTTGATTCACACTCATAGTTGTTAATTTCCCTTAGAAAATTGAAATGTGTGTAAGCAAACAATGGAAGCACTTGTTATTTTTAACCTATTGTGCATGTTTTGCACACACGCCCCGCTGTAGGCAGGGACCCCCTCTTTTCACTCCCAACGGGCTTCTTTTCTCTTGTCTCATTTTGTGTGCCACTTTTTCCAAGCCCAAATTGGTCATGTGCCTTCAAACGATGAAATTACCCTTGACCAGATTCACCTACCTAATTTTGTCAAGTCTTTTGCCTTCGCAAAAGTGCCCTTGCGGGTTTCCTTTCACTCGTTGCCCCAACATCCTCCAGGCCTCGCGGACCCGCAGTTGCAAGTTGCCTCATGCGGGTCGTCGCTCATGTTTCGTCATTGAATGGCGACTGACACCCAACTTCTTCCCACACGGAGAGCTCCGCACTTGGTTTCTCCATTCGAGCCTTGACCAAGCATCCAAACGAGTGTGAGGTTCCCGCATCTCACCTAACCTAGGTCTGCCATACAAAGAAATCAATGCATGCCATGAATGGAAATTGGCCTATAAACGTTGCTCCCGACCCTTCATTTTACTTGGGGCATTCAAATTTGGAGAGAAGCAAAGTCCCCCTTCCTTTTTCTGCCTTTTGCCTTGTTCCTGCTGACTTGGTTCCTAATCGCTTGATTCACCTTTTCCTTCATTTTTTGACTTTGGGGACAAGTTGCCTATGGATTTGGGATATTTTTGTGATGCTTAAGTGAACTACTAAGGTTTCGTTAAGTTTTAGGAAGTTGCAAAAATTTCATGTCGGGTCGTTGTCCCTCCGTCACCGTCAGGACTTCCATGTGGGTCATCGTGTGCTCATTGTCGTTTCAAAAGGGCGGCGACACTCCAACTTCCCCCTTCCAAATTTTTGCATTGTTCAAAACGAGTCAAATCTTAAGGAAGTATGTTTTGGCACTCTTTCTACCCCTTTCCCATTCGCTAAAATTGAAAAACCTCAAATTTGCTAAGTTTTGTGAAGTTTCAAAACTTCCTCGTCAAGCTGTCATCCTTCCGTGGTCGTTTGGGAACTTCCTTGTCAAGCCACCATCCCTCCGTGGCCATTTGAAAACTTCCTTGTTGGGTCACTGTCCCTTCATGGTCATTTGGGAACTTCCTTGTTAGGCCACCATCCCTCCGTGGCCATCCACCATCTACCTTTTATTCGTCGTCCACCTTTCGTCCAACATCTGCCTTCCGTCTGTCATCTGTTTGTCTTTCGTCTGCCGTCCATCTTCCATCTAACTTTCACCGTCTGTCGTCCACCTTTTGTTTGTCGTCCATTGTTTTCCTTACGTCCACTATTTGTCGTCCGCATTTTGTCCATCATCCATCGTCCACCTTCTGCCTTTCATCTATCGTCTACCTTTCATCTACTGTCCACCGTCCTTCCGCCCTATAACGCCCACACCCCTGAGCCTGCATTTATGTTTATGGTCCAAATGAGCTCCAAATATGAATATTATGATCTTTTGATGATGCATGGATGGATCTAACAAGGAGTTTACAGGATTTGACTAACGTTTTCCTTGATTTGTGTATGAAAGCACTTACGACACTTCATGTATGCAAGATCCAAGAAACCTACTGTGGGTCCGTCGAGAGCCCATTGAGAAAGCTAAACAAGGAAAAGGCACATTACTCCTTTCACAACTCATTTTATGGTCACCTCTCCCCCTAACACCCATCAACAGGGCTGGCATTAGAAGCAGGTCTATGTCAAGGGAGTCAGTGACAAAATTGCAAAGGGTGGCCTTGAAGGTGGTGGGAGGGGTTGATTGTTTCCTCCCTCCAAACCAACGATCACGATTCGTTAGGAATTATCTCATCAGATCATCTAATCCATTTAACAATTTTCAAAATCATAATTTGCACATAATTGGTGCCCACCGTGGGGCCTAGCCCCTGTTATTTTAACATTTTCTGGAAGTTTTGTTTTGCAGGCTCAAACGTATAGTTTTTTGGCGCAACCGTGTAATTTTCTGGTATAATTGAACCATGATGACCCGAGTACTACTTCCATGATGTTTGATAGTGCAAGTTAACACAAGCATCTAGGTATAATTAGACCATGATGACCTGAGCATTCCTTGCATAAACAGACAAGAGTTAATTGTTTTCCTATGTGAATCTGGAATGTCATGAATAATACTTTATAGAGCACGTCCCATGACAATTCTCATAGTAGTAATGATTAAGTCACAGGCAACAGACAAAGAAAATATCATTCTCGATCATAGCTTTTCTAGTCCTTTGACATCCTTGAATTGTTCCTGAGAAATGATAACATCAATCACAATGCAAACAATTTGAACACTCATGCAAAAGTGGTAAAACCATGATTCGGAATAGGATCATCCTTGTAACCTTGATTTTCTGTTATTTTTGGGATTTTTCAATTTTCTACTTTTTAGGTGTTTTATGAGATTTTGACCAAGAATCTAACCTAAAGACCTATCATAGGGGTCTCAGGGGCTGATCAAAGATAAGCCTTGCCTATGTTATACACACAAAGACCACATAGTTCGACCTACTCGACCGATTTACAGGACCAAGATATGAACAAACACTTAATTACAACGAATTGCAACAACGCAATTTAACAAGGTGACTCTATTTTTGGCTTTTTTGAATTTTTGACCTATTTTTGGATTTTCTGACGTGACAAGGATTTTTGATACCTTTCCAATGGTGATTGATGTTCCATGTTTGATTTCACTATGGTTAATGTTTTCACTGTGCTTTCCTTCCTATTGTTTGTCTATTGACTTAAGCTCAAGATTTGTTGCCCCCAACAAGGTCAGGATTTTTCCCCCAGTGGAAAAAAGTCAATTTATTATGGATATGTATATGATCAAGAAGCCAAGGTGAGACATGACCGACATGACAAGGTATGCATATGCAGCTCAAATGAAGGATGTAGATGGTAACAATACCAAGGCAGTGATCAACACAAGTTCCCGTAGAGGAAGAAGCCAACCTATCACAAATAGCGCCTATCGCCAGGTTTTCACCACTTGCTTTTATTGCACTTTTTCAGATTTTATGATTTTTTTGATCTTTTTGATTTTTCACTTTTTTTTTGTATTTTTTCATCTTTTGATTTTTTTGTCGTTACCAAGATGCCTATTTGCCAGGTTTTCACCAGGGTAACCATTTTTTTAGGACATTTCTGATGTTTTTGGATTTTTTTAGGACTTTTTTAGATGTCTTTGGAATTTTTCAGGACTTTTTACAAATGCATCAGCTGAATTATGCATAGAATTTCTTGAGATGAAGATTGTTCATTGGCTCTTCAAACCGATCTCCTTCTGGCATGGATAGCTGATATGCTCCTGAACCATAAGTTGATACAATGACAAAGGGCCCCAACCAATTAGGTTCAAACTTTCCTTTCTTTTCTTTGTCTTGTTGATTGCGGGGGTTTTCTTTCAATACTAAGTCACCAACTTGGAAAGTTCTGGGTTTGACTTTGTGATTGTAACTTCTAGACATACATTGTTGGTAGGCTTTCAGGTGATTCACTACATGTTGGTGTCGCTCATCTAACAATTCTAGTTCTTGCAATCTTGAAATCCAGTAGTCTTCATTAAGGATGATACCTTTTAAGGAAACTCAAAGTGATGGTATTTCAACTTCAATAGGCACAATGGCCTCAGACCCATATACCAAAGCATATGGTGTAGCTCTTGTTGGTGTGCGAATACTAGTGCGGTACACCCATAAGGTAGGGTTTAATTGGATATGCCAATCACGTCCTGCGCCATTGACAGTTTTCTTCAAAATCTTTAGAATAGTCTTGTCGGAAGCCTCTGCTTGATGATTCCCCTGGGGATAATATGGTGTAGAGCAGCGATGTTGGATATTGAACTTCTCACACAATTCTTGCATGTCTTGATTTTTGAATGGTCTTCCATTGTTAGTGACTATGGATTGAGGAATGCCATATCTATAAATAATGTAGTTGAGGATGAATGATGAAATTTGCTTTCCTGTGATGTTGGTTAAAGGAACAACCTCAATCCACTTCGTGAAGTATTCTGTAGTTGTGATGATAAACTTGTGTCCGTTTGATGAAGATGAATGAATTTTACCTACAAGATCTAGTCCCCACTAACAAAATGGCCATGTGGATGCAAAAGGTTGAAGTTCTTGTGCTGGTGCGTGGATGAGGTTGTCATGAATTTGACATTTTTGACATTTCTTCACAAAGTAGAAAGACTATTTTTCCATAGTTGGCCAATAATATCCTAAAGGAAGAAGTTTCTTGGCCAAGGTTAGGCCACTTGAATGTGTTCCACAGACACCCTCATGGACTTGTCATAAAGATATTTCAAACTCATCGTGTTCTAGACATTGTAAGAGAGTTTCATCAAGACCTCGTCGGTATAGTACATCTGCTATAAGTGTATGTCAGGCGGCTCGGCGAATGAGATTGTGTTTTTGGTTTCATGACAAGTCAAGTGGAAGAGTGTTACCTTTCAGGTAGGTATAAATCTCACCGTAGATTGAGGTGTTGGTATCAAATAGGTGACAGATGACATGGGATTCAATACCATCATAGGTAGGGGAAAATAATTATTCCACCAAGAACTCGTAATGACTTCTTTTCTCCGGAATTTGTAACAAGGAAGCAATAGTAGCCATGACATCAACAACTTTATTGTCCACTCTTGAAATTTGTTCAAATTTGATATCCATAAAATATTTCTTGAAATCATCTAGCATTCTTTTGTAAGGCATCAGTTTGTTGTCTCTTGTTTGATAATCATCGTTGACTTGATTAATGAATAATTGAGAATCCCCATACACTTGCAATTCTAGGACCTTCCATTCTACCGTTGTTTTGATTCCAATGATTAATGCTTCATACTTTGCCATGTTGTTGGTACAAGGGAACATCAGTTTATATGATTTTGGTATGGTATGTCCTTGAGGAGTGACAAATAGAATTTTGGCTCCTAATCTATGTTGGGTATGTGATCCATCAAAGTATAGTGTCCACTATTTTGCAGCCATAGCAAGAACATCAACATCTAGAAATTCAATGTGTAAAGGATGATTATCTGGTAATGGTGCCTCTGCTAGCTGGTCAGCAATTGCTTGTCCTTTTATGACTTTCTTGTCTACATATTGGATATCAAATTCACTGAGTATCATGACCCATTTATCCAATCTCCCTATCAGGTTAGCTTTACTAAGGAGATATTTGAGAGGATCTATTTTGGCTATCAACTTGATGGTTTGAGTCAGCATGTAGTGCCGTAGCTATTAGGTATCGAATACTACTACTACTAGATAGGCCTTTTTAATGGAGGTATAGTTGATTTCATAGCCATTTAGCGTCCTACTGATGTAATAGACTGCTCGTTCTTTTCCCGCTAAATCTTCTTGTGCTAATAGAGCTCCCAATGATGCCTCTGTTGTGGAAATATATATAAGTAGTGGCTTCCCTTCTGATGGTGGTACTAGGATAAGCGGATTCATTAAATATTGTTTCAAATGGTTGAAGGCTCCTTCACATTTCTCATCCCATCAGAAGGAAATGTTTATGCAGTAGATGAGTGAAGGGATGGGTCTTGTCTGCTAGCTGTGAAATGAATCTACGAATTGACTGAAACCTCCCTTGTAGAGAATGAAGTTGACTAATGTTCTTTGGTGGTGGAATTCCCATAATGGCTTTGAATTTGGTGGGTTCTATCTCAATCCCTTTTCTGAAACTATGTACCCCAGGAGCTTAGTTGAAGTTACCCCACACACTTCTTGGGATTTAGCCACACATTGAATTTTTCCAATCTGGTGAAAATTTTATCTAGGATCTCTAGATGTCCCTCCCTGGTATATGATTTGGCTAGTAAATCATCCACATAATCTTCCATGAAAGTATGGATCATATCATGAAAGATTGTTTTCATGGCACATTAGTAGGTAGCTCCTGCATTCTTCAAGCTGAATGACATGATGTTCTAGCCAAGGTTCTCCATGGACAAGTAAAGGCTGTTTTATCTTGATCTTCTGGGGCTATTTTGATTTGATTATATCTATAAAATCCATCCATCAGTGATAGCATGCCATGCCCTGCTATCAAGTCTACTATGATATCTATATTGGGGAGAGGAAAATCATCTTTAGGACAAGCTTTGTTAATGTCTCATAAATTAGTGCAGATGCAAATGCTATTATCAAGCTTTGAAACTGGTACTATATTGGATATCCACTCGGCATAATCAATAGGTCTGATGAATCCTGCATCTAACATTTTTTTCAACTTTGCCTTTACCAATAGTGTGATATGAGGGTGCATTTTTCTCAACTTTTGTTTTACTGGTTTCACTCACGGAGGTAATGATAGATGATGCATGATGAGTTTTGGATCAATTCCCGGCATGTCTGCATATGACCAAGAAAAGTTGATTTGTTTTTCTGTGAAAAACTTGAGAAAGCTTGGCTTTTCCTGCTCTATCAAAGATATTGCTAGATGGATATTCTTCACTATCTCTTCATTGTTGATGTTGACAGACTGTGTGGGTTCAATCAGAACTTTGGATCTTTCCTGAAAGTGTTCTGGGAGAGTATCAAATCTTCCATCCTTTGACGCCTCAAGGAGGCTTTCACCATTGGATGCGCTCTTTGTTTTTACTTTTTCCAGATCTGGTATTGCCATTGAATGGTTTTCAATATCAGATCTATTTCCTATGTTATTCATTTTGCAACTAGAAGATTTGATACTCTCCTGTGTGGAAGCCTTGTTACGATGTTCATTGGTGGAGTTTGTTTTGGGATCATTGGCATAGAGGAAATTGGTGATGGCATCATCATTTGAAAATGTAGGAATGTCAAATGGCTCGGTTAGGTCCCAATCTATAAGTCAAGATGTACCAAGGGTAAGCAGTCACCTAATGAGTTAAGGTCAAAAATGGTAAGGGTTTGGATAATGGTGTATTCCATTAGTCCAATAGCAAAATCAAGGTCTAGAAGGTAACTCTCTTCTGAATTATCTATTTCACTCTGAGTCGAATCATCTTCACTGGAATCATCAAGTTGTTGTGATCCAAATTCAAATGGTCTTGAACCTGACCCTTGTCCCTCTTTGAGTAGGGGTGCATATTTATGTACCACATCAATATCCTTGTCCTGACAGGACTCTTCTAATAGTGAATCCCACTCATATTCATTGGAATTAGTCTCATGCTCTTCGTTGGCTTGTAATTGTAGGATTTTTTCAACCATATTTTCTTTTATGTCTTCCCTATAGCCCAATCCAGTCTGATCTTTTAGATTGATTAAAATGGGTTGAATTGGTTCTACAATTCCCTCTTTTCTTTTACCCACAGGACCTTTTCCCTCATATCCCATCTTTTCCAAGATGGTGAAACCTTTTCCATATTGAGTTGTTTGTACATTTGCAGTTGCTGCCTGGGATTCTTCTTCATCTTTATAAAGCCAGTTTAGGACATCATCATCTTCTGCTTCATCAAACCTGGTGCTTTCTTTTATGAACCATCCATCAAATTTGGTGACTGGTTGTGGGGTATGTTGTGTTGATGTAGAGGGTTGTCCATAGACCTTTGGAGAAGAAAAGTGGGAAAGACACAGGGACTGTTCAAAGAAGTATTCACCAACACCCTTGTCTTTGACTTGGATTTTTTCATCAAATTGTTTTGACAAGGAATTCAATTGGGCTTCAAGATTTGAGGATGTGGATGGAGTAACTTCGTCTTTCTTCTTAGACTGTTTAGGTGTGGAACTAGATTGGCTTTCATGATTTGTGGAAATGACCAACGGTTTGGATGAGGAACTTGACTAGCTCTGCTCATTGTAAGTAGTAGAAATGGAAGCTTCTCTATTATGAGGTACAAATATATCTTGGACAGATTTCAAGGTATTGCAATACTGAGGACTATTTGAATTAGCAGAAATGGCAATTTCCTGGCCACCACAAGGAAATTTTAGACATTGGTGATATGTTGAAGGGACCGCCTGCAATTCATGGATCCATGGTTGACCCAATAGTATGTTATAGGTCAAATCCTTGTCTAAGACTTGGCAAATTACATCTTTCTGGATTGGTCCCACTTGTATGGGTAGGATGATCAACCCCTGTGAAGCTCTTTCCTCATCATAATATGCTTTTATTGTAATCCTTTTCTTTAAATCAATTGCAATCTCAAAAAATCCCAAGGCATAGACAAGCTTTAAAGTACATATATTCAAGCCAGCTACTCCATCTATTAGGATGTGTTTGACACGATGTTTATGGATTAGGACTTTGATATGGAGAGCAACATTGTGAGGATGAGAGATGGATGCGTCATCATTTTTGGAAAATTTCAAGCAATGTGGTGCGGTTAAATGTCCCACCATGGCTTCAAATTTACAAACTTCCAAATTCGTTGGCACCGTTGTGTCCACTAGGGCCTTTTCCAAGATCTCTTTGTGAGCAGGAGAAATCTTGAGCAATTCCAATATTGATATTTGTGGAGGGATTTTTTGCAATTGGTCCACTATGTTGTATTGATTGGACAAGGCTATGGATGTTTTAGATGAACCTCCTTTTAAGACATATTTGACTTGTGCTCTGGTGGTCACATTCACAGGTACACTATCTTGTTTCCCATTGATTTTGATGACATTAATTTGAGTATCATTCGTATTCATGTAAAATTTGGTGTCATTGATTGGATTTTCAAGGATAACCATGTCTTATTTAATTGGAACACCATAAATCGAATTATCATTGGCAATAATGTCTTGATGATCATTGGTTTCAATGGTGTTCATTTGGTTTTCTGCTGCTGAGATATGATTTATGACGGTATCATGGACATAGTTTATGTTCTTTTCCTTGTTATTCATCATAGAGTATTCCCCTTTTTCGTAGTTTGGTAAGGTATTTTTGAATGCTTCGTGATCTGCATTGTTTGGAGTCCCTCTATTCATATGATTTTGGCATCTATCAAGTCTTGTATTTTACGTTTCAATTGTATGTAGCTATTCGTTAGGTGACCTTTGCATCGATGAAATTCATAGTAATGGGCATCATTTGTGAGGTCCCTGACTAATTTGAACTCAATTTTTCTGTTTCGCTAGTTGTAATTTCATCAGACAGTTATCTTGTACACTTCTGTCAGCTGGTAATGTAGTTTCCTTGACTTTATCTCGTGTAATGTTGTAGAGTGAAAATAATGATTTGTCAAGAATGCAATTAACTAAACTATGCTTCTATATTCTGATTTTTCCAGTTATCTGTTGATTGAAATAACTGACCAAAACTCATGCACAGCAGTTAGGCATTTTTGTCAAACATTGTAAGATGCCTTTTCTGGAGAAGTAGATAGTTGATACAATCTTGTTCAGTTTGGCAGAATGGTCTCCATACAATAATGATTTTATGAACATGGGTTATGAGTGTTCAATATGAAAATTATGTCACAACAATAGTGCTAAATATTTCAGAACACTTGACATTGAATTTCATTGTTCAAATAAGCATTAGTTCACAGTTTATAACTGAGACACACTTGTTAACAGTCCTAACATACTTCCAGCATTACATTATTCAGAAACACTTCTAAACCACATTTCCCATACATTGAAATCATTAATAATACCCCACTAGAATCACCTAGAAAGTCTATTGCTACAACTAGAATACTGAAAACTCAATACAAACAGTAACATACAGCCATAAAGCATTTGTTGATTACACAGTGACTATAATTACAAAGGGCCAGTCCTAGTTCTACTTGACATAAAATAGACTCTTAGCTAGGATATGGAGAAATAGCTACAGAAATGAATGCAAGAGCACAATGCGAGTACCCAGACCTAAAAATTCATACGTCCCAACCTGGAGGAGTTTGAAATGACTCAGAAAATGCCCAAAAGATGTCTGCAGCAACAATTATCCACTTTCTAGTAATCGTTTCTCATGACCATTGAAGCCTCCAGCCTTCATATCAACAGTTGTCACTCCCAGAGGTAAGAAGCAAGGCAAACGACCCAGAATACTCAAAATATTTCGACAGCAGCTTGAATCCCTCTTTTTTCCATCAGCAACTTGAATATTTCTTCCAACCCGTGAAGCTCCCTACCTTAGACACTCCAAATGTCTGCTTAGAACCCTTCCAGTAGTAGCCACGAACAAGGTATGGTGCCATTAAAGTCATTTCTTCCCTTGAAAACATGTTTTTTCTCTTTACTCACCCAGGTTCTCACATACACGCCTTTTTCTTGACTCTTATGCTTGGAAACAAGGTGCCTAGGGATTGTCAATAAAGCCACGACCTCAAATATGTATATGAAGCTCAATATCTCAATCCATTGTAGCTGCAAAATCTCAGATATTAAAGTCACAAAAATTAGAATATGTCTAGTTCTCTTCTTCCATAGCTTGTTCCAATCTCGATCTTAATGAAGCAGCAGAAATTTCATTCAAAATTCATTTTCTTCCAGCTAGGGGTGATGTCTCACACCCGAAACTGAACCATGAGGGTCTTCCAACCCTAGAACCAGAAGCTTGTGCTCTTCCCGTGAGAAAATTATACATTCAAAAAGTGAGTCAAAAATGAGCTTCTAATTCTTTATAAATCTCATTAATTTTCCCCTCAACATTATAAGGTGACTTTATAGTGTCATAATTTAAATATTTCATCTATGTCACTTTATGATTATGTTTTATTAATTATTTAATATCACCTTTTTAAATTAACTTGACACTTAAGGCAATAATAAATAATTAAGCAAACAACTCCCTTGTTGTCCCTTTAGCTCTCAGGAATAGCATTCGATGAGGTTGCTACAGAAGGGGACATTACAGTCTGCCCTTCCCAAAGATTGCTTGTCCTCAAGCAATGCCAAGGTACCCACAATAGCAACCATTGGAACCAACTACACCCAAGAGTAATCCCAGGGTCCCAAGTCAATCTCTGCAAATGTCCACCACGCTGTCGTTGCACTACTCTGATAAAAACTATAAACGTGTCACTCTCCAGCTGTGCTCTCAACTTCTGCGACCCAGAATAGTGAACATCACCAATACCCATACTGAAATATCTACGAAGGTTGTAACCTCTATCCTGGAAAATCTCTTGCCGAGGCGCCTCAATGAGATCCATATATGAAATCCCACTGTGTAACTCGATCCAGGGCAACATGAAACATACTTTGCTCAACTCCAAAGGGAAACCCTCAACAAATATCCTCGTAATGCCCCAGAGGTGATATGAATTAGTCCCTAATCGGAGGCCGATAACAACAGTGTCATCCCTGGAATCATCCATCCTAACAATGCCAACTTGATCATAGATTGATAACCTCTCATCGATACCGACTCCCCAAGCATCAATATGCTCATATCGAGCACACCAACTCATCCAATTGACTGCAATCACCACCATAGCATCTGCAGATATATCTATCAACCGCTCAATCCGACTATAGCATCCATCACTCACCCTAGTGGGAGCTAGTAATAATTGCTCAAGCTCTGAAAATCCTCCCACAACCTGTTGCCAAAAAGCATGTAGGTCCACAAAGTCACTCTGCTTATAAACTGATGTTGTCATCGCCCACAAGAGAATGCTAGGGCAGCAGCGGTCACAAATCATTACCCTCGAAAAAATAGGAAATGTGAATGTAGGAATGACCAAAGGAACTCCTCCAATAACCTTATTACCTCTACCAATTAACACCCACTGAGAATCGCCCAACTGCTGGATTGAAGGTACTGACCAATCCATCTGCAAGTTATCATTCATTGTCTTCTGTAGGCTGATTGGAAAGTGGACAACAGTGTCAAATCTGAAAATTTGTTCACCAAACCAATTTTGAATCAACCTATTACCCTTAGTAACTGTCCCTGGATCCCAAGTCCCATGATTACCACCAATCATACTCACACACCTGTCCCCTTGACTGATGCAACAACTGATGATAGTTCTGATAAATCTAAGAATCAGGTCTATAACCATCTTAGGATTTCCATGGTTGTCATAATTGGGTGATTCCCTATCAACACTCAACCTCCAAGCGTTAGAGTGACAAGCAAAAGCACACAAACCCATGCAATCAATTGTATCCTTCAACACCAATTTTGATAAATCAATATACAATAGTATAGGACAACCACCATTCATCCTAGAGTAAGATAAGACCCTTGCAACCAAATCTGAAAATCCTCTTACTTGCTGTAGGTTGATGAAGTTATACCAACTTAGCAATCTAGGAATATGATACTCACGAACATTGACTACCAAGGAATGAGGCGCAACATGTTTAGGATTAAGAATCCTCAAGATTTCAATTGTTAGTCCTCTCAAGGAGGTGTCATTCAAAGTGACCCAAGATAGTATCTTCATAAAGCAAGTATTATCAAATCCCTTCTAAAATGTCGATCTTTTTGTGTACCTTGAATCCATCCACACTATCACATTCTTGTCTATGATATCATGGGTGTCAACATGAACAATCTCCTTAACAAAATTACCCACTTGACACTTATCTATCTCCTTGTGATTATCAAATTCATGCATAGACAATAGGCTGTTGTTAACACTCCTAAAATTTGCATATTCTTGATCATTTTTAGTGATGTCTTTATAAGATTCATGCATACCTTCTTCCAATCCCGAATGCCCATCATTACTTGTTGATCCTAGAAGTGTATCATGCTGAAAGCTACCTTCAACACCTGTTATATCTGTTATTCCATGGCTGCAATCTGTACCTATGTGCGGAGATTGATCCTCAATATCCAAGAATTCAAATTCTTGACATGGGCTCCAAACTCTACCATCATCCCAAACCTCTCCAATAGAGGAGGTGTTAAATTCATTATGCATTAATTCATTACTAGTACATTCTTCTACAAGTATCCGAGCGTAGCTTGGCTCCAAATTGCAATCCCTATGACACTCATTAAGATCATCGGCCTCTTTTTCCTTATCTTCAACCAACTTGATAACATGATCCCTATCCACAAACACTTGTGAGTAATTTGACTTCATTATTCTCAAGGTTTCTTTGATTACTTGTAAATCTGCAAGAGAGGATCCCCTTTCAATGCCCTTTTGTCTCTTTTCAATCTGTACCTTCCAAAATAAATCTTCAATTTTTGGATCAGCTCCTGGATCCCATATCTTGGTGTTTCCATCAAGTGTGTTACCTCTATCAAGGGTTGGCTCATCCTCCAATATGAAAAGAGGATTATTATCAACTGCTTCTACATGTATGATAAGGAGAGGATTATGAAAATCATGTATATTACTAATTTCCCCTTGCTCAGCATCATCTAAAATTGCATCTACATACTTAGGAGGCTGTCCTAAGTCAAAACCTTCTTGGAACAAATCAAGTTCTTTAGTCATTAACTTGACTTCATCAACTCTATCTTGCTTCCTTAATTGTTGGACATCATCAAGTTGATTTTCCACTTCTAAGAGAGCCATTTGTGTACTGTCTAAAGAATTTGTAGTTGATTTGAGCTTAGATGTAAGCTTATCAACTTCAGCCTCTCTTCTTTTCAATGCTTCACTTATTCGACCAGAAAACTCTAGGACATGATCTCTATCAAAAAGCAGGTTCAAGTAATCAGATTTCACCGTTTCTAAAGTCTTTCTGACAACACACCAATCTCCCAGTGAAGATTCTCTTTCCATACCCAACTGTCTCCTTTCAACTTGTGCCCTCCAAATGTGATCTTCAACAAACTTATGTATGCTATCCAATTGTGTTAAAGATTGAACAACCTTATCTTCAGTGACCAACAACCGATTTTTGAAATCAAAAATTGCATCAACAATGGAGGCTGATCCAAAGTTTTCAACAAGCTTCCCATCAACATGCTCTTCCACTGTCTCTTCTGAACAGACACTTGGTTCTTCATTTTGCAAGGGAAAAGAATCTTCTTCTTCGTCACTAAGATCAAATGTTATGGCAGCATCAATTTCATCACCCATGGCTGGTTTAAAATCTTCATCAGCATACTCTACTTCCATGCTCTCAAGCTTGTTTGCAAAGTCACCCTCTAGAGATCTATCAATCATTCTCAATTCATTCTTCAATGTAGGGGCATCTCCAAGGTCTTCATCGAATGAAGGACTTGCAAGGTCCAACATTCCAAGCTCATTAACTTCATCAAAACAAAGCCCAACTTTACTAATTTCTGCTGTAGTCTTTCCCAAATCAGCGAGCTCCTCTATGCATGCCTCTTGATTATTGACCTTGTCTTCATCATGCAGAGGTTCAAACTCATTTATTTCAGCTATCAGGACTTCATCTTTTCCCTTTTTGGATTCCACAACATCCTGAAAGGAAGGACATGTGGTGAAGGTTACTAATTCATCTTCTTTATTCTTACATATGTGGTTAGGCTCCCAAGAATCTTTACATAGGAAGCAAAGATTTCTTCTCCTCTGTTCATTCCTTGTCCTTTGTATGTATTCAATAAGGCCCTTTTTGTCAGGATCCCCTTCATTGATTATTTCAAAGAAAGCATCCCATGAGATTTGATGCTTAAAATCATCTGAAAGACCTCGGTACTCATCAATAATTTTGGTGGCCTCTCGATCGTACTCCCTTTGATCCAACTTCTCTTGAACTGCTCTTTCCAAATCATCCTGACTTTGTCTAAGAGACTCAATCAAGACATCTGTCTCAATTCTTCTCTCCATGAGAGACGCCACGATCTCACATTCACTGAACAATTTCTCTCAGCTGCCAATCACTGAACATACATGCAAGGCTGAAAATTCTGACCCACAATTGAAAATCTGCTAAGAATAAGAAGCAACCCAAACAGGCTGGCAAGATCACCAGCTCTGATACCACTGTGAGGTCCCTGACTAATTTGAACTCAATTTTTTTGTTTCGCTACTTGTAATTTCATCAGACAGTTATCTTGTACACTTCTGTCAGCTGGTAATGTAGTTTCCTTGACTTTATCTCGTGTAATGTTGTAGAGTGAAAATAATGATTTGTCAAGAATGCAATTAACTAAACTATGCTTCTATATTCTGATTTTTCCAGTTATTTGTTGATTGAAATAACTGACCAAAACTCATGCACAGCAGTTAGGCATATTTGTCAAACATTGTAAGATGCCTTTTCCGGAGAAGTAGATAGTTGATACAATCTTGTTCAGTTTGGCAGAATGGTCTCCATACAATAATGAGTTTATGAACATGGGTTATGAGTGTTCAATATGAAAATTATGTCACAACAATAGTGCTAAATATTTCAGAACACTTGACATTGAATTTCATTGTTCAAATAAGCATTAGTTCACAGTTTATAACTGAGACACACTTGTTAACAGTCCTAACATACTTCCAGCATTACATTATTCAGAAACACTTCTAAACCACATTTCCCATACATTGAAATCATTAACAATACCCCACTAGAATCACCTAGAAAGTCTATTGCTGCAACTAGAATACTGAAAACTCAATACAAACAGTAACATACAGCCATAAAGCATTTGCTGATTACACAGTGACTATAATTACAAAGGGCCAGTCCCAGTTCTACTTGACATAAAATAGACTCTTAGCTAGGATATGGAGAAATAGCTACAGAAATAAATGCAAGAGCACAATGCGAGTACCCAGACCTAAAAAGTCATACGTCCCAACCTGGAGGAGTTTGAAATGACTCAGAAAATGCCCAGAAGATGTCTGCAGCAACAATTATCCACTTTCTAGCAATCGTTTCTCATGACCATTGAAGCCTCTAGCCTTCATATCAACAGTTGTCACTCCCAGAGGTAAGAAGCAAGGCACACGACCCAGAATACTCAAAATATTTCGACAGCAGCTTGAATCCCTCTTTTTTCCATCAGCAACTTGAATATTTCTTCCAACCTGTGAAGCTCCCTGCCTTAGACACTCCAAATGTCTGCTTAGAACCCTTCCAGTAGTAGCCACGAACAAGGTATGGTGCCATTAAAGTCGTTTCTTCCCTTGAAAACACATTTTTTCTCTTTACTCGCCCAGGTTCTCACATACACGCCTTTTTCTTGACTCTTATGCTTGGAAACAAGGCGCTTAGGGATTGTCAATAAAGCCACGACCTCAAATATGTATATGAAGCTCAATATCTCAATCCATTGTAGCTGCAAAATCTCAGATATTAAAGTCACGAAAATCAGAATATGTCTAGTTCTCTTCTTCCACAGCTTGTTCCAATCTCGATCTTAATGAAGCAGCAGAAATTTCATTCAAAACTCATTTTCTTCCAGCTAGGGGTGATGTCTCACACCCGAAACTGAACCATGAGGGTCTTCCAACCCTAGAACCAGAAGCTTGTGCTCTTCCCGTGAGAAAATTATACATTCAAAAAGTGAGTCGAAAATGAGCTTCTAATTCTTTATAAATCTCATTAATTTTCCCCTCAACATTATAAGGTGACTTTATAGTGTCATAATTTAAATATTTCATCTATGCCACTTTATGATTATATTTTATTAATTATTTAATATCACCTTTTTAAATTAACTTGACACTTAAGGCAATAATAAATAATTAAGCAAACAACTCCCTTGTTGTCCCTTTAGCTCTCAGGAATAGCATTTGATGAGGTCGCTACAAAAGGGGACATTACATCATTCCACCATGACAATTTTACTTTAGGTTCAAAGCCTCGAGTGTTAGGTAGTGTTATGAGGTTATTTTCAAGAAGTTGCCTCAATGCAGATTTGTGTGATTGACCCAAAGGGGTGAATTTTAAGCGGTTTGATTGTGTTTGATATGGTGGAAATTTTGATGGGGTGTTACTTTGATTGTTAGACGAGGGGATATTCTGATTTATTCCTTGATTGATGTTTTGATCTACCTTGGTTGTAGTTCCTGACAAGTTAAAGATGGGTTTGGCATTATTTGTTTTGATATTACCATCATTGGCATTTTTGTTCCTTGTCCAAAATTTGGGTTTTTCATTGTTATGATGGTTGGATGAACTAGCATTGTTTGATCCTTCATTGTGAATTTTCAACACCCCTCTTTTGACTAAGGCTTCTTCAATTTTAACACCATTTTCTACCATCTTCTCAAAGCTAGGAGGACATTGCAATTGCAATCTATAGCTCATCTCATTGTTAAGGTTATCAATAAATATTTCCATCTTTTCCTATTCGGGTATGGGACAAGCATAACGAGTGAATAACCTTCTCCACCTTTGGAGGAATACGAGAAAAGATTCTCCTTGTTTCTGTTTGGTATTACAAAGATCCTCCATGGTTATCTCATGGGCAATGTTGTAGGAATATTGTGTGATGAATTTGTTAACAAGTTCTTCGAAGGATTTTATGCCTAGTTGTAACTTCGAGAACCATTCCATGCAATGGCCTCCTAGACTACGAGGAAAGAGTCTCATTAAGTATGTGTCCTCATGAGCAAATTCGAGACTCATGGTTCAAAATTATCGCACATGGTCTATTGGATCAGACTTCCCATTGTATTTGTTGTATTTTGGTAAATCACAGTTTGTGGGAAATGGTATCATGTTTAACCTTCTATCAAAGGGATAGGGATAAATATCCCACAACAGGTACCATTTTGGAGTCCCCCCTTGCATATCTTGGAGTTGTTGTTGAAGGTTTTGCATCTGATTTGTCAGGGTAGTCATTTGATCTGCAGTAAGCGTTTCAGTCTCAGTTTTCTTTGGGACACTCTTTAATTTGTTAACATCGAAATCATTTGGTAACTTAGCTCCTTGGTTGGCTAACATCAAAAGGTATTTCTCCCCATCCTTTCCAAAGACTTTTTCTAGGAATTTATGGAATTTTGGGTCTTGGTTTGCTTGTTCAATTTCTTCTTCTATTATCTCTTCCATGTCATTTTGGGAAAATTGGTGAAAGGGATTTACCTCTGGTTCTCCCATGATATTTGGATGGTCAGGTTCTTTACCCTTGAGTTTTTGTTTTTGGGACCTTGTTAAAATGGGCATACAAGTGATGAATGTTTGAAAAAATTTGATCGTTATTTGAGAGTGCCAAGGAAAATACCTAGGTCGAATAGAATGATGAATTCTATTGATATAACCATGGTGATGAAATTTGATACAAAGTGTATTGTTTCAATGATGAAGGATAAATACCTTGATAGGGAAACTCATTTTCGATGATCAAATTTGAGTGTTGATGATGATGGGCACATTTAAAGGTTTGATCAAATTTTAGGTAAAATGTTTCACTTGGATAAATCAATTTTAACAAAGTTGTGGACTCTAAGGGACAAATTTGAGGAGGTTTTGCAATTTTGGTTCCAATTGTGAAATGGTGAGAAATTTCCTTTCTAGACGAGATGTTAGAATATTTGAAAGAGTCTTGGGTTTTGGAAATAATAAAATGAATACAAACTAGGGTTGTTATTGGAAGCTTTTCTATAAAAATTGAAGAGCAATCTATCCCTAAAGTTGTAAAGCATGGAAGACGTTGTTGATGGTCTTCTAGACTAAGAACTATGTGTTTTGGTTTTCAAATTTTGATTTTTCGTGAAGCCATTGGATAAAAACCATGTTTAGACCCTTGCCAAGGCTAAAAATGACTCTAACCAAGAAAGGTGTTTGAATTTTGGTTGTAAAATGACGGATGAGAATTTTATTCAGCTTTCTATTTTTGGATTTTGGTGGAAGCGCCATTACAAAGGGTAGAAGCGCTAAAAGGTAGAAGCACCACAAGATGGCGGGGATGCACAACAAAATGAGGTGAATGCACCATAGAAAAGCTTGGATGCACCACAGAATGGTTGGGAGGTGCTAGAATTTTGGGTAAATGCACTGGTAAATATGGTGGAAGTGCTGAAACAGAGGGTGAATGCGTTGGAAAATTTGGTGGAAGCCTCAAATAGAAGGGTGAATGTGCTAGAAAATATATGATTTCTTTCTTTTGTTTGGTTGTTAGTTTGCTTTAGGGTAGTTTCTTTGTTGTTTGCTTTCATTGTCCCGCTTTGGTTAGTTTAAGTGTTTGCTTTCCATTTGCTTCCTACTTGCTTTCTATTTTGGTTTTTCTTTGCTACTACTTTGCCCGGGGTTCCTCTACTTTTAGATGGGCACATTTGTGTGCACAACAACCATACTTATCACCTGGGGTTGTTCTATGTATTTCTTCACCAAACTCTAATCAAGTTTTTAGAGTGGATGGTGAAGGTCTTCTGGTAGTGTTAAGTGATCTGGACATTTGATTCAAAGGGTATAAGTCATTGGTTGGTCTAATTCTGAAGTGTTTTGAAATCTTATACCTCACACATTTTAAGAATTTGGAGGTCACTATAGGTCCTTTCTAAAGTTTAGTTAAGTGAAAAACCTAACATTTTGCTTCAACGCCATTGTGATTCTCAACCCTGAGTGCGAGCTTCACTGCTTGCGGGTTGAAATAAAAGGAATTGAAAAGAGAAAAATAAAATAAAAGAAAGGAAAGAAAAACATTGAAAAAGGAAAAGAAAAGAAATTCAACCTTTTAGGAGGATCTGAGCAACTCTACCGGGGCTATGGACGCCTAGCTAGTAGTAGAGCAATGTTCGGGAGAATCACAACAACAACCTCGTCAAGGCTATGGATGCCTTACTGGCAGTGAGGCAATGTCCTGGATGCTTTTGGAGTTAGAATAAACTACATAGCTTAACTTGATAGAGCTTAGGTTCTTGCAACAACTTAAGGATGAGAATTAACGCAACTGCACACACTTGGATTTTTAGCATACTAAAGGTTGGGGTAACTAGTGGTTTTGATCCTTTGGTTGAGCATCTAGTTTGTTTGCCCTAGCGTGAAGGTCAGAACTAGAGATTATGGGTTCATGATTCTAGTTTGTCATCAAAATTCTCTTGAGCATTTCCCCAGCAAGTTGCCATTTGTTGTGTATGTTTTGCACACACGCCCTACCGTAGGCAAAGACCCCCTCTTTTCACTCTTGACAGGTTGCTTTGCTCCCATCTCATTTTACATGCCACTTTTTCCAAGTCCAAATTGGTCATGTGCCTTCAAATGATGAAATTACCCTTGACTAGATTCACCTACCTAATTTTGTCAAGTCTTTTGCCTTCCTGTAAGTGCCCTTGTGGGTTTCCCTTCACCCGTTGCCCCAACGTCCTCCAAGCCTCGCGAACCCGTAGTTGCGGGTCACCTCATGTGGGTCACCACTCATGTTTCACCTTTGAATGGCGATTGACACCCAACTTCTACCTGCACGATGAGCTCTGCACTTGGTTTCTCCATTCAAGCCTCGACCGAGCATCCAAACGAGCATGAGGTTCTCACATCTCACCTAACCTGGGTCCGCCATACAAAGAAATCAATGCATGCCATTAATGGAAATTGGCCTATAAACATTGCTCCTGACCCTTCATTTTACTTAGGGCATTCAAATCTGGAGGGAAACAAAGTCCCCCTTCCTTTTTCTACCTTTTGCCTTGTTCCTGTTAACTTGGTCCTTAATTGCTTGATTTGATTTTTCCTTCATTTTTTGACTTTGGGGACAAGTTGCTTATGGATTTGGGATGTTTTTGTGATGCCCAAGTGAACTACCAAGGTTTCATTAAGTTTTAGGGAGTTGCAGAAATTTCATGTTGAGTCGCCATCCCTCTATCGCCGTCAGTACTTCCATGTCGAGTTGTTGTCCCTCCATGGCCGTTTCGGAACTTCTTTGTCGGGTCGTTGTCCCTTCGTCACCGTCAGAACTTCCTTGTCGGGCCACTGTGTGCTCATTGTTGTTTCAAAATGGTGGCGACCCTCCGGCTTCCCCCTTCCAAATTTATGCATTGTTCAAAATGAGTCAAATCTTAAGGAAGTATGTCTTGACACTCTTTCTACCCCTTTTCCCATGCGCTAAAATTGAAAAATCTCAAATTTGCTAAGTTTTGTGAAGTTTCAAAACTTCCTTGTCAGGTCGTCATCCCTTCGTGGCCATTTGGGACCTTCCTTGTCGGGTTGTCATCCCTTTGTGGCCATTTGGGAACTTCCTTGTTGGGTCGTCATCCCTCTATGGCCATTTGGGAACTTCCTTGTTGGGTCACCATCCCTCTATGGCCGTCTGTCATCTGCATTTCATCCATTGTTCACCTTTCATCTGTAGTCCGCCATTTGTCTTCCATCCACCGTCTGTCTTCCATTTGCCTTCTGTTGTCCATCGTCTGCCATCCACTGTCCACCTTTTGTTCACCATACGTTGTTCACCTTCCATCCACCATCCACCGTTTACCTTCCGCCTTTCATTCATTTTTTGCCTTCCATCGTTCTTTTGTCATCCTTCTACCCTATGGCGCCCACACCCCTAAGTCCGCATTTATGTTTATGGTCCAAATGAGCTCCAAATATGAATATTATGATATTTTGATGATGCATGGATGGATCTAACAAGGAGTTTGCAAGATTGGACTAACATTTTCCTTGACTTGTGTATGAAAGCACTTACGAAATTTCATGTATGCAAGATTCAAGAAACCTATCGTGGGTCTGTTGGGGGCCCATTGAGAAAGTTGAACAAGGAAAAGGCACATTGCTCTATTCACCACTCATTTTATGCTCGCCTCCCCCTAGCACCCATCAATAGGGCTGGCATTAAAAGCAAGCCTATGTCAAGGGAGTTAATGAAAATTTTGCAAAGGGTGCCTTGAAGGTGGCAGGAGGGAGTGGTTGTTTCCTCCCTCGAAACCAACGATCACGATCCATCAGGAGCTGTCTCATCAGATCATCTGATCCATTTAACAATGATGCAAATTTGCAAACAAGGTGTACTTGATTGGTTGAAGGATACTACAGATGCACCAACAAGAAGACAAAATTTGAATAGTTTCAGCTACAACAAAAGAGCAATCAAATAGAAAACAAAATTGCTATAGTGACTGACCACTACAAGACAAAACAGGGAAAAGACAAAAGATGTATTTTAAATTGCTGAATATTATGGGGTAGGTGAAGACCTAATGTAATCAAATCTGAGCCACACAATGTAACTCAATCTTAGCCATTCATTTGGGCTTTGGAAAACTATAAATAGGGGTCCCCCACATTTGTAAATGGTTGGAGAGCTAGTGTAAAAGGCATTTGCAGCAATAAAAGACAATATTGCATGATTTTATGGATGTTCTCTTTGAGTTTTCTCATCTTGCATGCATGGTTCTACCTTCCATATTAGTTTTAGTTGTAGATTATTGAATGGAAGTGATAATGGAAATTGCTATTATGGTATTTGATGAGCTTTCAACCCATACTTTTAGCACTTGTTGATTACAAGTTGTGCAAAGTTAGCCTGAGCTTTTTTCTGTCATTGTTGCAACCTAGTTCAATTGCATGTTCATGATGTGCATGTGCAATCTAAAAATCTACAGACCTTAGGAGTCTGTACTGGTTTTGTATAGCTGTAGGTTTCTCTTGGTCAAGCAAAAATCAGTTTAGGAAGCCTGTCTACTGTAGCAGCCACCATTGTTACTGTTCATTCATAGCTTAGGATTAGAATGACTTTCTTAACCCTTCTCCTTTTGCTATTGTTTTTAGTCCTTGGTTAGAGAAGGATCCAAAGCATCACTATGAAGCTAAACCATATGAACTTGATGAGTTTCAACTTGTTGTTTTAAGTGGACAACCACTGTTCATTCACTTCCAACACTTTGAAACTGCATTTGCAAACCCAACTTCCCACACTTTATAACTCATCCGTAAGTCCGCCTTGTGATTCTAGAAAATCACATGAATCAACTGAGGTATTCCAAGCACTATCAAGACCTGACATTAGAGACCTTGGGATAGTGTTATGCAATCTAATTGTGGAAGATTGTCTTTCAAGAGAAGTGATGCACCAATGCATAACCTATGTTGAGAAGTCCATAAAAAACACATCAACATAACCCAAAGCCAAAATGTGTGATGTAAGACAATGGTTCTTTTTAAGCCCAATTTCAATGATGTGACAACAAACAAGATTGATTTTAGACCACAAAATCCAAATGTGTGATTAAACAAGTTGTTCTTTTTAAGCCCCAAATTGATGTGTGTTGACAAGCAATGATTAGAGATGAAAGATGGAATATGTGCACCTAGACTTTCTTTAGCTCCAATTTTTTTTTCACTTGATCCAATTTTTCCTTTGAAGTGTTTATTTTTTTTGCACATTCACAAAACCAACAACAAAGCCAAAACCTTGACAAGATAATTGATCACTAATATTAGAGGGTTAGCTAGTCAAGACAAATCTATTTTTTGGAAAAAAAAAAATTGCATCAAAAATAAAAACATAGAGAACAAACCTTTACTGAAATTTCCAGAGCTTTCCAAAAATGTAAAGAAATCCAAAAAATTTGTTGTTTTGGACCCAACATTAATTTTTTTTATGAAAAATCATTAAATTTTTTTATAAAAGATTCAAAACAAGTCCAAATATTTTGATTTTTGGACTGAAGGTGCTTGACATCATTCCAAATCTACAAAAAAAAAATTGTGAAAAGATCTACAACCTTTTGTGAGATATAAGCAAATCTTTCTAAAACCCTAATTTTCAAAGATCTATTTTTTTGTCTAATTATTTTTCATCTAAATTAAAAACATAATGAACATACCCTTATTAGAATTCAAAGAGTTTTCTAGAAATATAAAAAATCCAAAAAAATTGCTAATTTTCTCCCAAAATTGATTTTTCATGAAAAATAATAAAACTTTAAAACCAGCTTAAAAAAAATTGATTTTTGGATTGAAAGCTCTTGATATCGTCCCCAACTTGCAGAAATTTTTTTGTGAGAAAATACGTGGTCGTTTGAGAGATATGGTTGAATCTTTGAAAACTAGGGTTTTATCCCCAAAATGATGCAAAACCTGCAACAAAAAGCTAAAAAAACCTACAACAAAAAGGATCCAACTCCAAAATTCTTCAAAATTTGTCAAAATATTGAGCTAAAAATTAGTTAGGGGGGTTCATGTCAGGTTCACTAAAATGTATATGAAAATTTTGGATAAAATAAAAATGATAACATGCATTACCTAATCCACAATACCTCAAATAGATGCAATGATGGATGGATTATTCCATTGACTTGATATGTGGGTTGCTCAATTTAGCAACATAACTTTAAGATGGAGATGATAGATGAATGATGATAGATAGAAATGGATGAATGACTCAAGAATGCTTTTGTCAGCATAAGGATACTTGAAGAATCAACCCCCCTAAATGGCTTATGAGAGGGTTGATTTATATGCAAGGTTTGATTTGGATTGACGGTTGAGATTGGATGTCAATAAGATGTCTTAATCAATGGCCAAGATTGAAAGTTGTAGTATGAAATAGAGTTAGGGAAAAATTAGGGCAATGATAAGGATTAATGGCCAAGATTGATATAATATAATTCAATCAAGGGTGGAAAATGAATGAGACAAGAGAACATAAGAATGACATAGATAATGAGGTTGGCATAGAAAAAAGAGGTTGTTGGAGAAAATTAAATAATTATAAAATTATTTAATTTGGGAGGGAAGGTGAATAATTAAATAATAAAAGCATTATTTAATTATAAAAGGCATGTGACATGTTGATTTTTAAATAAAATAATAATTTAATTCAAAAGTGGATGAAAATGACAAATTAGTAAATAATTAAATAAATAAAATTTATTTAATTATAGAAGAAGAGGATAATGAATAATTTGACAATAATTAAATAAATAAGCATTTATTTAATTATAGAAAGGAAGGGGCTAATTAGTGACATAATTAAATAAACAAAATTTATTTAATTAATCAAGGGAAGAATAAAGAAAAAAATGAATTAATTAATAGAGGAATTATTTAATTAATGGAGGAATATGACCTTAAAAGAACTGATATGAAAAGGTGGGTTCATAGGCGAAGGACAATTTTCAATGTCTACAGATTCTATGGAAGAGAATTGATGAAACCATTGTTATTGATGTATGAAAACCTAGTTTATGCTAAAAATGAACATGATGCAAGCTAAGTTACCATGATTTTATGCTAGAAATACACTGATTATGCTAAGCTAATCTAAGCTAATCCTAAGCTAAAAGAGGAAAAACCCTAATTTATAAACAAGCTAAGATGGATGCATGGGGGCCATTAATGGATGATCTAAGCTATTATGCAATGAAAACTAACTAAGATTTAAACTAAAAAGTGAGTAAATATGAGTGTATGGATGCAAGTGAATTCAATAGCATGACTTTGTTATGAAAGATGGATGTATGAGTTTCAATAGCATAAGTTTGCTCTGAAAAAGATGGATCCATTTGTTTCCAAATAGTGACCTATTTATAGGAAAGCAAATGAGGAATGCAGGGTGGAGATTAAAAAGATTAATCAATGGTCCAAGATGAAGGAGATGAGAGGCATGAATCATGGATTCTCATCAATAGATGATAATGCATGATGAGATTTTAATCAAGGGTTCACACTTGCCTCAAACAAACACACTTTTGACCTGCTCACACAGGTCAAAGGTGACTTGTTTAAAAGGTTGAATGTTAAAACTTGCTTAAGAAGCCAAGTGAAAATATCCTTTTTTCAAATGACGAAGGAATAAGAATATTCTTTTGGAATATTCTCATGGGTGAGGAAAAAGGCAATTTGCAAATTAAAACAAAGTTTTAATTATGTAAAAAGGGGATAAGGAATATTCTATGGGTATATTCCCTTTGCTTAGAGGAAAGTTAATTTAATTGCTAATTAAACAAAATTTAATCATGCAATTAGGGGATTGGAAGAATTAAAGTGTTATTAAATGATTTAATAAATAGGAGAAATGTGAAATGATATTTAATTAAATAACTTAGGGTTATTTAATTAAATAAGATGACTTAGGGAATTAAATTAAATATTTTGATTTATTTAATTTAATGAGTTGAAATGTTAACATGAAAATGGATGAATTAACCTGATTAAATTAATTAGGCCAATAGATGATAATGATGCAATTAATTAAATAGCTAGGCTAATTTAATCAATTAAGTGAAAAAGAAGATGGGTTTGAAGAGGAAATGATGTTAGTAAATCAATGTGATCCATCAGGGACATTTTTCAATGTCTATAGTTGTAGATGTTAGAAAGTGAAAATTTGGTGAAAATGTTGATTTCAATGTCCCATTTTTGAAAAAAAGTGGAACATACTATTATGGGATCATCCATAATATTGGTTTATTTTACTATGTGTTTCTTGACTATTGTTATGTATAGGGCACATGCATGTAATGTTTGATTTGAATGCATAGGTACAAGTAAAATCCCAATGGAATTTAATTAGAGACATTATGTTTCTTTATGCTTACCTATCTTACTCATTTAAGAGTGAATGATGTGATCAATATGTAAAACTAGTTAGCCTTATTTGAATCATGTTTGATCTTGAATCCCTACCATACTAGCTCAAAAGCTTGGTTGCTTTCTTATGTATTTTTGGTTATTTTCTTAGGTGCATTTTGGTTGCTATAAGTGAAATTATTTTAATGCTCAATGAAATGCTAGAATACATTTGAAGTATTAAGGGGGACGTTTATAATTAACTTAGGGAAATTTCAAATTATTATAAACATGTATTTTTATATTTCTATGATAAAAATAAAGCAAGTTTCATGTGTGTGTGTCTTAGGAAAGTTCCTAACTTGCCAAAAAGGTGAAGATTGACTTCTAAGTTAGATATTTTAAGTTATATGAGATATTATATTTGAATTTAGATATTAGCCAGAAAAATGAATTGTGTGTGTGAAAAAGAAAACTAAATAATAGTTTTGGCTTTTAGCTTATAACAAAATGTGAGTTTTCTTTTCTTTTTATTCTCCATTATGCAAAAACCTATTTTAGGAAGAATGGGAGAGCAAAAGGGAGTGTTTATTGTTCAAACCTTCGGTTGATTTAAATGATTTGGAAAGGAGTTGTGAGATCTTTGGAAGTGGGTTGGAATGGTGATTGAAGTTTGCTTGTTAAAGGAGGAAGGATCCTTATGTGTTTGCATTGGATTCATAAGAAAGATTTCTCCTTCCTTTGTTGTAGATTTTGTTTGCAGGTTTCATAAAAGGTTCTTAAATCTTTTTTAATATTTTTAATGAATTCGTGGCTTGAAAATTAGAGTTGTAAGTAAATGAATATTTTGATGTTGTTTTAGAGCCTTTTAGTAGTTTTAAAAGTTCATTATTTTCATAGTTTAGGAATTTCAAAAATATTAATTTTGTATCCAAACTCTTGTAAGTTTTATTTTAACTTTGATATGATCACATAAGTGTGTTATTGGGAAATTTGGATCAAGAAGGTATATTTAGATTTTTGAGATTGGGTGTATTTAAAATTTTAAGAAAAATGAAGTATCTCTAATAGTGAAAGCTCAATATTTTAGGATTTTTGAAAATTTTAGATTTTTAAAAATTTTAATTTGATTTTTTTTTTGCAAAATGCAATGAAGTTTACATATATTAATAGTTATATATAAAAAGATACAAATAGAAAATAGGAGAAAATATTTGGGAGCAAGCTCAACCAAAATGTGCAGAAGAGACTTAGTGACTGCACTCAGCCAAAGGGCATAAAAATTTCTCAATTTTGTGTAGCTAAAGTTGCCACAGGCATCCTTTTGAAGAAGAGCTTTTGAATTTTTGGCTTGCTCAACCCCAGGGTACATACATCCAAAAACATGAGGTGCCCATGAGCAATGAGGATTGATCTTGAATTGTCATTTTGAGCCTTTGGGAGTTGCCGTTGTGTTGAAAAGTGCATGCATTACAACCTCTTTGTAGCCTTGCCTTTATGTAGGGATTAATCATGCTGGAAGTATTTGGGATATCGTTATTGATTGCACATTGACCTGCCATAAATTTATTGATGTGAAACACCCCCAATACCTGGACTTGGCTTGCCAAAGAATGTTGGATATATTGGACTTACTTGACATGAGCACTGACAAGCATTATTGAGTGAGTGCATCTTACATGATGGTTATTAATTTCTTAATTGGCAAAGAGATTCTTCACAACAAAGTGGATATTTTGGCAAAGAGATTATATTGGTTTGAATCCTCAAGCCCAAAGAAGCATAAATCCCATAACATATTCTACAGGAATGTGGCCAAGTGATCAATCTACACCGACCAATATAACAAAAATAGAAAAATATCCATTCGTAACACCTTTCCAAGGTGCAAGCTCATTGTTTCCACATGGCACAACTGCTAATCTTTATCCTCCATTGCAGTCCTTATATTTTTGGCAAAGAGATTCTACTGGTTTGAATCCTTAGGCCCAAAGAAGCATAGCTCCCATAACATAATCTATAGTAATATGGCCAAGTGATCAATCTACTCCAGCCAAAATAGCAACAACAAAAAATCATACAATTGTAACTCCTTTCCAAGGTGTAGGCTCATTGTTTCCACATGACAACTGCCAATCTTTATCCTCCATTGCAATCATTTCCTCTAGCCCAAAGATTTCAAGGACTTGAGCTAAGAGAGACATTAGAAAATTCAACACAAATGCTTCTTTTAGAAGAGTGGAGTCCAAGTTATGCAAGTACTTAGCAGGGAACCATATCTTCATCAACATGTACAAAATCTAGCTTGTAAGGAAATACTTGTATTTAGCACAAGTTCCATAAGGAGGTGTGAGTTCTCTTTGGTGGCCAAAGGAGGAGGTATCCATGTGCACCAGTGGAGGGAAAAATGAAGAAATTGGAGGAAATATAGTTTATAAAACTATTGTTACTATCATTTACCTTCAAAATTTTCTACCTACAGCTATTGCTAGTACAAATTTCCTTCAAAATTATCTACTTACAGTTGCTATGAAGACTATCATATGTTTGTAAAAATAAAAATTATTGATATTAATTTTGTTGTCCTTGTTATGCTTCTTTTTCTGTATATGCAGCAAATTTTCAATCTTGAATAATGGCTTTTACAATAGGTACATGCCACTACACCTCTTGTGCATTTGTACAAAGTCATATGCCATGTCTCTATGTAACTTGACCACCTCCTCAAGAAATACACACATCTACCTCTATGAATTGCACCTTAATATTGACAACTGGAAGTTGAATTTAGCAATGAATTTTTTTCTTTTGTTAGGTATGTGCCAACCACCCCTAAGGTGTGCCCCTATATGCTATCTCTTGCTCCTTTCTAAATTTTTTTTGACTCCTTTATATGTAGAGATGTTCCTGTACAAAGGCTTATCTTTCTCAAAGCAAATTACCTTCTTTAAGAGGCACACGCCTATATCCCTTGCATGTGCTTGTACATAGGTTTTCGAAGTTTATTTTGAATTGTGTCTATTTTGATGAAGTTCACCTAATACTTATTAAATCCCATATGCCATTACATATAAGTTTTTTCTTTTAAACTATTGAACTTTATGCAAGTGTTTATCCCTGCCTCACACACATGCTTGTCAAAGGTGTTTGGATTTTAGGATTTTATTCTCTGCATATGGGTGCATATTTACCTCTGTCATTGGAACTTGTTAACTAGGATTTTGAATTTCCTTTGCATAGGTGCACCTTGACACCCTTGGGATTCACTGGCATACAAGGTGGTTTAGTGAAAAAATAGTTTTCTTCTTTTATTAGGTGGGCACCTCTATGCTCGGCCATATGAGTTGGACTCAAATTACTCTTTGATGAGGTGCATTCCTATCCCCTAGGTGTGCACCTGTATATTGATATTGACATATATTTATAAATTTCCCTTCTCTTTGTGCCCATGATTATAGCTTTGGGCCTTCAATCTTTAGTATATCCACAATAATTTGAAATTTAGTTAGTGCATTGCGATCGTATACAATCTCATGCTCAATTTGAATACATCCTTTATTTTCCAACCAATATGTTAGTTAGTTACCTTCTTTGTAAGTGTGACCTATCTAATATCCTAGGAGAGCATCTATTAATTTCTAGACTTCTGCAAGATTATTTGAATTTTACTGAAGAATTAATGATGTAGCCTTGATGACTTTACCTATGTGGTCTCTGAAGACACAACCCACTCTTGAATTACCTGAACCTCCCTTAATAACAACATCTAAGTTTAGTTTATACATTGCCTTGTGTGGGAGGTGCCCACATCATGACCCTTCTATCCACTTTTTTGGTTTGGAATTGGAAATTGTTTCCTTGGAAGGGTAAGGATTTTCCTTGCAAGTCTTTAACATAATAACATCCCAATTAGTAAAGGCCAAATCAATTTTTTTATATTATGGACATAGTTATTAGTTGTTTCAAATATGGCCATCTCTAGTTTAAGTATCACTTAAGGAGCTCCCTTATATTCTTTTCTAAAGATTCTCCTATTCCTTTCTCGCCATAAGTGTCATATGACCACGAAGCAAGTGATTCTCCATATGGCAACAAATAAGGCTAACTTTTATAGGAGGGGCCAACTTGTAAAAATGTCCCAAAGGGAGTTGGGAAATGGTGAGTTCCATTGTAGTTTCATTTTCATAACGGTCCAGATATTTTGTGTAAAGGAACACCTAAGAAATAAATGGTCAATATCTTATGGGGCTTCTCCACACAGCACACAAGTGAATTATTAGGCTAATTGAAGTTTTTCTAATTTGTCACTTGTCAAAATTTTCTTCTCAAGTGCTAGCCAAGCAAATAATCCTTCTTTGGGTAAGACCATGTTGTGCCAGCAAAAAGAGAAGGTCCACTGTTTATCTGATTGGTCGCCTATTGCTAATAGTGACTTGTAACCAAGTTTAACTATGTAGTCTCCTGACTTAATTGCGACCCAAATTATGTTGTCTAGTTTGTATGACTTATAAATTATCCTATTCCTTAGTAAGTCTTCCATTTTACCTTTTATTCAATAGGAATCTGAGGATTTTTGATTTTCTTTTAGTTTGGTATATCATAGGACATGTCCGAGAATTCTATATAGTCTTTCACCTTGTGACCCCATTTAGCTGAAAGGATGAATTGGGCCTCCTTCAACTCTTGAATTTCATGGAGGGATGGGTATTTGTTCCATGAATCTAACCAGAAAATTGCTTGCTCCCCATTATGGACTTCCTAGGATAGAAATTGAGAGATGACTTCCCTACAAGTTATAAGAAAGTTCCAAATTATTGAACCTAGGGGAGGATTCAAAATTGTAAGGATTCTTGAAGGTGAATCCACATCTAGGTATTTCCTTTGTATTAATTAACACCATCTCTTATGGGGTTTTTTATACATATGTCAGATGAGCTTTGCACCTAGAGCCATATTGTGAGTTGACAAGTTTTGAACTCTTGCATCCCCTGAGACTTTTTCTTTAGACATTGTGGCTAGAGAGATGAGAGGAATTTTCTTTTTTTTTGTGACTTTTTCTTTGGAAATTGTGGCTAGAGAGATTTCTTTTCTTTAGAAATTTTAATTTGATATTATTTTGTGAATTATTAAATTTTACCATACAATCAATGTGTACTTGCCTTGGGATGTGTGTTGTGTGTTGAAATATATCATTTTACTTCTAAGGGCTAATTTGCATAAGTTAGTTGTATTAGGAAATGTGGTAGGAAAGATTACAAGGTTAGGGATACGAGGGGATGGGTTAAATTGGGAATCTAATAGGCTAAAAGGACATCTAAAAGTATGAGTTGCATTGGGAATTATGTAACGTGCCAAAAGGACCTCTAGAAGAATGGGTTGCAGTGGGAGTGTAGGAAGTTGAAAGATTATCTAGAAGGATTGGTTACAATTAGGAATATGCAATGGGCCAAAAGGACATATAAAAAGATATACTATATTGATAAGTGTTTCCAACAAGGGTGCTTACTTTTGAGACCATACATCTAATTGGTCCTAGCTTGGTTTTGGAGAACCAAGGGAAAACCACTCCTTATCCTAAGCTTGCCGCATCTTTGTTATTTTTTGGACTCCTATAGCTCATCATGCATATGATAAGATCTTGGATGATTTCTTTTATATGTGCTAAATCTTATATGTCATGTTTACGTGTATGATAACCATGGAGGCCATCTCTTAGTTTAAAGGGGTACACCTTAGTGTTCCACATGGTTGGAGGGTGTTGATCACCATTGGGATTACTCATTGGAATCATGAAGAAGTATCATGGTTTTTTGTGAGAATATTGTAGCTATTTGTATTAACTTGTCAAATTTAGTAAATTTGTACTCTTATTAAAATTTGTAATATATCTATTATTGGAAAACTTTTATTAAAGCATGGAAAAGTGATAATAGTGTATGTATCTCATTATTCTATTGAAATGTGATTCATCCATGTTTGGATATGATATCTTCTTTGTAACTATGTAAATATTGTAAATTATATTGAAATCAATTATCAATTTCGAATGAAATATTATGATTGTTAATATGCTTAAAATTGATTTTATTATGGAAATAATAGACCAGTCATGTTATGCTTCATGTTATATGTGTGTGTAGGTTGAATTCAGTGGTATTATATTATGGTTGGAATCTCTTGAGTTTGGAAAATGTATACAACTATATGTATCATTTTCTCACTTTGAGTGAGTGCTTACATATGAATAAAAAAATTCTTTGGTGAAAAAAAATTGACATCTTGTGATTTTTGTGTATAAATTTGTAGCTTAATTTCATTAGAAATGAATGGCCTTGACCTTTTTGTAATAAAGCATAAAAAATGGATTTGTGTCATGTTTAATGTTGTTGCAAGAATGGAAAGAATGAAGGTGTTGTCATTGATGTCAATTGGTCAATTGGTTATCAATTGGTTGTTGTTGTCTTTAGTATCATGGATACAGGTTATGGGTTGTCTATGTTGAGGATATTGAGAAAATTGTATTGAAGAAAGATTGCAGATGTTCAGTGGTTGCTCTGGGATTTTCTCCTATGTTTGTGTGGTTCAGATATGTTGAACATGGTTGTTGAAAGCTGCTATATCCAGATTTTTGGCTATTGATTCATTGTACAATGCGAGTTACGTTTACCAGTTGTGAACTATGGTTTTTTGTGTTTCTGGTTGAGGTCCGGGAGAAATTTTGTTGGTCTGGATTTCTCTTTGTTAAAGTCTTATGACTTGCGGTTCTAGAGTTGAGTTGTTTTGATTGTATTGAAGATAATTTTGGTATTTGGGAGTTTCATGCTTAATTGTTCTATGTGTTTTACATTGGTTTGGCTGACCTTGTGTTGAACACTATATTTGGAGTTGATGAAGCATGTTGGATCTATTTGGGTCCTTATGAAGTGTGTATTTTGGTCGCCCTCATTCTAATTCCACCCTAGGATGTCTTGGTGCCGACCTAATTTGAATTTGAGTTTGGATGGCCGACTTTGGATATGTTTCAAAGTTGAAGATGGTATAATATAGGATGAGTTAGTGGTGAAGATAAGAAAAGCAAGAGGAAAGAGAGATATGCACAAAGAAATAAAGCAAATATATGCAAGATTGATGCGAATTAGTGAGTGTGTGTGATGCGAGTGTGGAAGATTAGTGTGAAGCCTAAATGTTGAGTTTTTAGATGTAGTGAGTAGAAGGTGTACTCTATCATTCATGCATGTCTGCAAGTGGTTGAGAAAATTGTGGTGAATTTCTCTGTTGCATTGAGCTTGTCTTCTCTCTGTAACATATCCCTTCTATCTTCTTTGTATCTTTGTGGCAGTGAGCTCTCTAGGTTGTTAGACCTATTGGATAGCGAGTCTCGACTCAGACAGTGAGTCCTTGTTCTGGCAGTGAGCCTCTTGTAATTAGTTTTGATATTCTCTATAGTGTGAGTTAATCCTCACTACGGTTTTTCCCTTATTGGGTTTTCCACATAAATCTGGTGTTATTGTGTCTGTGTGATGGTTTTTAGTTTCTGCACTAGTATTTGATGTTAATCATTTAAGAAGTGTCAAGGTTAGTTTCAATGAATGAATTAAGGTTTAAATCCATGACAACTGATTCACTGCACCCTCTCAGTTATCTTATTCAATAATTGGTATCAAAGCTTGGTTCCTTGGTGAGGAGCTTAACCACTTGAGGAAGGTCTGGGATGGTTGGAAAAATGACTTTTGATTATCTGAGGTTTGATGGAACTAACTATGCTATCTAGAAAATATTGATGGAAGAATATTTGGAATATTATGGATATGATATGGAGAAAGCTTACAAGAATCCTTACACTCCTCCTGCTAATGGTCTGAGCACAACTGATGGGATCAAAGCACATGAAGTGAACAATAAGGTGAAGTACATTTTGAAGAATAGTTTGGTACATTCCAAGTTGATTAAGGTTCAAAATTTGAAGATTGCTAAGGAACTCTGAGATGCTTTGAAAAGGGAACATGAAGGTGATGAAAGAGTCAAAGAGGCAAAATTGCAGAATTTGGAGACATAGTTTGAGCTTCTACACATGTCTGAAGATGAGAATGCTAAAGCTTATGTACAGAGATTAGACAAGATAATGGCCAAAATACGAGGACTTGGTGCTACTGTAGATGAAACCAGGATTGTAAAGAAGATCCTTAGAACTCTCCCTGATGCTTATAGTGAGAAGGTGTGTGCTATTGAACAAAGTCTAAACTATAAGACCTACACTAAATATCTATTGTTGGGATTTTTAACATCTTATGAGATGAGGAAGTCGAATATAAGGAATGAATGCAAATCAAAAACTGCTTTTAAGGCTACAAAAGTTGAAGATCTGGATGAAGAAAATTTTGATGAGATAGAAGCTAACTTTGTGAGAAGGATGAGGAAAGGCTCTAGTAAGTATGAAGGTAAGTCACCCTTTAAATGATTTAGTTGTGGAGAAATAGGTTATTATGCTGCAAAGTTTCCAGAAAGAGCTAAGAGGAATAAACAAAGATATGAGAAAGAAAAGAAAGGAAAGAAGATCAACAGAGCATATTATGTGAATGAGAATGCTAGTATATCTGATGAGAATTTTGATTATGAAGATCCTGATGACAATGAATGCTTGTTCTTGGATATAAAGGATGAACCTACTTTTGCTAATTCTAAAAAATAGGTGAAGGAAAGCCCTTCGGAGAAGGAGAAAAATGAAGGTACTGTTCTCTTTGAACTACATGCTAAACAAGAAAATAACTATTGGGTAGTTGACAGTGGTTGTTCACATCACATGACTGGTGATAAAAGTAAGTTTGTTAAACTTGAAAAATATGATGGAGGCTTGGTTATGTTTAGAGATGATACCAGTGCTAAAATTTGTGGGATAGGTTTAGTAAGTTTTGATGGCAAGCATAATACTGATGATGTCTACAATGTTAAGGGTTTAAGGCATAATATTTTGAGTGTTGGACAGATGTGTAGTAAGGGATATGATCTTGTGTTTAAGGATGAGAGATGTGGAATCCAAAAAGGATCTAGAACATTGATTGTTATAGGAAAGAAATATGAAGGAAATATCTACCAACTTAAGGGTGTTGATGGACGATGCTTTATGACTTAGATTAATGACAGTTGGTTATGGGGTGATCCCACAATAGTGGTTTACACTTTTGGGAAGATCTTGATTTTTGCTGAAATCACATATTTTTAGAAAAAATAATGATTTAAGCCTTGAAAATTTCCTTTTAAAGGATTCCAATTGAAGAGGGTTTGATCAAACCACCTTAGATCAAACCCCCTTGGATAGAACCCTGCTAGTTTTAAACCATACCTATAACAAAGTCTCCTTTACACCTATTAAAATGCTGATAAAATACAACTTTTGATTTACCTTTTGGGGGATCAAATGAATTCATTTAAAAATTATTTTTTGTAAGTATGTAGTCCTTATTATAAGCTTCCCAAAAAGTATAATTTTAAATAAATTTAATTTGATTATTATATTTATTTTTTTATTTCTTGTGAACGTAGGGTTTTCATCGAAAATCAAGCTCTTTTTTCTGCACATGTGGAAAAATAGCAAATTATCCAAAAAGATTTGAAAAATATCAATGCACTAGATATTAATGTCCTTGATCCACAAAAAAAACTATTGAATTTTGATACATACAAAAAAGTTATGTTTTAGCCAATAAATCATGTCTAAATTGTAACTGGTTTGACTTTGAAACTTAATTAAGAAAAAAATATTCAATGAAATTCTATGAAACAAATTCCATGCACTAGATATTATAGTTACAATTATAAATTTGAAAAAATTAGAATTTTATCCTTCATAGAAAAAAAGTTATATGTTAGCCAGTAACATCACTCTTTAAAAATAGTGTTTACTGTTAAAAACTAGTTTTCGAAGGAGATGGAAAAAGAAGTGCAATCTAATTCCAAAAATCTTGAAAAAATATATTTAGAATCTATAGACAAAATTTCAAAAATCACTAGTTCACATCATCTTCAAATTCCTCACGGTTTAGCCACTATAGGTGCCCAAAAGTGAAGATTTAGTTTAAAAAATTCAATTTAATGTCCAATTTGGAACTAGTATTGTGGGATCACCCTATGGCATTAGAGAATGTGTCACATGAATTTTGATAACTTTGAAAGGATTAGTGTAGTTCAGGCCGTGAGAGATTTACCAAGGATTACAAAGCCTGTTAATGCTATTTGCAGGAATTGTCAGTTTGGAAAGCAAGCAAGAAGTCATTACAGATCAAAGGAACAATCTACTATTGGACTACTAGATTTAATTCATACAAATCTTTGTGGTCCTACAAGAGTGAGAAATCTACAAGGTGAAAGGTACTTTATGCTTTCAATTGATGATTATTGTAGATATACATGGGCTACATTTCTTACAGAGAAATCAGATGCATTAGATAGATTCATGACATTCACAGCTATGGTTGAAAATGAAGTGAATTTGAGGATAAAATGCTTAAGCTCTGACAAAGGTGGAGAGTTCACCTCCCATGAGTTTAATATGTTTTGTGAAGTGCAAGGAATAAAGAGAGTTATCTGCTCCCAGAACTCAATATAATGAAGTTGTTGAAAGGAAAAATAGAACAGTTCAAGAGGCTGCTAGATCAATGATTACTGAGGATGGTTTATCAGAAGTTTACTGGAGAGAAGCTATTCATGTACTATTGTTTATGTATTCAATCAAGTTCAAGCAAGAGAAAACAGTACAAAGACCCCCTATGAGCTATGGTTTGGAAGAATTCCTACTGTTAAGCATTTCAAGGTTTCAAAAGCAAATGTTATATCAGAAGAGATGAAGAAAATTTAGGAAAGTTTGATGCAAGAAGTGATGAAGGCATTTTTCTTGGATATTCTACTATAAGCAAATCATACATATGTTTCAATAAAAGACTAAATTTTTTTGTAGAAAGTGCAAATGTCAAGGTTGATTAGACAATGAAGAATTTAGTTGACATTGATGGATATGTATTTGATGAACCTGATTGTGTAAGAATGGAAGAGATTGTGGAAGAATGGGAAAAGGATGAGCAAGAGAAGTAGAATGAATAGAATTAAAGAGAAGAAAAAGCTCCAATGGTGTCACCTAAGACACCTAGATATGTACAGAAGAATCATTTAGAAAGTAAGATTATCAGAGATAAGACTAAAGGAGTATTGACTAGAAGTAGAGTTGCTGCTGAAGTAAATATGTGTTTATTTTCTAAGATTGAACCGAATACCGTAAGTGAAGCATGTAAAGATGAACATTGGATGGAAGCTATGAAAGAAGAACTTATGCAAATTGAGAAGAATGAAACTTGGGAATTGGTCCCAAGACTGGTAGATAAAAATATTATTGGATCAAAGTGGGTATTTAGAAATAAGTTGAATGAGAATAGAGAAGTGGTTAGAAACAAAGAAAGGCTTGTGTGTAAAGGTTGCTCATAAGTAGAAGGCATAGATTTTCAAGAAAATTTTGCTCCTGTAGCAAGAATGGAAGCTATAAGGATGTTCTTAGCATTTGTTGCTCATAAAGACTTCAAGGTCTATCAGATGGATGTCAAATTATCATTTTTGAATGGTGAGCAAGAAGAAGAGGCCTACATGGAACAACCAGAAGGATTTCAGTTGACAGATCAACCAGATATGGTGTGTAGATTGAAGAAAGCCTTATATGGATTGAAGCAAGCTCCTAGAGCTTGGTATGCAAGGTTAGACAATTATTTGATTCAACAAGGTTTCAACAAAGGTATGACAAATAGCATTTTGTATTTTAAGATTGAAAATGACAAAATATTGATTATAGTTGTATATGTTGATGACATTATTTTTGGAGGAAATGAAAATATGTGTAAGATGTTTGCAATAGAGATGCAAAAAGAATTTGAAATGTCTATGCTTGAAGAGATGAATTTATTTCTTGGGCTACAGATTAATCAAATAGAGAAAGGATTTTTTTTTCACAGTCTAAGTATGTGAAAGAGATGTTGAAGAAGTTTGGGATGGATGGTTCCAAATTGGTATGTACTCCTATGGTGACTAGTTGCAAATTGGGTAAAGATGACGACTCACCCAAGGCTAATCAAAGCAAGTATAGATCTATGATTGGTGGACTATTGTATTTGATTGCTACTAGACTGGATATTATGCATGTTGTCTATCTTGTGGGTAGATTTCAAGAAGATCCTAAGGAAACACATGCTGTTTTTGTTAAAATAATATTCAAATATTTGAATAGCACTCTAAATTATGGGTTATGGTATCCTAGAGATACTAAATTTACACTAAGTTCCTTTACAGATGCATATTAGGCTGGATGTGTAGATGATAGAAAGAGTATGAGTGGTGGTGCATTATTTCTTGGTTGTAGATTGGTGGCATGGTTCAGTAAAAAGCAATATTTGGTCTCCTTATCTACTGTTGAAGTTGAGTATATTGTTGTTGCATCTTGTTGTACACAAGTTCTATGGATGAAACAAACATTAAATGATATCATAGTGGTGTATGATGATCCTATTTCTATCTCCAGTGATAATACAAGTGCAATTAACATTTCAAATAATCTTGTGATGCACTCGAGGAAGAAGCATATATCTATCATGTATCATTTCTTGAGAGAGAAGGTCATGATGAATGAAGTAAAAATTGAATATGTTCGGACGAAGGATCATATTGTTGATATATTTATGAAGGTTCTTCCTAAAGATACTTTTGAATATCTCTGGGAGAAGTTAGGGGTCATTTCCTCTCCTTTCTTGAACTAGATGCATATGGAGATGCGTCAGTCCGGTGGATAGATATGGATTTATCTTTCTTCTGGACTAATGTTTTGATGGCTACCTCTCAGGGGGAGTACGTAGTGTCAGGTGTTGTCATTGAGAGTATTCTATTTTTTTTTAATGTTAAAGGGGAAATCAATGTAAAATATCTTTTGCATTTTCCATTGATGTCAAAGGGGGAGAGGAAGCATGTGAAAAAGAGAGGAAGCATGTGAAAAAGAGAGGAAGAATGTTAAAAAGAAGAAGAAGAGAACAAACAAAAAGAGGAAGAATATAAAAAATTATCAACTAAGGGGGAGAAATAGAAAGCAAAATCTTGAGAAGTGTATTTAGAGCTAGTATGGTGTCTTTCATGGTTTTCACATCATGTGTTTCCATCAATGAAAAAGGGGGAGATTGTTGCAAGAATGGAAAGAATGAAGGTGTTGTCATTGATGTCAATTGGTCAATTGGTTATTAACTAGTTGTTGTTGTCATTAGTATCATAGATGCAGGTTATGGGTTGTATATGTCGAGGATATTGATAAAATTGTATTGAAGAAAGATTGCAGGTGTTTTGTGGTTGCTCCGGGTTTTGCTCCTATGTTTGTGTGGTTTAGATATGTTGATCATGGTTGTTGAAATCTACTATATCCAAAATTTTGGTTGTTGATTCATTGTACAATGCGAGTGATGTTCACCAGTTGTGAACTATAGTTTTCTATGTTTCTAGTTGAGGTCCAGGAGAAATTTTGTTGGTTTGAATTTCTCTTTGTTAAAGTCTTATGACTTGCAGTTCTAGAGTTGAGTTGTTTTGATTGCATTGAAGATAATTTTGGTATCTGGTAGTTTCATGCTTAATTGTTCTACGTGTTTTACACTAGTTTGGCCAACCTTGTGTTGAACACTATCTTTGGAGTTGATGAAGCGTGTTGGATCTATTTGGGTTCTTATGAAGCGTGTGTTTGGGTCACCCTCATTCTAATTCCACCCTAGGATATCTTGGTGCTAATCTAATTTGAATTTGAATTTGGATGGATGACTTTGGATATGTCTCAAAGTTGAGGATGGTATAAATACAGGATGAGTTAGTGGTGAAGATAAGCATAGAAAGAGGAAAGAGAGATATGTACAAAGAAATAGAGTAGATAGATGCAAGATTGATGCGAATTAGTGAGTGTGTGTGATGCAAGTGTGGCAGATCAGTGTGAATCCTGAATGTTGAGTTTTTGGATGCAATGAGTAGAAGGTGTACTCTATCATTCATGCATGTCTGCAAGTGGTTGAGAAAATTCTGGTGGATTTCTCCATTGAATTGAGATTGTCTTCTCTTTGTAATGTATCTCTTCTATCTTCTTTGTATCTCTGTGGCAATGAGCTCTTCGGGTTGTTATCCCTATTGGACAGTGAGTCCTTGTTTTTGTAGTGAGCCTCTTGTAATCGATTTGGATATTCTCTATAGTGTGAGTTAATCCTTACTGTGGTTTTTCCCTTATTGGGTTTTCCATGTAAATCTGGTGTTATTGTGTTTATGGGATGGTTTTTAGTTTTTGCACTAGTATTTAATGTTTAATCATTTAAGAAGTGTTAAGGATTAGTTTCAGTGAATGAATTAAGTTTTAAATCTGTGAAAACTAATTCACCCCCCCTCTCAGTTGTCTTGTTCAACAAATGTAGGTTGTTGTTGGCAAGAAGGATGGGGGAGTACATTCTGAAGATTTGTTCCCCAATACTTATTATGTAGTATATTTATACCCTAGAGGATATAGTAAGAGAAATAATCATTTACGGTAGGATTCTAGAAGGAATACTTAATGCATATCATATTAACAACAAAAGAAACATTCATACACTTATTGCACAAATATATATAACCCTTATAACTCCTTTATACTATATCATAATCATGTACAAAAAAGGTAGGAATTAGTTTCTGCTCATATAAAATTCATATATTATTCTTGTATCTCTACATCTATCTTCTGCATATTATTTACATTGCATATATATATACATTTCCTTGAAGGTACATGAGTCCTAAAGATATCTAATTTCTTTTCCTAGTACTGTGGACCTTTTGTGGTAGCCTGCAGTAGGTTCTCATCCTATCCTTGACCTACTAACACCATCCCCCCTTTTAAAATTATATCTTGTCCTCAAGACATGATGCTTAATTGGGAAGGAGATGCTTGTATTATACTTTGAGTCTTATCATGGTTGAAGCTTAATGTGCTTGTGCTTGTAGGAGTGTACCCATCTATCCTTAGATTTGAGCTAATATTAGTTCTGCCTCCCAAAGATTAGTTGGAATTGAAATCTTTTATGCTATCTACTTTGCTTCCTTCAAAATTGGTTGGAGAAGTCTCAAATGACTACTTGTCTCCCTCAATTGTTGTATTTGTTCCTTTGCTTGTTCCCATTGAGTATGAAGTTGTTGTAGCTAGTTGTGGAGATTTTTAACTTGATCCCTTATTGCTCCGGACAGGTCTTGATGTGGGTCATACACCACTTGTGCTATCTGATCTTCAATATGAAGTATTTGGGTGTAGAGGCCTTTTATTGTGTTCAACCATTGTAGACAAAATTGGTATAATACCCTAGCCTCTTGGATGCTATCTCCCAATTATTTTATCTGTGCTTCCTGTTGGGAGTGTGCGGTTTTACATCACTTTATATACTCCTATGTTTTGTTTTTGGTAATTTCTTCTTGGGCTTCCTTTTTGATACTGGCCTTGGTAAAGGTGAAATTTGCTTGTATACTATCTACCAATTATTTTAGCTATTGGGGCAATGGGAGTGAAATGTCCTGCAATAGATGAGGGATTGAATTTTGGAGTGTTTGTATCATATCTTCCAATTGTTCCACATTTTGTACATGCTTGCTCAACAACTCCTCTTTGGTGGTACTATGGAGTAGATCCCCTAATTGAATTTTGTGCAGAGATAAATTGCTTGAGAGATCTACATGTTGTCCTACCAATGGAACTTGCAACAATTGTGGTGATGAAATTGTTTATATTTGTTGTTATTGTGCCAAGAAGTTCTTGATGATAGAGATGGTGTTTGAAGCAGTGGATGTGTCTTCAGAATCATCCTTGGTCTTATATTTTCCTCCAAGACTTTTATTATCTCCAAGATTGGTCCCTGTTTCTCTGATTGTATTATCTTCTGGTGGTGGTCCCTCTACTTGTTCTTCTTTATTGTCTTTCATCATTTTCTCATAGAGCTTTTGGGTCACCTCTAATGTCTCCTTATGGATCTTTTGTGTTCCATCTAGATCCTCCACCATGAAAATGTATACCCTTTGTTTTGTGTAGAGCTCCTAAGCCCATGCTTTTGGGTTGGGACTTAATTTTGAAATTGCTTTGCCTTGCACCTCTTCTTCTCTCTCCAGTACCTTAGCTTGATTTGCCCTTATGGATTCCATAATCTCTTCCAAAAATTGTCACTGCATCATCTAGTGCTTTATTGAAATGGTTCACATACTTGACCAAGCACTGAATAGTTTTGTCTTTACTTTCTTCAGTCATATCCTTATACAGTTTGAGTAGTTACGGTAGCATTCCATGTCTTGCAATGGCGTTGTAGGTTTCCAAGATGTAAATGGGCTCTTGTGGTTGCTCCAAAGGTACTTGTAGTTTTTCCAGAGTTAATTGTGGAGGACGTGTGGGAGTCTGTTGTTCTCTTTTCCTCCTCTTAAGAGGTTGCTCCACTTCTTCTCCCTTCAATATCTCCTTTACCTTATCCTTTGTTGTATCTTTTTTTATTTGTCTTTTGGCCATTTATTTAGGTTGATATTGTCTTGTTATTTTTTTATTGGTAGTGTTTGGGTTGTTGATCCCTCCTCCATTTGTGCAAAGGAAGTGGGCCCCTCTAAATGAAAATAGCCCAATCTTCTAGTGGATGGATCTGATGCAAAGGGTGATGTAGCCTTTTGTGTGTATCCTTCCTTTGGAATATCCCATTGTTCATATAGTTTTTCTCTATTCTTTTCTAATTTCTCTTCCAACCCCTTTTTATATATACTATCCATTACCTCTTGTATGTTCCAAATCTCTCTGCATAGGGGTCCTTTGGTTTGTTAAGTAGGGTAGATGGATATGCATCTTTTTATTTGTCGTGACCTCATAAGGGAGTCACAAAATTCATGCAATCTTGGGCTCTACCACTTCTATATAGGTATAATATTTATCTACCATAAATTTTATTATGTTAATGTATTGGTGTACCGACTCATATGAGAGCCAGTCCCAAGCCTGCATCTATTCTTGGAGATTTTTGAAAAATCCCCAGTATGTCGTGGTGTATGATGGTTTATCTAGGAACTATTGGGTGTGTTGCTTGATCTATGTTGGAATGAGGAGGTGTGTTTTCTAGACCTTACACTTAAAATTGGGGAGTTCATTCATAAAATAAAAAATTAAGCATATAAGATGTGCCAAAGCGAAAATCATACCTCAAGGTTTTGATCATTTGAATTTGCTCCATTAATTATTCTCTCATGACTTTATAAAGGTCAAAGTATTTTCCTTCAACAACCATTTGATATGCAGTACAAATTTAAAAGTGGATAATTTGAAGTCCTATTTGTTTGTATAGTATACCTTATAGGCAACACCCATGGTGGCGTACCAGATTTCCAAATTTGTGATTGCACAAACATTCATGCTTCTCCCATTTGGGTTGGTATTGATAAGCTTGGTGATTTTTTTCATTCTTAATGGTCTTCTTGGCTAGAATTTCTCCCTTCATACTTAATCCAGTTACTGTGTGAATATATTCTTTGGTGATGCAGTATGGTTTGTTCAAGTAAATAAACTCATTGTGCATTCTATTGAGTGCCAAATGCACCCATTCATGGTTATTGCAAAAATAGGGGTAGTATTTCCAAACATCCAAAATTTTCAACCCTACTTCCTTATATTGTGGCAGGTACCCACTCCCATCTGGTGTTAGGAGGGTCCTGTGGAGCTCCTCGAACTTGGTATGATCAATGTTCATTATCTGTTCGTGAATATATTTCCACATATCTTCCAAAAACACAACATTGATGGTTATCTTGGAGAATGCCCCATTCTTTGTCAAATTCTAGGGCTTTGTAGGAATATTTCTTGTACTTTATGTAGGGATTTTTTGAGATATCAACGAGAGTAGGGGTGGCTATCTTAATACAAAGGGAAATGGTAAAGTGCGGGGAAGCTATGAAATGATCAAAGAATACTTAGGGCACTATTAACTCAAAGACACAACTAGCTTAGGTGAGGGATGAAGGTTGGAGAGGTGGTATTATATAGGCAAGCGAATGGGTTGGTGCATTGAATGTGTGTTCTACCTACGCGACTTTTATACCCATTATTTTTTCTATGATTTAATGTTTTTGTCTTTTGTGAGTTTAATATTATTGGGGTTTGTACATGAACTATGATACATAATATATATTGGGATTTGGTTGTTTAATTTATGATTTCAACATGTCGGCGAGTAGTAATGTTTCAATCGTATGCCATTTACATACCCCGTCAGAGGGGTGTCATCTAGTTGTCACAGTTTAACCGCTCCAAAATCATTGATTTCATGAATGTAATAAGGACCTAACCATCTCACCTTCAACTTGACTTATCTCTTGAATTTACTATCATACAATAATATGATGTCACCCATCTTAAATTTTTTTAACTACAGGTTTCTATCATGCCATTCTTTTTGTCTTTGTCTTTATAATTGGTGGTTATATATTGAAATCTATCGAAAGTCATCAAATTTATCCATCTTCTATTCATTGCGCCTAAGATTGATCATCCTCCAATTACAAAGTGATTACATGCATATATTAGGAACTATGAATTTCATAGTACCTATTGTGTCAATGCCATACACCAACTGAAATGGAGTGAACTTATTTGTCCTTTTATATGAGGTGCAGTATTCCCAAAGTACTGCGGGTACTTTTACATCCCAATTTGTTTTGTTCCCATCACAAATATTGGTTAATTCCTTTCCAACTATCTTGTTTAGTGCTTTGCTTACCCCATTTCCTTGTGGATGATAAGGGAACTCTTATTGTGTGTTAACATGAAATTTTGAAGTAGTTTATTTATCGTTTTATTCACAAAGCGTTTACCTTGATTGCTTACTATGCTTAGAGGACATACATACCTTATAATGATATTCTCATATAGAAACCTTGGGACAATATTTTTGGTACAACCCTTTGTAGGTACTACCTCTGCCCACTTTGTAAGGTATTCAACTCTAGTTATAATGAACCTTGCCTTTGAATGTTTTTTAGAGGGTCAATCGGTCTGATGAAGTCTAGATTAGCCCATTTTTCAAATGGATTTTGAGCTAATATTGGTCTAAGTGGAATTTCATCCCATATGGTAGCTTTCCCTACCCTTTGGAAAATATCACATCCTTTTGTGTATTCCCTTGTATCTTTATGAAGAGTTGGCTACCATAAACTTGTAAGTTTTATCCTTCTTGCTATAGTTTCTCCGAAGTTATGGCCTCCTGCAACTCCTTCATGTGCTTCTTTTAAAATTTAGTTCCTTTCATTTTATACACCACCCTTATCAAAATATCATCTCTCCCAAGGTGGTGTATCTCTCCTTCTACCAGGGTGTATGGCACAACCCTTCGTACAAGTGATTGTTTGTCTTATAGTGATTGATATTTGAGAAAATTTCTTGTAGATAGTAAATAGAAACATCTTCGAGCTCATCTAGTACCATAGTAATGTGGAATAGGTGTGCGCCAAGTAAATATTTGCCCTGGGTATTCAATTCTTCTCCAGTTTCAATTTGTGATAGATAATTTGGCCCTTGATTGTTTTTACCGGGTTTTACCATGATTTTAAAATTAAACTCTTGGAATAACAATATCCATCTACATATGCACCCATGGTTAACCAATTTTTTGAATAAATACTTAAGAGGTTTGTGGTCAGTGAAGAAAGTGAATGGGGTGGGTAGGAGGTAATGTTTGTTATTTTGGAGTGCGTAGACCATTGCTAGTGCTTCTCTTTCTATGGTAGTATAATTCTTCTTCACAAAAAAATAATTTCCTACTAGAAAATATAATAGGGTAAGCACTGCTCTTATGGCATTACCGAAAGCATCTACATGTACATGGAAAGGGTTGTTCCAATCTAGTTGGTGCTTCTGCAATTTCTTGCTTTAGGGTGTCAAGGGATTTTTGGGATTCATCATTCCATTCAATGTTTCTACCCTTCTTCTTTTTCAAGAGTTCTTCTACTGGCACATCAATGCCAACATATCCCCTTATGAACTTCCTATGGTATCTGGTATACCCCAAAAATGTCTTTACTTCTAACACATTTTAAGGTGGTGATAATTCTAATATTAGTGCAACTTTCATAGAGTCCACCATTAATCCCTCTTTACATATGATATGGCCTAATAAGGTCCCAAAGAGTACCACAAAGGTACACTTCTTTAAATTTAATGATATTTTCATTCTTTTACATCTATTTAGCATCATGCAAAGTACCTATACATGATCTTTCACTAGTCCATAAATAGTCCAATTGTCCAAGTAAACTTCTAGAAAATCATGGATGAAGTCTTCGCAGGTGTTAATCATTATTATACTAAATACCACAAGGGAATTTTTCAATCCAAAAGGTATCACAGTGTACATATACGATCCTCATTTTGTTGCAAAAGTAGTCTTAGGTTGATCTTCCTCTTTTATCTTAACTTGATGATATCTAGAGAAGCCATCAGTAAATGAGTAGATCTCTCTCCCTCCAACTGATTCTAAGACTTCCTCTACGAATTAGGTTGCGAAGGGATCATGTATGCAAGCTTTGTTTAACTTTTTGAAATCTAGACATATCCTCATCTCTCTGATTTTTATTTTTATTTATTTTGGACCACCATAGGATTTCTTCCCAATCAACATCTTCTATTGGTTTAATGATTCCGACAACTAGATTTTTTTCTATCTCTATTTTGACCTTCCTCTTCATATTTGGATTCATTCTATAAGGCCTTTTCCAGACCATTTTAACATCTTCTTTCAATTGGATTTTCATCATTCCTACTTCTTCTTTGATTCCCTTCATTTCTGTGAAGGTTCTGGGGAATAAATCTTGGAATTCTGAGAGAGATTATATTGTCTAAGCTACTACCTTTTCATCCTAGTAGTCCCCTATTCTTGACATCTCGAGATCCCCTTTTGCCACAATATTTGCCTCCTTCAATTTGAGGGGGTCCTTATAGTATTTCTTTTTAGGTTTAGTGGATTCTTCTATTTCTTTTTCTCCTATTTTTATTTATGGAATATGCTCTTCTTCATTATTTTGTACTGCACAATATTATTTCTCTACATTGGTTAATTCTCAATCCAACCAATTAATGTACTCATATATCCTTTCTTCTTTGGGTGGTGTGGGAGGAGGTTGTAGTATGACTAGTTTCTAATCTTCTTCTGGATTGAATATGATCTTCTTAATTTGTATTACTGTGATGTGTATATGAGGGTTTTCACTAGAAAAAGAGAAGGTATGGAGAAGAATTGTTAGTTCATCCCATGTTTTAGTTTTTGCACATCTCTCTTGGTCAATGTACCAAGTTTTGTCTATCAGGTTAAGTGTCCAATAGAATAGTTAGACGTATAGTCTATCATCATACTCATATCTTTCTTCCCAAAAATATATACATATGTCTAAATGATGTTGTGATAGAATATCTCCCTCATATGTGGGTATGTATTCATATTCCCCTACTTCTGATAAGAATCTTGCTTTTATCAAGGTTTTAAATATTTCCCATTTGATAATGATGTGCTTATGTGTATTATACCAGCATGCACCAGTGCAAGTAAGGGCATGTGGTAGGGTATCTAGTATGTGGGTTTCATTTTGGAAGGTTTGTTCTATTTGTACTACGTATGCCAGTAAGTATCCCACTCCAAAATATTTGGGTAAGTTGATGTTTGAAATTTCATTTGAAATGTGGTTGACCTAATGGGAAGTTGTCTTTTCCTTTTTCCACCATCCTTTGTATCTTTTGGTATGTTTTATGTGGATGATTATTCTACTAGTAGCTTTCTTACCATGAATATCCTTTTGGAGCCAAATATTCTATGATAATATGCTTCTGGTTCATCTTGTAGCTATGCTTCTAGTGTAGTTTCACTATTTGTGCTTCCATCGGTTTCAAAAATCTCCAATTCCCCTTCTAAATTGGGTTCTTCCCAAATTTTAGTTGTATGTATCTTAGTTATGGTGTTTAGTATTTTTTCATCATCCTCATATTCCTCCACATTTACTTCTATGTAAGTTTCATCTTGATTCTTCCCTAAGGGAATGTGTACTATCCTCCTGACATCTGTAAAGGGAATTTCTTCCTTCTTGGTATCTATTACTATGCGTTGAGTCTACAAACCATCTTAATCCAGAAACACATCAAAGGAATCAAATGTTTCTTTAATTTTAACTACCTCAAAATCTACAATTTGTTTAACTTCTTTAACGTTCACTTCCACTTGTCTCCAAGTACCTAAGGTTTTCATTCCAAAACCATCTACCAGAGGTATTCCCATATCCTTTTTGGAATTAAAGCATGATTAGGATGAACTTTAGTTTGAAGGAAACAACATTACAAAATCCATATCCGACTTTTAAATTTGAATAATTAAGAGAAAGTCACTTATTCCTTTTCTTTTCTTCCTCGCACTCTTGGATTTTGTCGCATTCCTATAACATAAAATTCAATATTTATTAGACTATAATAATAATAATCAAAATTTAGTTTACAATATGAGCGTTGGTAGTAGGGTATAAGGCCTAGTGTCTAAACCAAATGCTTTGATACCATATGTAATGATCAACCCAGAAGAAGCTCAAAAGTATGACACAATTTTTTTTTTGAAAACAAATTATAATACAAGGGCCATCTTTTCTAATATAAATAAAGTATTATACTCCTTTGATTTATCGATAAAACATCAAGAAGGAATTCAAGAAGAAATTCTCCACATCTTTGCTTCAAAATATAATAAAAAATATGTGCCATTGAATAAGGACTTTCTCACCTCCCAACCATATTGATATCATGAAGCCACATGGGCTCTAGTCAAGCCCCCGAGCAAGTAAAGGACTACCAATAAAATTAGTTTATTGTTGATAGTAATAATATCTAAGTACTATAATTAGTGGGTGTGCAACCCTTTTTGGGGTCTCGATCCCCAAATAGTTCTCATTAGTTGCCACCCACTCAGGTGCAATGTAATCACAATTTTTTCCCATAATCTTAATAATAGACAAAATTTCTAGATTCAATGTATCTAACAAAAAAATGGAAAACATCTATAATCATTGGTTCGCACCCCATTTTCTGATCACCAAGATCCATGACGACGAGGTGAGAGCATATGACAAAAGTTTAACACCAATGATATGGCTTAATAGACAAATGAAATTATCCACATCTTTCTATGTTTTAATATTGGGTTAAAATGCATTAATCATCAACAAGGATAACATCTATTATACACTGAATCGAACCTCATTTTTTGATCACCAAGATCCATGATGGTGAGGTGAGGGCATACAACGAAGGTTTGATTCCAATTTAGGATTATGAATACAATCTAAATATTAAATAACATAACTCAAACATAATAAAATATTACAACATCCACTTATTCAATGGGGTTAGAAATCTAAAATAGTAACAAAAGGAAAACATACCCTTCCACTTATTCAATGGTGAGTGAACTTCCACTTCTTTAGTGGGTTTAGAATCTTGAAATAGTAATAAAGAGAATACATACTCTTCCACTTATTTAGTGGTAAGTGTGAAACCACCTTCCAATGGGGTGAGAGATAATAATAGAGAACGCAATTTATAAATTACAAAAGTAAAATGTACTTTTTTACTTACATACCAGTCGCCTCCTTTAGCCCTTTTGAAATGGCTGATCTATTACCAATCAACCTTAAGATTAGGACAAGGAAATGGAATAACTCTTTAGAATAAAACTTAACCATCATTAATTTCCTATGAAGATTAAAATAAAGAACACTAATCCTTCACTAGACCAAGATTGAAATGCAAGTCCCTTCATCCTTACATTCATTGAATAATTATTAATAAGAATAATAATAAATTCTATGATAGATAACTAGACAATCATTATCATGATATAAGGCTTCTATCTTTTTTTGGTTTCGATTTATTAAAATTTTAAATATTAACAAAAATAATTCCTTTAGCATGTATAATCAAGAAACTTAATTCAATTGGAAATAGAAGGAAATAAAATTCCATTCATTATTATTAATATTACAAATGAGTAATTTAACACCAATATACTTTAAACATCAACTATGCAATTGTTATTATCATGTCATTGAAATTTACCCCAAAAGAATTTCCTAGGTTCCTTATAATATACTCTTATTTACCCTTTTCTAAGAATGTAGTTTAGAATACCAAAGTTGTAGCTAATTTATCAATTGTAAGTACAATAATACAAATGACTAGACATAAGGTTATTACCATATATAAAGCACTTGATTACATAATAACCACCCATTTTATCAACCCATATCCATACTAGAGTAGGAAATACCGAATGCTAGCCTTGTAATATCAAATAAGCTAAGGATCTTAACTATTCAATCCTAATGTACGAATAATTGCTATTAATTATTGCATTGATAACTTGTGTTACTGAAGAATGTAATATAAACCCAACAACTAATAAAAAATATAACAAAATATTGATAACTATAATTTGATATTTACTAATTCTATTGAAATCAATAACTTATTAGACAACTAATCAACATGATAATTTAGTTAATCATTTATAGACAAGGTTACCATATAACCATTTTATTTTCTATGAAAGCTAGGGTAAATGATAACATAAGTAACTATAAATTTTATATTTTGATATAGGATAACCAGTTAAAGGTCATTAATTATAACTAAAAGTCTAACCATTAATTCCTAAAATTTAGATATTTAAAATAGTAAATTGTCAAATTCACCATTTCTTCTCTTTCGTAGTTAAATATTATGACACGTTAAAATTGAGTAACTGCCAACAAGACATCAAAATGAGTATCTAGATGTTAAAAATGCCTATGGATGGAAAAATGTACATCCAACCTATAAAGCGGAGGAAACTCGTCATTTGGCATTGTTCTAATTTAAGCCAATTAAGAGATTCCTTTCAAAAGCTTTAGATATTTTATAAACAATAGTTGTATTCTATGTTTGGCTATAATTGAATCCAAAGAGAGGCATTCAATTCACTAAAAAGCTTAAGCCAGGGCAAACCAACAACACTGTTATAGTGAATTGAATGCCTCTCTTTGGATTCAATTATAGCCAAAATGGTGAAAGGAAGCCTCAAAAAACTTAAGCAATGCATCTCATTAAATAATTTGTTAGTACTTATCCTTCCATAGAGATATGTTGATATGTTGATGCTTAAAAACATAGCCAAGTTGCCATAGTATATGGAGCGATGGTTAAAGGAGATGCACCAAGGCCAAATAGAATTCTATACTTATATGATAAAATATTTTATTTCCATCTTCCTCATTTCTAAATCTTAAATTCCTTGGGAAGAGTTAATATTGAACTTGTAATTAATCCATAGTTTAAAGCCCCTAATATTTTATTCATTCATTTTCCTTCTTTAGATTAGCATGCAATGTCAAATAGCACATAATAACCAAACTTCATTTCTTTAAATTTGGAGTATATATAGACCAAAGTTGATCTAGTTCCTCACAAATTAACATAAAATTGATAGATAGTGACTCAATTGCCTTCATTTAAGAACAAAACATCAAACAATAGGAGATCAATCCAATTTTAGACCAAAAATAGCATATCCCAAAACATTATTAAATGCGCTAATTACCTTCAACAGAAAATAGCCAATTTCATTCCATTAGTGTCACACCATTTTTTTTAAAATGACACAACTCTGAGCTAAAAATATACAATCCACAACAATTCAAACAATTCAATTCCGTTTCAATAAGCATACAACTTCGCAAGAAAGAAAATGGTTTGATTCCTTTTTACTAAATATACAATATAAAACAACAGAAGTTGATCAAATTCGACATCAATAAATACACAACCCAAAATAATAGGTAATGAACTTCACTTAACATCAAACGCTAGAAAAGAATCTAATCAATATTATCAGTAAGCTATTAAATGTGAATTTTAGAAGCATCAAAAAGACTACATTTAGAAGCATAGTACTAACCAAAGTGATTCCCATTCTCAAGGTTGTTATATGCTAACTATGGGTTCAATAAGTAGATCAAGAATACACTTTACTCAATTCAAGAGAAAAAAATTTACCCTATATACTCTATCCTGATTGTGGTGTTAAATCAAGGATTATGGTAAGAACATTGTTCTGAACCAAGTCCTACATGGGAAGAAAATTTTCCTAATACTATGGATCAAAGATTCAACTAACCATGTGGTTTAAACACATTGTAGCGACGTGGCACATCACATCTCAGTTCATGGTGTAAGGAAGCTAAGGTAACGAAACAACTTCCTACACTAATCTTAAGAGGAGAATAATGTAAAACTTTTACAAATCTTTAATAGTTACAAAAACTTAAACATAAATAAACAAAAATATCATGCATACCACAACACAATGATTTACGTGGGAAACGCCTTTTGGGAGAAAAATAACACACTCCAAAAGCTGCCCAATATAGTATTAAAAAATCACAAAGATTACAATATACTTGCAAAGCAAGCTTCTCACAAGAGTATCACCACTTAGAGATCTAGAGGCAACACAAATGATATCAAACTCTCAGAATACATTGCAATACACAATCATAATACAATGCCCTCATAAAATAGGGTTGCCTTCTAGGGCAAGACAAGCTAATGAAATATCAGTTGTTGGATATGAGACAGTGATGAACGGTCCAAATTTACAATTGTAGACATGTAAAATTGACTTAACACCTATCACACATTGTAAACAACATTTTCACATCATCGACATCATTATCATCAAACATCACTACATTTCACATCAAAAGCATCAAAAACCCTAATTTCCCCTATTAATTAAATAATATAACATTTTAATTAATTCACTTTTTTTTTTTTTAATCATTTTTGACTAATTAAATAAATTCCATTTATTTAATAAAGTTCTAAAGACCCTATTTCCACCATTAATTGAATAAAATGACATTATTTAATTAATTCATATTTCTATCATTTCGACCAATGGAATAAATCACATTTATTTAATAAAGTCCTAATCTCATTTTATTTTGTCTTGATTAGTTAAATAACACCAATTATTTAATTATGTCACTAAATCACCTTATTCATCTAAGTTAATTGAATTATTAAATCATAATAATTTAATTACGACACTTTCCCTCCAAAATTTGAATAAATTTAATCAAACTATTCAAATCATCATCAAAAATCAAATCAAACTAATGCAACTTTATTTGCAAAAGTCAAACTTGATTTGCACGTTCAATTCCAAAATGAATGAATGAATTAATCATCCTTGACCACTTTTCTAATTGAGTAAATTACGATCCCCTGATTTCTCAATCTAATCCTGATAGATCAATCTATTTTTGATTGAGCAAATTACGATCTCTTGAGTGATCAATCAATTCTTGAATCATCAATCTATTCCTCAATCCCATCGATCATACAATCTATTTCTTCAATCACACAAATTGTGCAATCTATTTTGCACAAATTATTCATGTCTAAATCCTTTCAACACCTCTCAACCATCAATCTTGATTCAACATTGTTTAATCCTGACCATCCATTTCAAATCACTTTTTTTTATGTAACACACCTCTTTCCTCACAAAAAAGGATTGGAGAGTCAACATCATTTGTACAACAAAGTACTATTGACATTCACAACCACCATTGCTAGAACTTCAACATACCTTCAATCAACCATTCACGCATCAAGCTTTTGCACACAAACTATGGAGGCTTCACAATGATACGAACAATCCAACATCGGGCGACCACACTCCAATACGAGACGGTAACACTATTCTTTTTCATTAATTCATGTATGCTTTCATATTTTGATCTTGTTTCTTAAATTAGGTAATAGCTTAGTTTCCTTTTATAAGTGTAGGAATAGATCTTAGATTTATATTTTTGATAATAGATTAGATTCTAAATTCAAGTACATTTATCTATTTAGCATCTATGATTTTCCCCCTCACAGATTTTGGCACACCTGGTGGGACCCTGTTCCCCAATACTGATGTTTCTATGAGCCATTTTTGAAGTTGTAGGTTTTGGAATCACTTTTGGAGAAAGTTTCATGCATTGTCCCAAAAATTTTTACACTTTCCTATCAAGAAAATCATGCACTTGCATCTGAAATCCATGCTATTGACATTAAGACCTACACACTTGCTCTTTTTCTACGCATTTGACTATTGATAGAGGGCACACTTGCTCTTTTTCAACACATTTGACTGGTGATAGAGGGCACGCTTTCTGAGATTTCTGCGCTTTTGCTTTGACAGACTTGTGTCTGAGATTTGCAAATTTTAAATTGATTTTTTTGCTAGCAGATGCCTGTTTTGAATGTATGATAGGTATTAATGTGTTTTTATGCAGAGTTTGAGAAACACTAACATGTTTTCTATAGGGAAGACGAACAGTCAAAAAACTCCAGATTTACAAATGCTTTTTAAAGTTAGGAATATTTTATTTTGGTGCATAAAAAGAGCAAAACACATTTGTTTTTAAGGTTCTCTTAAAATGAACCATTGCAAGCTTTCTTAAAAGAGGAACTTTCATTTAGTGCTTAAAAATAACCTACAAACAAACACATTTGTCTTTTGGTGCTCTAAAAATGAATAATTTGAAAGCTTTCTTAAAATATGAATCTTTATTTGGTGCTTTAAAAAGAACAACATAAACGAACACTTCATTTTTGGTGCTCTTAAAAATGGACCACTTCAATGTTTTTCTAAATTAGGAATCTTTATTTAGTGCATAAAAAGAACAACACACATTTCAATTTGGGTGCTCTAAAAATGAACTCTTTTCAAGTTTTCATAAATAAGAATCTTTATTTTGGTGCATAAAAAGAACAACGCAAATGACCAAAACAATTTCTTTTTTGTTGATGCACGCTCATATTTGCTTTTGTTGACCAAGTAAGACTGAGATTGATCTAGAAATAGTCAGATTTAGGCTTAAAAATGAACAAATCATTCTTTTTGTATCACACCTTTTCTATCTTAAGTGATTGATATACAAAATACTTTGTATTGGTGCAATTAAAAAGAACAAATTGTTATGCTTTATTCACATATTTTTGGGGATAGCACCATTCGAGGTGCTTAAAAAGAATCGAATTGCTATGAATTGTATGTTGTGCATTTAGTGTTTGGAAAGCTAGATGGTTGTCTTCTCCCTTCGCACCTTTTAGCGATCTTGGGTGAGCAAAAACATCTTGAGCTTCACACCTTTATTTTCAAAGCATACCTTTTAGAGGGCTTGCCTATTGAGAAACATCTCGCACCAGAGAACTCATAGCCAACCCAAGTGGTGCTTTCACTCTGGATCGCTATATAATTAAATTGTGGGTGTGAGGAAATTTCATCATCCCGTCGGGTGTTGCTGGCCTATATCGATGTATTCTCCCTTAGTATCCTTGTGATACATAAAAACCCACAAGGGTTGGGAGGTCTCTTAATTGAGAAAAATGTCACATGTATAGGGGCTCGAAAATAATATCCCCAGAACATTACTAAGAGCCAAATTATTTTAGAAGCTACCCCTTTATCCAAAAACATTCTTTGAAAGTGGTGCATTGGAATTTACTTCCAAGAAGTTACTTGCCAAGTATGACTATAGGCCCGCGCCATAAGTTGCATGTAAAATCATCTCTTTGAAAGATTAAATAGACCTACCTAAAAAAATGGTTTCTATCCCTAGGGTTTTAAATGCTTGTTTATGTTAAACTTGCCAAATACATTCAAAACAATCTTGACATCAAATTCTATGCTTGATCTAAAAAGAACACATCCAGAAAAATACGAAACATGATGGTTGAATGGCACACCCTTTGAATTAGTGTATGCTTTTAGAAAAATCCCTATATTTGCATTCCTTGAAAGGATTTTCCTTAAAGTTTTATGAATATTTAGGCTTTTATTTCAAGCTGCATTTGATCAAAGTAAAAATTTGGGAACTATGGCTTGGGTGCCGTGATTTCACAACTTAAAGCCATAGACATGAAGGTCACACAAGTCCATGCTTTCTGAGTTAGTCCAAGTGTTGTTGTATCACTTTCCATACTCCAAACACAAAGAAATTGAGGAAAAAACCAACTTAAACTAGCAAAAATTCAAAGAAAGAGTGCTCAAACTGGAAACAAAACACACAGAGACCACCTTTGCACTAAATTCTAGCACAGTTGCCACATTTTCTACTGCAGTTGCTAAAACTTCATTGCATTTGCTCTCTATCTTAGAAACTTCACTGACGAAAATTAGTTGCATTTGATAGAAATTGTGCATTTGATGCAGAACCCATGCACTTGATTTTATTTTCTCACACTTGCTTTTGAGAAATCAGTGCACTTGCCACTAAACTGCTCACACTTGCCAAAAGAAAATTGCTTTTTCCTGAGCAATCATTGCATTTGATAGAAACACACAAAATTTGCACTTGCTTTTCCATCTCGCACTTGCTTCTCCAAAACCTGCACACTTGACACATTTGTGGCCACACTTGATAAATCTGGTCACTCTTGCTCATAGTTTTATTGCTAAAAAACCAACGCTATTGCTCTATCTTGTTGACAATTGGGAAAGACAAACTAAAGCTGTTTACAGGATCCTTGTTAGAATGAAACAATTGGAAAACTAGATAAGTCATATAGTCCCTCATCCATTATTTCCACCCTACTTGCTAGAAATCAAAATCAAACAAACTAATGGGATTATTCCTTCACTTAGACGTCTAAGATATCAACAGTTACTTGGGACTCGCAGATAGTTCAAGTAAGATTTTCTACAATATATCCTCTAGAAAAGGAAGTGAAATATTGACCCTAGTCCTTCAACATTTTGATTTCCAAAAAGTAGCACCATTTCAAAACAACACTCAAACATTAGGGTCTTGAGCTTCATAGCAACCATCTCAAAACCATTACACTTTATGACCATCTGGTGACTAATTGCTCCAGTTCAATAACCGAACCTTGTAACACCGATCCTCCAACCTAGTCTTACACACATTGAAGGTGAACAAATTGATATCATTAGTAGTTTAAGAACCTTCATATTTGAGAAGAACGAAACACCCAACCAATGGAGAAACACAACAAACATCTTAGACAAAGAGGAAGAGAAAGCAGTCCTAGCAACTGGAAGACTCGTGTTACCACCTCTTGCGTGGAAATAGATATACACCCTTCATGTTCTTTGGCAAGAGAAAAATCCTTAGATCTGACAAGGGCAAAATCCTTAAGTGGAAATCCATATTACGAACTTCAAAAAACTGCCCTAGGTACCTTAAAGTTTTCCAAAGGGTACATCTTGAGAAGATACCGCATCCGTCAAAATACACTATGCCATTTCTATTCAAAGGAGAAAGGATCCATGGCCATGTAAAATTTATTGAAATAAATGAAAACTTGTAGGAAACTGATTTTCACACCATCTTGAGTAATTTCTTAGTATATTATGTACATTTTCTCACTGTTCTACAAAAAATTTGGGTGTGATTGATGGACATATTGATGGAATATATTTATGATAGGATTTTTATGAGTTTGACTACTTAAGGTCATGTGCTAAGCTTTATTTTCTTTGAAATACAATTTCAAAATTAGTAAGATGTTTTATGTTAAGAGTGTTTTTTTGTTACAAGTTGAAGAAAAAATTCAACATCAACAAGAGGTACTTGCTAGTCTCAAGGAGAACTTGAAAATGACATGAAACAAAATTCAAACTGATAGGATAATCAACATCATAGTGAAAGGAATTGTGAAGTGGGAGATTAGGTCTTTGTGCAATTACACTCAGATAAATAAATGCTACTAAAACAATAATAAAATGATAACACTCGTGCACCCAAGCATTATGGTACTTATAAGGTGTTGCATTATGGTAATTATTCTTGACTAAGGTTATTGGTCAAAGAGTTGTAGCATGTAGACTAAGTTACCAAAGCTTAATGAGGAGGGACGAACAGTTTTAGATCGTAAGATAATTCTTCAAAAATGTAATAAGGTATTGTAGAAGAGGGAAATCATAGAGTATTTGATCAAATGGAAGAACACTCTAGCCAAAGATGCCACAAGAAAAAATGAGGATTTTGTATAGAAGTACCCATAATTAATTAGTGTTAAGTAAAATTATTCTCTAAAGGGGGCATGTCATACCCTTAATCCTATTGTGTGCATAGGGTATTGAGAATCCAACTTGCGGGTAACTTAATTCTTACTTAAGTTATGTGATCATTAATATAGTCTTACATAGGTAATTAGCTCTATTTGGGTGGAATCCAAGGCCTAAGTATGCTATATATAGGAGGTAATAGTTAGTTTATGATCATATTGTGAACTATTTTCTTTGTGGAGACTCTTGGAGGCTTTCCCCTCATATTGGCATACTATTCTAAAGTACATTTCCTATATATTCTTCTTTTGTGCAAGTTGCTTCATTACACATAATGAATTAAATATATAAATAGAGTAAGATAATCTCTAGAATAGATATAGATATACTAATGAGAACCATGAAGGAGACGTGAAATCAACTCATTCATGAAATACGTAGCGTCATCAATTTATGAAAAAGGGATGCAATATCTAAAGCAAAAAAAGTCTTATAATTATTGATATAAGCATGAATGTTATCCCAAGGTAATGTCTCATAAAGATTCATAGCAAGATATAATAATTAGTATATAATGGATGAAGGAAATGATACACCTAGTAAATCAAATAAAACAAGGGGCTAGGAGTAAAAATAGTAAACAATAAAATTTTAAATCTTGATCAAATTAGAAATAAATGACGAGCAATAAGAAATATCATATCTTAAAACCCTAATGGAGAAGGAGAAAGGCTACACATAAACCTTAGTGGGTGTCTAAGATAAGTTGGATCTACCATTTTTTTTTAGGAAATAAAACTACCATAATAGAATTTTCTACAGATAAAATAATTAATCAGGCATGATAAGTAAATCACCCAATATTTATAAGTTGAGACTATTATGCTAATTAAACATGCTATTTAAATTCACATATAAGCTAACAAATAAAAAATATATACTTATCTCTAGGTTTGATGTTGAATATGTTGTGACAAATGACACTCTATTATCCATCCTTGTGTAAGTGCTAAAAATTTATTAGATAAATATATTTGGATTGATATTTCTGTATCTATTGATAGAAGTCATTTCTACATTGCACACATGGTCTTTGTATGCTCAATCTCTAATGCATTTATTCGACCATATTATGTGGATTCAATCTCATTGTTTTAGATCTTTCAATTAATGGTTGTGTCAAGTATCTATACCTACAATGACAAACTAGAAATATTGATGAACACCTTTGGTAGCTTGTTATGTGAGAGTCTTTTCCTTAGTGAAGACCATACATCTATGCTTTGACACAATAATTTAAAAAGACTCTAAGAAATCATGCAATATGTCTATGTTGATGCTATAATGATGTTGTTGTAAGGTAATTTTTTGATGCTCACTAGACACATGTTTGATAACTCTTAGATGATCAAAATGAGTTAGAGCTTCTCTTTTTAAAAAACATCCTAATGTGCAATTTGAAATTTTTTGCATTCAAATTAACAAATAATGATTAGTTGGAAAAGAGTCATTTCAATCCATTAATTAAACTTAAATTTAAATGTTTGGGGTTGAATCTGCAATGTGAATCTAAACTAATTTGATTTTTTCACCCAAATAAATGATGAATAATCTATAGTTATACTATATAGATCAAAGATTGATCCCTTAGAATGTATGAAACAGAACAAATCATTTGCCAACTTTTACATAAAAATATGTCACTTAGACATTAATCATTACACTCGAGACAAATGAACTAAAATAAAATGGAAACAAGAAGAAAAAAATGTGAGAAGTGCTCTTTTCATTTGTTCTATACATACATGACCTTCATAACTGCTCACATAACATGCCTTCTAATACTAATAAACAGAGATAGTTATTTCTGGACTAATAAACAGATATAATTTCAAAGCCCCATGGCAGATTCAGCATCAGAAAGATAATGATTGCTTGCTTAGGTTCTAATATAAATAACACAGCTTTCAAGTATGCTATGGAAGTAAAACAGACAGAGAAAGAAAAGGGTCTTTTAAAAGGAAATCCCTTTGTCAGCTTAAGGCTGAAGCAAAGCTTTAGATGAAAGAAGTAAAACATATTTATAATACCCAACACAAAGGAAATATTAACTCTCCATGAACTTGTTAACAGCTTTAGTACCCTCAGAAACGGCGTGCTTGGCCAGCTCCCCTGGAAGAGTCAATCTTGCAGCACTCTGTATCTCCCTGGAAGTTAAAGTCTTCTTCTTGTTATACTTCAAGAGCTTAGCAGATTCAGAAGCCAGCCTCTCAAATATGTCATTCATGAAGCTGTTCATGATCCCCATGGCTCTCGCAGATATCCCAGTCTCAGGTTGCACTTGTTTCAGCACTTTGTAGATATATACCTTGTAAGAATCTGCACTCTTTTTACCCTTCCTCTTCTTCTTTCTTTCCTTGGAGCTTCCTCCTGCACGTTGCTTTGTTTTGGATTGCTTGCTCCCTGCAGCTTTCTTTGGCCGTCCTCTGCGCTTCTTCTTCTTCTCTTCCTGATGTGTCACTGATGATTTGGACATTGTTTTGGTGGGCTTTGAGAGTGTAATCGCTCTCTTATTGTACTCTTCGTGTTCATGTTGTGGTTGTTCTGGATCATCTGATTCATCTTGCTTTTCTTCCTCATTAGAATGAGAGTGCTCTTCACTCTCTATATATGATTTTTTTGAAGGTGGGGTGAGAAGATCTGGATTTTCCATGGCGGTGGCCTCATTTTCTGGTGATGCCTCGGCCACTGCTTTCTTTCTTGTCTTCTTGGAGGCCGTCTGCTTCTTCTTCGGAGGCATTTCAAGGTTTGAAGGGGGGAAATGGAGCAGCTGAGGTTTCAAGGTTAGTACTATGCTTCTTCTTAGGATTGGGTTGCCGAGAGCTGGCTTGAGTTTAAAGGATCCGGGCAGATGAAGAGACACAGAATGCCAAAGGTTTTCAGTGCAAGAAAAGCAATTAATTTCAGTTTCAGTTTAAAATGCTATTTCGGTTTCTTCAGTTTCAGTTTCAGTTTAAATATAGCAATTAATTTTAATATATTTAATTTCAACTTCAGTTTAAATTAATTTCAGTTTCAGTTTAAATATAACTAGCATATTTAAACTCGGCAAGAATATATTTAATTTCAGTTTCAGTTTAATATATTCTTGTCTAGTTTAAATATGCTATTGCAGTTTCTTTTTAAATCTTTTTTATTTATTTTGTACTAATTTGTACATTGTATATATTCACAATTGTGATTTTGTGGCGCAATCTCAGTTATGGCACTTGGGGTAATTATACCTAGACCATTGTAAATTTCATAAAGAAATTATTTGATGAAAAAACTGTAATCTCTAGCTTATTTAAATCTTAAAGACATGATAATATCATCAATTGGGATTAAATTTCTTTGATTTGTACAAGTCTTAGATCACGAGTTCTAATTTTGAATAAAATGTAAAATATTCCTTGCTCCCTAGCCATTTCTTTTTAAAATATTTGATGATGAAAGTGTGTTCTCTTCTATATTTATATCAAAAGGGGATAATTCAAATTTTTAATGGTTGAGTTTCATGCTTTTGTTTGAAAATATTTAAGATTCTTCAATGATGGACTTGGCATTCATATGGTTCTTAAATATTTGTAAACTATTATTTCTTAAAATTGTTTTTAGTATTTTATTTTGTGGTTTTTTCAATGAATAAGGTTAGTGAAATTTTGTAGGTTGAAAATGATGTTTGTAGATGGGAAATTATGTTTATAGGTAAAAGCATAATTTGTCCTGTTCTAAGGGCCATTGGTTGAAGTGATCTTATTAATTATGTAGGTTGATATTATAAGGATTGGAGTACTTCCTTTACCATCTCAAATATTAGAGATCCAAGTAGAATACATTATCTTAACCAACTTTAGGATAATAGAGATCTAATTTGTAGTGCTATTCTTATATAGGTGTGATAATTTTCCAAGATTCACTTTAAAGCTCTAAAGTTGATAAATAGTCCATATGATTTTTATGCTACTATTATCATCCTTATCATTAGAATAAATTATGATTCATGTGTTGAGAAAACCATGTTACTTTTGTTTTTGTGGCTAATATTGTGTGTCAAGTCTATGTGTGATAACTATGGTGCTCATCTCCTAGTATAGAGAGGGTGGGTCTTGACGTCCCACATGGTTGTTTGGTTTTAATCACCATTAGCTGCACACTCAATCTTCTTGGAGATCATGCAAGGATCTCATTTCATCTTATGCGTGTGCCTTGAGTAATTTTATTTTTTTTAGAATTTTTAATTATGCAATCAATTCCCTTAGGCTTGTAAATAATTTTGAAAAGTGTCCATTCATATATTCATTAGATGTGAACTTGAATTTGTAATAGGTATAATAAGATGAAAAATGATCGCGTAATTGGGAAATTTCATTTAAATAAAATAAATGTCATTTCCTCCACCTTTTATCAGCATTTAATTTATTTTTCTAATTGATGAACATGATGAAGAATGTGTAGAAAGATGGGGCACAAAAAGTTCCCAAAAATATTTTGGAGGTGAACTAAAAGATAATGCACTCTTAAAAAAAATTATGCACTTGCATTTAGTTGTGAGTTTCTTAAGGATAAGTCATGTTGTAAATGAAAGAACATTTAGCTTTAATAAATATAAACCTAAATGACTATATTTTGGGTTGAATAAAATACACATCATCCTCCTTGACAATGTGTCAACATGCAAGAGGTAAGTTATATCAATATTTTGATATTTATAGATAAGATTCAATTATATTTTCTTAAGTTAATTTTTTATTTTCAACCAATCTAAACTATCCTCCACCTCAAATTCCTCCCCCTGATTAAATACATGAATAAAATGAAGTAGTAGAGAAATGATATAAAAAAACTCTCTAAATCCTCCTAGAATTCCCATGCATCCTCCTAAAACACAAAAAAAAATATCGGGGAAAATTGGAAACAATAAAATAAAGCTTAAAATATTGATAGAAATATTCAAAAGGCCTAATACAATAAGCACACACTACCATGCTCTTGCAACATTATTGGAATCTTTTAAATCTCACATTGATTCTACCATAGGGAAAATAAATGCATGGGCAATCCATAGACAAAATTGTTTTTAATTTATGCCATACAATTATCTCATGAGAGGGTGAAGGAAAAAAAATACTAAAGACAAGTTGTGCACATTGCTCACTAACCTAAAAAGTAATACACCATGAGAACCAAGCTATAAAATATTTCCAATCTGTTAGTCTAACCAAAATAAAATTAAGGACAAATTTTGGTATAGGTGGTGGTTAGTTTTTGACCAACCAATATGTAATTACCATGAAGTGCATCAATATTTATTAAGGAAACACTGTTATGTGTTTTTCCTCAACAAGATCTTGAACTATTTTACTACTTGTGATTTACAAGGTAGATGCAAATGATTTTTGTAGGATGGAGAGGGGGCACATCATGTATAGGATTGGATGACGAGTCTCCTTGCTTAATCATCTATTCAACATGTCACATTCCCTTGAATTATGAAGGACCTGATAATGTAAGCCCCATTATGAATTTATTATAACTTAATATGAAAAATAACATTCATGTTGATTCTTAACGACTTACTTCTTCATGATTGTCATATGAGGAAGTGAAAAATCTAATTTATGTACCCTTAGATGGATGATGAGAAGCCAAGGATGATTACTAAGGATTATTAATTTGTGGTAAGTGATTATTTATTTCTATACTTGTTACACCCTATTGTGTTATTATCTATTTATTGTTACTTTGATGAGTTAAAATAATTTAATGCATGCTTATGTTTTGTATATTTTGATGAAAAATGCAATGAGTGGATGTGTATTGCGATATGATTACTTTAATGCTTTGATAATGCAAATGGTATATGATGCATATGGATGTTATGTTATTAGCTAACTTCTATTGTGATGCACTAAGTTGGATGTAGGAAAGGAATCAAGCCTCTGAAAGAGAGGGGGAGTATCACCCAAGAGAGGAATTTGATTTGGTGAACCCTAATGTACCTACTTGAGCTATCACACACTCACAACTTAGTTTCGTCTAGTAGAGTCAAGTTAGTTTGAGAATTGGTAAGTAAACCTTTAGTCATAGTTTGGGGAATGGCTTGAATGATTTTGATATTAGTCTTTGATTTCTTGATTGTTCTTATGTTTGAATTACGAGATTAAATATATGTAATGAGTTTAAGTTCTTCTTCATGTATTTTTATTTATATATTAATCAATGAGTATATACATAGAATGCATATATGTATATATGTATGTGAAAACGATAACTCATTCATGTGAGCATATATGTGCATGCATATACGTAAGTAGAAATACTTACGTGTACCCTTGCATGGATATATCATATGCATGAGGATATTGATTGGACATAAAGGACATATATATACATTTTGTATATATACTGATCGGTGAATATATAAATACATGTGATTATTATGGATATTTAAATAATGAAATATGAGTGTATATATATATATGTATGTATATGTGCATATTTTATTGTATACGTATATACATACATACTAATATATATACATACATACTAATATATATATATATATATATATATATATATATATATATATATATATATATATATATATATATATATATATATATAATTGCTATATATATATATATATGATGGACTGATGCAATACACACACACACACACACACACACACACACACACACACACATATATATATGTATGTTAATATATATTATAGTGGTCAAACACTATATATATATACATATATATATGAAATGCTTTAAAGTAACACCAACACATATATAATGCAAACTTTATGTATAGTAAATGGCTTAAAGCTAGCAGCACATAAGTTTTGGGTAGCGCATATACTCGCATTCAAGTGAGATTACAATTGCAAATAAAGCACATGAATGTGGATAGTAATTATTGCAAGTAATGCATAGAAATATGAAGTGCTTGGGAAATGTTTTAAAAAGCATTTGATAAACATTGTATTGTGCCATGTTAAGTGGAAGAATAAATCAAGGTTGAGAGTTGAAAAAGCCATGCTTAAGAAAAGGAAACATAAGACTTTTCCAAGCCACGAGCTGGTTGGAAATAATGAAGAGGTCGATTTGATGTGACAAGCAACCCACAACCACAATGCAATAAGAAACTTGTAGGACATCATTTTTGTATTTGACTAAGTAAAAGATCTATTGTTGGAAATTTATTAAGGTGACTTAGCTGAGTAAAAGAGGCTAGAGTTGTTGGGATTGTTATGTGTTTGCATTTAAGTTGTTTGAGTAGCCACTTTGCAATTAGATTAGATTAGTCGACTCTTTTAGAGGAGAAGTTGGGTTTTGTTGTTTAGTGGTGGTAGATGGAAGAGAAAAGGTGGCAGATTTGAGAACTTAATTATAGCCACACGCTTCTCAATTTTTTGTATAAATAGAGAACAATCTCTTTGGTTTTGGAATTCTTTCTTTTCATTGTTGCAATCCATTTTGTTGTAGAATTTATGTGAGCATAAGTTTAGTTCTTGAGTGTTGAGGAGAAGTGTGTGTGAGAGAGTATTTTATTAAGAGAGTTAGAGGTTTTGCTTGTGTAGTTAGAGTATTTGGATTTAGAGATAGATTGGTGAGCAAGTTGAAAGGAGAAGAGCAACAAACGAAGTTTTGGCACCAAGATTATGAGGCATATCTATATTGGGAGCTATTTTCTAGGAATGCCAATTTTACTTCTCTATTCTTTTATATTTGATTTCTTATTTCTTATGATTGCAAGTATGAAGAAAGATGATTATATGTTATGTTGAGCTTGCTTGCATGAATTTTGATGGATTCTTACTTTGGTGAATTTATATGGTCTTTGGTGATTTCTTATTTTGGGAAACCTTATTTGTTGATATTTGTATATTTATCCATTATATTGGAATTATGTATTTGCGTTTTCTAAGCAAGATAACCCTAGAGTATTAGTATAATACCTAGATTGTTATAGACTATATGTTTGCTTACATTGGTTATGTAGGATGGGAAACAATATGGCATCGAAGTGTTATATTGATATTGTTAGCTTATAATGCAAGGTAAACCTTTGCATAGTTAATGAGTTTAGTCCTTGGGGTTAAGTTAAACCGTGGTTGGGAGTAACCTAGTGGGCTAGTTAGGTCACTTGATTTATATTATCCTTTTGGGATGTAATCATGATATGGACTAGAATCGTTATGAGTTAGTGTAGACACCTAAAAATGGTCTGGAGAATCTAATTAATTGAATACGACTTATTTGATTAATTAATCTTAAATTCTTCTACTTAGTAAATAAATAGAAATATTTATTTATATTAAGTTCATTTATTAATTCTTCTATTTTTCTCTCCTAATTAAATAAACAAAATCAAAACTTTGTTTTATTTAATTATTATCATTTTCATCATATTATTTCTCTCTTAATTAAATAAACAAAATTAAAAGCTTTGTTTTATTTAATTATTATCATTATTACTTCTATCTTAAAATTAAATACACAATTTAAATAATTTGTGTTATTTAAAATCACATTTCTTCTTAATTAAATAAAGATTGCTAAAAATCTTTTATTTAATTATCATTCTCCTTTTAATTTAATAAAACAAACCCTATAGTTTGATTTATTAAATTATTTATTCCTCATTTTGCTAAATTTAAATAAATTAAAAATATTTAAATTTATGCATAAATTTACACTATTCACTCACCAATAAAATTTATTTCTCACCAATCAAATTAATGGCACTGCCATTCATGGGAAAAGCTTCAGGACAAACCTGCAAGAAATTCTCTCAACAACCTTCCACCCACCTTCCCTCTTATCTTGCCTGGTGTTTTCATGGGGAGAAACCATTCTCCATGATCAGCTCCTTCTTCTCATCCCATGCCTTTGGATTCTCCAGAGAAAATCACAGCCCCTCATCCCGGTTTCCTGTACAAGTGTGCTGCCGTGAAAGCTATAAATACAGCTCTTGGGCTACAAGAAAAGGATCCCAACTAATGCAATCTTACTCTACAGGTTTCCAAAGCATTCAAGCATCCAAACCATCCAGCATTTTAGCATCCATCAAGCAACATTCAAGCATCAAGCATTTGCAGTCATGGCTGCCATTAGAATAGAATTTGCACATTTAGATCATATTAGAGTAGAATAATTCATTTCTCATTCTCTAAGTGTCATTTTAATAGTTTAATTAGCTTACAAATCTGAGAGCTAAGTAAATTAGAGAAGTCTTTAGAGTTAGAGAGCAATAGGATAGATTTCTGAAGCTTTTTAGTTTAAATTAGTTTAAATTCATTTAGTTTTAGATGCAATATCCTATTTAGAAGCGTAGATGCATAGTTTAGTTTGTTTCCCCCATTCTACCGCTTACAGTTAGTATGGTCATAGTATTTACCGAATCAAGCAATAGGGTGTGTGAACATACAACGTCCACTTCATAGAGGCGAGACACCACTATTTAATAGTGAGTTTGAACATAAGGATCAAATATTTGGCCAAAGTAGTGTAATTAGCTACTGATTACATTGTCAGTTCATTATGGGCTAGGGTTGCATATCTAGGTTGGGAATGTCATGCATGTGGGCATGTATCCACTGTATGATAGCTCTAGTTATGTAGGACACAAAACTAAGCTCAGATAGGCTATCATCATTTATGGGGTAAACCAAACCAAACTCTTCATTGAAGGGTAGAGCCATCTTATTGGTATGGTAGACGTGTTGGGGATTGTAGTAAGCTTGTGGTTGACAGAAAAACACTTGGATGATGCTCTCACTCATACAATAGGTAGCCAAAATTTGAGGATGTATGCTAGAAAGGAAATTTGGACCATTTGTATTTTATTCCATTGAGCTATGAGAGCTATGTATGTAATCATGATCTTATATCTTATGAAAATGTATATGAATATGTAATCATTAAATGGAAATATATAATTTACTTTATGAGAATGCAATAGAAATTTGAAATAGGATTATTTTGAATATACATCATTTATTACTAAAATACAATAGGATTTTGGAATGAATTTTTTCAAATGTGCATCTTTATTATTAAAGTTGAAATTATGGGAAAAAATTATTGCTATGTATTGGAGAATTCACATATGGGTTAAACTTAGGTTAAAATATTAGGTAAAACATCGGGCATGTTACATGTGGTATTAGAGCTATCAGGTTCAACTCTGGAACCTATGAGCACAATATGCTTCCATCCAACATTATGTAAATCTAATGTTTGTACTTCTTGTGCCAGGATGGTGTATATCAAGTTGATTGCAAGGACATCGGTAATCATAAATGAGTGTTGCCTCAAGGCCAAGAAGGAAAGGAAAGCTATTGTTTGAACCATTGAGGGGACCAATTACGACAATGCAATATGGCTTAGTGACATGGAGACCATTAACCATGCCTTATCCTGTGTTAGTCAAGAAAGAAAGAAGATGCATGAGGCAGCTAATATTGTACCTTTTGTTTCTCCAACTAGGTCTGAATCCATGCCATTTTCTAGGGATATACCCTTAGAGTGGAGTGTTAGTCCATCCATGATTTTTAGGGACCTGGTGTAGGGCACTTAGGTCTTCATGTAAAAAGGGGTCAAGTATTGGTATTTTGTATCGTTAAATCATTTTTCTTGTAATAAGGTATTTTAAGACCATGTCTCATGTTTGTGTTGGTTTGAGTCATGTGGGGTCAGTTTTGTAAACAAAGTCAATATTGCAAAAAAGTTGCACAAGCAATTTTTGCATTTTTGTGTCTAAAGGGAAGATGAACCGTTGGGATTTGAAAAGTAGTTGGAGAATAGTTGGGTTTTGGTTGGAAATGTTTAAATAAGCCTTGTTGAGGTTGGGGCAAGGTTTTGGTGTTGAATTTTTGGTGTTAAGCAATAAAATACTTTGTTTTTTGTGTTTTCAAGTTGTTCTTTGCTGCTACACAGATTAGTACAGATCCGTACAACCTAGAAATGGTCTAAGAATCATTGGAATTGATGATTTATTGAAGCTTCTATATGTTTCTTTTGATTTCATCAAGTTTGGAGTGAATTAGAACAATTTTTTTGTAAATAGCCAAAAACCCTAGTTAGGGTGAGTTTTGATTGAATAAAATGGTTCTTGGACCATTCCACCAATGAAAAGGCATCATAATCAGTGGAATGAATGTAGATAGGGTGAATTTTGTGTTCTTAATGTTGTAGGAGTAGGGGATGGCATTTGGTGCAAGTTTAGTTGCTTCCCTAGCCTAATATCATCATGCATTAGGCTTAGGAGTTAAGTAGATTTAGGGTTTTGTGGAAAATCCATTTGGAAATTGCTCTAATTGTTGGAATTTGGCTATTCAAACCTCACATGACATGTTTTAAGCCTTGGAATGAAGATTCAAAGCCTAGAGTTAAGAAACCTTGCTGCTACCTAGCTAAGTCAAAGAATTAGGCCTAATTTAAGCGTTAGCAGTCCAAAATTGAGGGATTCATTACAAAGTAACCCCATATGAAAATTGGATATGTTATCAAATGGAATAAAGGGTATTTGGATAGGTGTTCATATTTTGAGTATCATGTATTCCCTAAGATTTTTGTTGAAAAACCCTGTTTGAAGTACTACTAGAGGAATTGAAGGATTGGGAGGGAAACCCACCAAATTATGTTCTAGGATTGCAAATTTTGATTGATTAAGTTTGTGTTGATGTTATCCACCCCTGATCTACATCAAATTGGTATTAGAGCATAGGTATGATTTGAAGGAGAAAATTTGTGTTGAAAGAAGAACAAGATGCCTCCAAAAGGGAATGCCATTGCCAGAGAATTGAGTGAGTTGAAGGAAAAAAATGCTAAAGAGATGAGAGAGTTGAAGGAGAGGCTTGCTGCCCTGGAAAAAAGTTAGAAGAGAGGTATGGTCACAGGAGACTTGAGTGACCAAGAAGAAGAAGGGGAAGAGGAAAGTTCCCAAGGGTCCAAGGAAGAGATGGATCCTAATAACTTGAGGATGGAAAATATCCTGAAAGTAGTCAAGGGAGATGAGCATAAGATCAAGATGGAATTACCTATGTATGAAGGAAATATGGATAGTGAAGAGCTCTTAGATTGGATAGGAGCATTGGATAACTATTTTGACTATGAAGATGTGCCAGAGGATCAAAAGGTGAAGTTGGCCAAGACAAAATTGAAGGGGCATGCTTTGTTTTGGTGGGATTATGTACAAAGTGAAAGGAGAAAGAAGGGGAAGACTAAAATCACCTCTTGGGATAGGATGGTGGCTAAACTCAAGGGTAAGTTCCTACCTACTGATTACACTATTCAATTGTTTAAGAGGCTTCAAAATCTCAAAAAAAAGGAGATGGATGTGCAAACCTATACAGAGGAATTCTATAAATTGAGTATAAGGGAAGGTCATACAGAAGATGATGAAGAAATAGTAGCAAGATATATGAATGAGCTAAGATACAACCTCCAATATGAATTAAGCCTTACCACTCCAAGAATGGTGGAAGAATGTTACCAATTGGCCATCAAGGTTGAGGACAAGTTGAAGATAAGGAAAGAGAAGCAAGGTAGGGGCAGAGGAAGAAGTTTCAGGCATAGAGGAACATTTGGAGGAAGAGGGAAGTCCCAAAAATCACGAGAGACAAGTTGGGCTCAAGAACAAAATTTTGTTACAAGGGGCAGTTTTAGGGGAAGGAGACCCAATAATAGGGGCAAATTTGGAGGTCAAGGAAGAGGATCAAATGCATTCACAAGGAAGTGTTATCAATGCAATAATTTTGGCCATCAAGCATGGAAATGTCCTGAAAAGCATCCCTCTACTTCACATGGAGGAGAAAGAAGAACTCAATTGGTACAAGAAGAGGACAATGAAAGTGTAAACTCTCCATCACAACATGTTGCTATAGAAATTGGTAAATATCTTATAGTAAGGAGAACATTGATTAAAGTCCCTATAGTGAAAGAACCTCCACAAAGGAAGTCTCTCTTTAGAACCACATGTAAGTCTCAAGGTAAGGTTTGCAAATTTTTTGTTGATTCGGGTAGCACAAATAATTTAGTTTCTCTTGAGATGGTAGAAAAGTTGAAAATGAAAAGAATACCACATCCCACTCCTTACAAGGTCTCCTAGTTGAATAAGGGAAAACAGGTCCTAGTAAATGAACAAACTTGGGTGGAATTTAACATAGGAGGGTACACGGATAATATTTTGTGTGACATCATCCCTATGGATGTTTGTCATGTGCTTTTAGGGAGGCCCTAACAATATGATATGAAGGATAAACATGATGGGAAAAATAACACTTATGTTATTAAAAAGGATGGGATCTCATTCACTTTGACACCATTACAAGATGAAGGCCTAGATACACAAGTAGGGTCTAGTGTAATGCTGGTAGGAGAAAAGGAGTTTTTGAAAACCATGAAGGAAGAGGGAGGAGAATGTTTTGCTATTGTGATCAAACCAAAAATAATGATGACAACAACAAAGGTTAATGATGTGCCTAGAGAGGTCCAAGCATTATTGAACAAGTATAAGGGCATTGTGGTAGATGAACTCCCTAACTCTTTACCACCAATAATAGATGTGAGCCACCATATAGACTTTATACCAAGGGAAAGCCTACCTAACAAACCAGCATATAAAATGACCCCAAAGCAGAATGAAGAGATTAGGAAACAAATCCAAGAGTTGCTTGGCAAGGGTCTAATAAGAGAGAGTCTTAGCCCATGTGTTGTTCCCATAATTTTAGCACCAAAGAAGGGAGGAGATTGGAGAATGTGCACCGATTCAAGGGCCATTAACAAGATTGCCATAAGATATATGTTCCCCATACTGAGAATTGAAGACTTGATGGATTGTCTAGGAGGGGCATGTTATTTTTCTAAGATAGACCTCAAGAGTGGCTACCATCAAATCAGAATTAGAGAGGGGGATGAATGGAAAATTTCCTTCAAGACAAATGAGGGGTTGTATTAATGGCTTGTCATGCCTTTTGGACTCTCAAATGCACCAAGTACCTTTATGAGATTGATGAATGAAGTCCTAAAACCCTTCATTGGTAAGTTTGTGGTTGTCTATTTGGATGATATTCTTGTTTTTAGCAAAACTAAAGAAGAACATTTGCAACATTTAGACTTGGTTTTGAAAAGACTGAATGAAGAAAAGCTAATGATAAACTTGAAGAAATGTGAATTTATGAAGGAATAATTGGTTTATCTTGGATTTTTAATCTCAAAGGGCTCTTTGAATATGGATTCTAGTAAGGTGGAAGCTATCCTAAGCTAGCCTACACCAACATTAGTAAGTGAAGTAATAAGTTTCCACGGCCTAGCCAATTTTTATAGAAAATTTATTAAGAATTTCAGTCACATATGTGCTCCAATCATTGACACAATAAAAGGGGACAAAAGAAAGAAGTTTGTATGGTCTAAAGAGGCGGGAAAGAGTTTCCAATATTTGAAACAAAGGGTAGCACAAAAACCTATCTTAGCATTTCCTGATTTTAATAAAGTTTTCACCATTGAATGTGATGCTAGTGGGTATGCCATTGGGGAAGTATTGAGCCAAGAGGGTAGGCCTGTTGCCTTCTTCAGTGAAAAAATCAATGAGGCAAAGAAAAAATATTCATCTTATGATTTGAAGTTGTATGCTATGGTGTAGTCATTGAAGAAGTGGAGACACTATCTCCTTCCTAAAGAATTCATTGATTTTACTGGCAATCATGCTTTGCAGTTCCTTAATATCCAGGACAAACTCAGCCACAGACCTGTGATATGGGTGGAGTACCTACAAAGTTTCACCTTCACCATCAAACATAAGAAGGGGCAGTCAAACAAGGTGGCAGATGCATTGAGCAGGAGGACATTATTCGTCCAAGAAATTTAGTTACAAAGTGTAGGGAGATTGATGCTCTCAAAGGTATGTATGTGGAGGATGATGATTTCAAAGAAATTTATGCTTCTTGTAATCAATTCAATAGAACTTTTCATGAAGAGAATTCTGATTTTCTAATTCAAGGTCTACTGTTTAAGGGGGTCCAAATTTGTATTCCCAAATGCTCTATGAGAGATAATTTGATTAAGGAAAAGTTTAGTGGCAGCCTTGCAAGTCACTTTGGTGTTGACAAGACTTTGGAACAAGTAAGAAGGCACTATTATTGGCCAAGGATGCAAAGTGATGTGAGAATGTTTGTAGAAAAGTGTGTTGTTTGTCAAAGGGCCAAAGGTTGTAGTACTAATGCAGGTCTATATCAACCATTACCAATCCCAAATAGACCTTAGGATTCCATAAGCATGGATTTTTTGATGGGGTTGTCTAGAACCCAAAAAGGCTTTGATTCAGTGTTTGTTGTGGTGGACAAATTTAGTAAGATGGAACACTTTATACCATGTAAGATTACTAATGATGCATCATACATTGTAGGGTTGTTCTTCAAGGAGGTGGTCAGAATCCATGGATTACCTTTGACCATTGTTTTAGACAGGGACAATAAATTTGTGGGTCACTTTTGGAGAACCCTATGGAACAAGCTAGGCACAAATCTGACCTTTAGCTCTACCTATCACCCCCAAACTAATGGGCAGAATAAAGTAGTGAATAGGAGCCTTGGAAACCTCCTTAGATTCTTGAAAAAAGAACACTCAACACAATGGGATTTGATCTTACCCCAAATTGAGTTTGCATACAATGATTTTGTGAAAAGGAGTGTTGGTAAAAGCCCTTTTGAGATTATGTATGGGTTGCAGCCTAGAGGGGTGTTTGAACTGAGAGATGTGAGTGGAATGGAAAGGAGGAGTGCTGAGGGTGAGGAGTTTGCAGTAGACATGCAAGAAATACACCAACAAGTCAGGGACAATCTCCAAAAGAGTGTGGACAAATATAAGCATAATGTTGATAAGAAAAGGAGAGAAGTTCACTTCAAAGTTGAATCTAGTCTTGGCTCATCTGAGGAAGAAGAGGTTCCCTAGAGGATAGTATTCAAATCTCCACATGAAGAAGATTGGACCATGCAAAGTGGTGCAGAAGTTTGTATACAATGCCTATGAAATTGAACTTCCTTCGAATGTTGCCATTTCTCCTATTTTTAATGTTTTTGACCTTTACCCTTATAAAGGGGATGTTATTGCAGGTGAGAGTGCAGGTTCTTCAACACACTCAAATGAAGAATGGATCAGAGATTTTCCACCAAGTCAACCCTTGAAGCTGGAATGCATTTTGGATACCAAAGAAGCCAAAAGAACAAGGAACAAGGTGTACTATCAGTACTTATTCAAGTGGAAAGGCCTTCCTATGGAGGATGCCACTTGGATAACTAAGGTGGACATCAAAAAGCATGGTGCTACAATTGTAGATTCGCTCTCAAGTAGAACTTGAGATTTTTTTCCCCAGAAGTATGGTACAAGGCACCTAGGTCTTCATGTAAAAAGGGGTCAAGTGTTGGTATTTTGTGTTGTTAAGTCATTTTTCTTGTAATAAGGTCTTTTAAGACCATGTATCAAGTTTTGTGTCAGTTTGAGTCATGTGGGGTTAGTTTTGGAAAAAGATGTCAATATTGCAAAAAAGTTGCAAAAAGTTGCACATGCAATTTTTGCATTTTTGTGTCTAAAGGGAAGATGAACCATTGGGATTTGAAAAGTAGTTGGAGAATAGTTTGGTTTTGGTTGTAAATTTTTAAATAAGCCTTGTTGAGGTTGAGACAAGGTTCTGGTGTTGAGTTTTTGGTGTTAAGCAATAAAATACTCTATTTTCTACGTTTTCAAGTTGTTCTTTGCTACTACACAGATTAGTACAGATTTGTACAACCTGGAAATGGTCTAAAACTCATTGGAATTGATGATGTATTGAATCTTCAATTTGTTGCTTTTGATTTCATCTAATTTCATCAAGTTTGGAGTGAATTAGAGCATTTTTTTGTAAACAACAAGAAACCCTAGTTAGGATGAGTTTTGATTGAATAAAATGGTTCTTGGCCCATTCCACTGGTGAAAAGGCCTCATAATCGATGGAATGGATGTAGATATGGTGCATTTTTTTTCTTAATGTTGCAAGAGCAGGGGATGGCATTTGGTGCAAGTTTAGTTGCTGCCCTAGCCTAATATCATCATGTATTAGGCTTAGGAGTTAAGTAGACTTAGGGTTTTGTGGGAAATCCATTTGGAAATTGATCTAATTGTTGGAAGTTGGTTATTTATACCTCACATGACATGTTTTAAGCCTTGGAATGAAGATTCAAAGCTTGGAGTTAAGAAACCCTGCTACTACCTAGCCAAGTCAAAGAATTAGGCCTAATTTGAGCGTTAGCAGTCCAAAATTGAGGGCTTCATTACAAAGTAACCCCATCTACAAATTAGATATGTTGTCAAATGGAATAAAGGATGTCTGGAAAGGTGTTCATATTTTGAGTATCATGTCTTCCCCGAGAGTTTTGTTGAAAAACCCCTGTTTGAAGTACTACTAGAGGAATTGAAGGATTGGGAGGGAAACCCACCAAATTATGTTCTAGGATTGCAAAGTTTGATTGATTAAGTTTGTGTTGATGTTATCCACCCCTGCTATACATTAGAACCCTCATGTTCTTCCTTTTTTGGAAGTTATGATAATTTCCTCTAGTGGTGAATCAAAGGGATATATCTCCTGAAATTATGTATCTGAGAGCGATTTTGAAGGTTATGCACCCTTCGAAAATATATTTGAACAATAATATAAGGGATATGCCCCACTTAACTATGTATTGAAAAGTGAATTTGAGGGATATTCTCCCCTAAAATATTTGAATAGTCACTCTATGTAAAATTCAAGGATAATTGAAATCCTTTAATCTTAACAAAAATTATGATTTGAAAAAACTTGTGCAAAAGATCTTTATTATTTTATATGAATATTGGCTAATGAAATATTTAGAATGTTAAGTAATCCTTGATAGGAACTAATTTAATGGTACCTCCAGGTGGAAAAACTACTTTTGTAGAAAGTAGTTAGAACAAGAACCAACCTCGGGGAAAGCCAAGAGGAGGGTCAACCAGCATAAAACTTTGGGTCCGAATTGGATCAAATTTTGGCTATGATTATTGAAAATAGGGATAGAATTGGCCACCTCAAGCAAGAGGTGAGAGGTACAAGAATACCATAACAAGAAGTTTCAAATGAAGAGGAGGGAGAGAACTCCAATGGTCATTCAAATTTTGGGGATGCAGCCAAAGCATTGCTCATAGAGATGGAGAAGTATTTCAAGATCATAAATTACATAGAAATAACCAAGGTCATTTGGGGAGCCTTTTAGCTAGATGGTGAATCATCCACTTGGTGGATGAATGTAATAACCCATTCCAAATTATTACTTAATTATTATTATTGTAAATGACACATGAATATACTCCAAATTAAAAAGACATAACTAGTGGCTAAAGTCAATCATAGCTACACATGTCCATTTAAAATGAGTCAAAGATTCTTATATTCACTTCAAAAGTTAAATAACAATATCAAGATTTATTTGGCACCTAAGGCCACAGTGTCATTACATAGTACATTTCTCATCAAGTACATGAATGAATAACATCAAGATACATCATAGACTATGATAGTTTTGGAACAACTAAGGTTCTTCTTCAATGCTCGCCTCCACTGGTGGACGAGAACATGGTTGAAGCGCTTTACCGCCCAACCACAAAGCTTACGCTTCCTCGGTATTCTTTCAACTTGAAGAATTCCCGACCATGCATGGAGAGTTTAGCAAGAGAACAATTTGCAAGGTAGAATCTAGTGTGTGCCCATAAATCAATCTACAAGTTAGAAAAAGAAATGCATGATCTATACTAGGAATGGCAGAGAGTGAAATCACAAAGTTCATTCATACATACAAATGAACTATATTGCTTGGCCAAGCATAATAAATGTGTTGCAACAAAAACAAACAATAGGTTCTCGTAAAGCAAACCTATACTCTCTGAACTCCATTTCGACACTCATCTTAGAAGGTAACTTTCTACTTTAACAACTATCTACCCTCTAGCAACAACTACCCATATATGCTCTAGTCAACTAAGGTATCACTGTTTTGCTCAAGTATTCAATTATTCTTTTATAAATGTCTTAAAAATAAGAAACAAGTACTATTTCATACTCAAATATGAAATCAGATTCTATGATTCACAAAGTACTTTAATAGTTAGTCATATCATTCTTATGACTATTTTCTACTTAACTTCTTAAGCATTTTCCCTTTAAACAAAATGTATTAAAATAAAAAGAAGGTATGTCACAAGTATGTGTATGTGCATACACACATATATGTGCCTACTATTGTTTAAATTTGTGCATACATTCTGAAACATTCATTAATTCAAATTTGCAAGATCAACATAGTATTCCATTTGATGTTTCTTTGTCAAAAAAAAGAGGTAATCAAAATAAACCTATGCTAACAATTTCACACATACTGCTAATGCATCCTTACAACAGTGGTATTGTTGTTCACATAATAACATTTATGGTTTAAGTAAAACAAGTATTGTTTCTTACTAAACAATCAAAAAACAAGTTGTTTCCATATGAACATTCATTGTTTGAGCTGAATACATACTGTTTCCTATTAAACAGTTATGAAACATGTTGTTTTCATACTAAAAAAATTATTGAGCAAAGATCATTTTCAACATAACAGTATCGCTTGCAAAGAATAATCATCATTACATCAACATATTATTGTTTTATACTAATTAGTTACACTAAAAGACAAATATTGTGTTTACTTCGTTTGTTGATCTCAATTAATTTACATGCTAAGAGTTTCACTTACAAGTAAATGTTTTTTTTTTTAACAACAAAATGGGTTTTCTACCATGTTCTACAAATAACAAATCAATTAATCTAAGTTCCATACATAGAAAAAAAAGGTCTATTATTCAAATTCTTGCACTCTTTTGTCACTGGAAAATTTAATAAGCAACAAAAATAACATAAAGAAACTAGATTCTACATGTTTGTCGAGCAAATGATTACAATCTAAATATGTATATAAGTTTTAGGTTAAATCAATACTCATTCCTTTATAGGCTGCAACAACATCCATGGTTGCTTCGAATTGATCAATCTCCATGGTCGGGGGTCTTCTTACTAAGCACCAATGATATAATGAAAAATGCCCATAAGGGCTTGTTGTTAAAAGAAAACATGCATGCGATAACATTGGACATGCAAACTTTCATCTGTATAATTTACACATTTGAGGTCAACCTGTCAATAATATGGATGATCTCCAAGCAAGGCTTGGAGTTTCTTTAACGTAGAAACTTTCGCATTGTTTCTGCCTAACAGGGGTCAGCTTCCCATGCTAGACAATACACAAATATGCAAAGCTCTAAGAGATTTGATACAATTCTTATACAATTATTATGCAACAAAAAGGGTGTAGGTCAAGCCGTTGGAAGCTCTCGAGCCTTAGCCTGGCTCCATATAATAGCCATGAGGGTTCTATTTCATGTCGATATCCACACTGCACAGGCTATAGGCCATGCACCCTTCATGGGGTGGTGGTAATCAGTAAAAATACATATTCATACATTTAGCTTCAAGCCGATAGACACACAAAACAACGACCTCATTTCCATGATGTCGTGATAATTCTTGAATAAAAATGAAGGAAAAATTATTGCAAGATTCAACATTAGCAAAAAAAGCTAAGTCTAAGCAAAGATTATAGGGATCGAAGTACCTCTAAAAAAAATATGATGTCGTTCTTCATAGATTTTTCTAGTCTTGGGTTTGACCCTGCTTTTTCCTTATGAATTTTCTAGTTACCTTCTTTTTTTTCTACTTTTTCTTTTTCCCAGTTTTTCTTTCTCCAACCACAGACCCAGAATAGAAACAACACTATTTTTAGCATACTTACTGGGGAAATGGAATTATGACCATGCCACCGACTTCTAATTTTGAAATTAGTCTTTATGACTTCGACATACCACGTCCATTGTGGATTCACCATGATATTCTTCATTGATTTATTTCACAGTCTGATTCATGATGAATCAATTATCCATTCAAATTCAATTTGAATTTAAATATTTATATGTACGTATGTATATGCATGTATTTATGTATATATAATATATATATATATATATATATATATATATATATATACATATGTATTTATAAATATCTATTGGAATTTAAAAGATTTCATTCTCATTCACCTTGTATTCGAATAATGTATGTATCTATATATATATTTATATATATATATAGATATAAACACACACACACATATATATGCATGTGTTTGATTTTCATACACGTCTATATATATATAATTTCATATATAGGTTTCTTGTTTTGGAATGGTTTATAGGTTTCATACACTATCATTTAAAGTAAAGAACTTGAATTTCCAATTCGAGCATCTTTATATAGATTTATATATATATATATCTACACAAAAGAGAAAAAATTTCTTTACAATGCTCATTTTCGTACTATTCATATAACAAAGTTTGAATAAGAAATTTAATCTACGAACCATTCATTTTCAAGCACAAACACAATTCAAGTTTACGTTCTCATATATATGCAAATTTAATCAAATGCAAGTCAACATGCCATTTGTGGTGTGTGCACCTAGATTCCAACTGGCTTACCGTTCGATTTGGCTAAACAATCCTACTTCAATCATGTTCTCTCCCTTCAACCTATCACCCTACAACTGCACACACTTGCACTTGCAAATTGATCAGTAACATTCAATTCTTGATGACATAAAATAGTTATCCAAAATTCACAAAGTCAACATCAGTCAAATCCTTTTACTCAACATTTGAATATTCTAGAATCTCCATTTAATATTTAATTGATTTTCATCAATAATTCAATTTTCCATATTGAAATAAATATGCAATAAAATTGGGTTATGACATCCTTCCCCTCTTGGAAGAGACATCGTCCCGATGTCTAATAAGTTGAACAAAAGAACATCATATCAAATTCTGAACATTTATGTCTATTTCAACATCTCATCAAAATATATGTCTATTTCAACATCATTTCAAAATATATGTCTATTTGAACATCCCATCAAAATATGTCTTTTTCAATCATCAAAATTTTAAAGCGTGAAATATCATAGTATCTAATTCAAAAATTTCAAACAAAATTATTGAGTTTCTTTTCAAGAAATCAAGTGTGGAAAGGAGTGTTCTATTTCTTATGCATCCTCCCAAGTAGCACTATCCTCTGAATACTGGTCCCATTGGACCTTATACTGAGCAATATTTCTACTCCACAACTTAACGTTGCGTCTATCCAAGGTTCTAATGGGGTCCAATAGCACCACTCTTGGATCTTGTACCTACAAGGATTTCCAATCAAGTACAAAAGTTACATCAGGATGATATGGCTTAAGCAAAGAAACATGAAACACATTATGAAGTCGAGCCAAAGCAGGTGGTAGAGCTAGTCTATAAGCAACTGGGTTAATCACTTCCAAGATTTCAAATGGTACCACATATCTTAGGGAAAATTTGGAAGAATTTCCAAAAGCAATAGAGATTTTATGACGTTTAACTCTAAAAAACCCTTATCCCCTATTTCGAATTGTCTAAGAGTTTGGTTCTTGTCGGCATAACTCTTCTATCATTTTGTCGCCTCTTTCAATCTACTTAATGACCCACATTTTCTCTTCCATTTCCTTAAGCATTTCAGGTCCTACTATGATCATGTCCTCTAGTTTATCCTAATTGATGGGGGTACGGCACTTCCGCCCATACAAGGCTTCAAATGGTGCCATGCCTAAGGATGTATGAAAGGAGATATTGTAAAAAAAATCTACCAAAGGAAAATATTCTTCCCACCTATACTATTGGTCCATACAATACATTTAGAGGAGGTATTCGACTACCTGATTCACCCTCTCTATCTGACCGTCAGTCTGAGGATGATAAGCCAAGCTGAAATTCAATCTAGTCCCAAATGTTGCATTCAAGGTTGTCCAAAACCTTGAGGTCATCTGTGTGTCCCTATTAGAAATGATAGTCTCTGGAACTCCATGAAAATGAAAGATCTCCTGGAAAAATTTCTTAGCCAGGGTCAATGATCCATCCTTAAGGTTTCCTGGAATGAAGTGTGCGACCTTGGTCAACTTATCAATCACGAACAAGATAACATCATGCTTATTCTTGGTCATCGGCAACCCCTGTACAAAATTCATATTGATCACCTGCCATTTATACTCAGGTATGTCATGAACTGATACAATAACCCGGCTAGGTGTGCATGCTCAACCTTGACTCGCTGGAACTCCAAGCATCTGGATATGTACTCCACTACATCCTTCTTGAGTTTAGGCCAAAAGTATAGATTCTCCAACTCTGTATTCATCTTAGATACTCTGGGGTGTCCTTAATAAGGTACATTGCGAACTTCTTATAAAACCAACATTCTCAGTTCTCTAGAGTTTGGAATATACATTCTCCTCTGGTACCTCAAAATACCATCTGGTTCGATTTTGTACCCATCAAACTGATGATCCGAAGGATTTTATGCTAGGGAACTCTTCACTCTCTCGTAGTGCTCATCCCCTAGTAGATTCTAAATTACATGCTGCCTCAAGTTAGACCTTGTTGAGATCATGGTTGTCATATGTCTTCATCTACTAAGAACATTAGCCACTCTGTTCTCTTTCCCTTTTATGTATTCAATTCCAAAGTCATACTCACTAAGGAATTCTAGCCACCTTCTCTGTCGTGCATTAAGGTTTGGCTAGGTAAATATGTATCTCAACCCCAAGTGGTCTGTCTTGAGTTCAAATGGCTTTCCCAAAAGGTAATGCCTCCACATCTATAAGGCATGAACTATAGTCACCAATTCCAAATCATGAGGCACGTATTTCACTTCATGTTGCTTAAGCTTCCTTGTTTCATATGCCACCACTTGTTTGTCTTGCATTAATATTGCTACCAATCCCTCTCTGGAAGCATCCATGATTACTGTGAATCTCCCATTAGAATTAGGGATAATCAACAATAGTGTTGTGGTGAGCCTCTCCTTCAGGAGTTGGATTTCCTACTCGCATTTCTCAGTCCATTCAAACCATGTTCCATTGCTTTGGACTGAGGTAATAGGAGATGCAATCTAGGAGAGCCCTTGCACAAAATTCCTATAGTATCCTGCAAGGCCCATGAAGCTACAAACTTCTGACACATTCTAAGGAACTGGCCATTCCAAAATCTCCTTGATCTTTTTGGGGTCTACAGAAACTCGTTTCGCTGAAATGATATGGCCCAAATAGTGCACTTGATAGAATGAACACTTGGACAACTTCCCAAAGAGTTTCATTTCTCTCAATCATTGGAAAAATATCCTCAAATGTATATTGTGTTCTTTGACAGTCCTTGAGTAGACCATAATGTCATTAATAAAAATCAAGACAAAGTCATCCAAGCAGTCTTTGAATACACTATTCATAAGGTTCATAAAGGCTACTGGTGCATTAGTTAAATTGAAAGGTACCACTGTGAACTCATAATGCCCATACCAAGTTCTAAATGCGATTTTTAGAATGTATTCTTCCTTAATTCACAATTGATGGTACCTTGACTTGAGATCAATTTTGTAGAACACTATTTCTCCTTTCATTTGATCAAAAAATTCTTCAATCCCCAGGAGTGGATATCGTTTCTTGATGGTAGCATTGTTCAACATCCGATAATCTATACATAGATGCAAAGTTCCATCTTTCTTTTTCACAAAAATAAACGACACTCCCCAAGGAGACGCATTGGGTCTTATGAGTCCCTTATCCAATAATTACATTAGTTAGGCCTTCAACTCATAGAGTTCTATGGTGGTCATCCGATAAGGTGCCTTGGAATGAGGCTCAGCTCTTGGAACTAGGTTGATGGAAAAATTAAATTCCCGCGTCGGAGGAAATTTTGTAAGCTCATTAGGGAATATGTCCTGGAACTCCTTGAGAATAGGATAATCATCTAAATATGGCTCCTTGTTGTCCATATTACTAACATTCACTACGTAAATCGCACACCCCTTTTGTCGAGCCTTCTTGAGTTGCATCGCAGAAATTTGTCTAAGCTCTAAGGGTCTCTGCATTCCACAAACCTCAACTAGGTTTCCACAATCATCCATACAATTGACCACCTTATCCTCATAGTTCACTAAATATTTATGCTCAATTAACCAATTTAATCCAAAAATTACATCATATGATCCTAAGGGTGCCACATACAAGTTGACCCGATTTTGAAAGGTTGGAAGTTCTAACTCACTGCAAAAGAGATAGGTATCTACCCTCTTCTCTACTCGATTACCATACTAGACTATCCAAGAGTTTTCCATGTACCCATGTCTAATGGGTATCTTGGATATTATTCTAGGATCTATAAAACATTTAGTAGCTCTGGTATCAATTAAGATAGAGATAGATTAGCCATAAAGCTTACCCATTAGTTGAATTGGCAAAGATTGATATTCTGCTGCCTGTTATCCATTGCAACATGGATCTAGTGAGTCTGCTAGTAGCTTCCTTCCTTTCACGAATTCGACTATTGAGGAAAATTCAAGGCATAATAGTCGCCTCCACAAGTATAACATCCATCATGTGGCCTTTTGCGACCTCCTAGCTTGTTCTCTCTAAAACCCTTATGCTTATGGTCATCCTTACCCTTACCCTTATTTTATTTCTTGTTCTTTCCACCATTACCATCTTCACCCTTCTACTATGATTCACTTCCCCTCTTGAGATTATGGATTTGATGGCTCTTGTCTCCCTTATGAAATTTGTCTTCCCATAATGAGACTTAGAACTTGAATCACTATGAAGATTGGATAGTTGTTGCAGCTTCTGTTCCTGTTTGGTGGATTTTTAGAAGACTTCATTCATGGTTTGAGGTTCATGCATATCCACTTTAGCTCCTATGCGAGGTCCGAGTCCCATTATAAATTCTAGATACGAAACCGTTCATCTCCCTAATACGGAGGCACATACTTCAAAAAGTAAGTGAACTTTTCCCAATACTAAATCATAGTCATATTTCCTTGGGTTAAATTCTTAAATTCCATCACTTTCTTGTCAAAGAAAAGTAGTGGTAACCATCTCTTCGTGAAAGCTTGGAGGAAGATTCCCCAAGTGATCTTAGCAGGTTGTAGGTTTCATTCCAACTTCTCATTATCCCACCATGTTTCTACTTCACCTGAGATCTGATACATAGCCCATGCCACCTTAGTCTATTTAGAAAGGTTATGGAGCCCAAAATATTTTTCCATTTCTATAATCTAAGCTTCAGCTCTAGTTTCGATAGCCTTACCATCAAACTTGGATGGTGCTACTCTTTTGAGGTCTTTCCAAAGCTCTTCTTGGATTCGACCTCGTGGACCTACCCCTAGACCACCATCTCCTTGTTTTCCTTTTGCATTCCTATGGTTCGAGTCCTCGCGTGCCACTTAAACTTCTTTCTCTATGTGGTCCATATGAGACTCTTTCCAATTCAAAAGCTCTAGAATTTTCTCCAGCCTCTTGTTTGGTTCGTTATTGGAACCACTACCACCCCCATCTTGCTTAGTTGTCACCATGTTGTTCTACACTTATCCTGCATCATAGTCATGTTTATCACATCTCAACACAAGGTTCTACAAATAAATGTTCTTATGCTACATCACATAATTTTCATATGCATACATCCCTCAACATAGAAGACATACACATTCATGCAAGATACACACATTTTAGAGTCTCTCATTGAACATGCCAAAAAAACATTATTTGATTTTATTTATATTTAAGGTGAGTCAATAAACCCTTATTTACAATAGAATTTGAGTTACATCATTCTGATTTCTTCGTATTAGAAAGAGGGAATTCCTCTGGATCATCATCTAAGTTTACATCAAACTTTACAAAAGAGGATGGTTGAGCATGTAGGCTCTCTTTTTCCTCTTTGGTCAAAAAGAGTGCATTGGGTCCACACCCTAGAGGCTAGTCTCGGATTGTGGAAGGCTTTTTGATCTTGGGTGTTCATTATCCTCAATCTTCAAGCCTCTCTCTAGCTTGAGTCACGTAAGAGCTTGAGCTAGAATTTTGTCATTGGTAATTTTTGGTTGAACATACGTCTTGGTGTTTCCTTCCTTTACGTCATTCTTACATGGGGTTCTAACATTTTTCCTTTTCTTTCGTCCTTCCACCTTCCCATTCCTGCATTCAATTCAGGTTTGGTCAATTCTTAGGACTTCCAATTTTGGTTCAAGGGTCAACAATCATAGTCAACTATGGTAGACTCAAAAGGCCTAGAGTTGAACCCTAAGCTCTGATACAAAATGTAATAACCCATTCCAAATTATTACTTAATTATTATTGTAAATGACACATGAATATACCTCAAATTAAAGAGACATAACTAGTGGCTAAATTCAGTCATAGCTACGCATGTCCATTTAAAATGAGTCAAAGATTCTTATATTCACTTCAAAAGTCAAATTACAATATCAAGATTTACTTGGCACCTAAGGCCACAGTGTCATTACATAGTACATTTTTCATCAAGTACATGAATGAATAATGTCAAGATACATCATAGACTGTGATAGGCTAGGAACAACTAAGGTTCTTCTTCAACGCTCACCTCTATTGGTGGATGAGAACATGGTTGAAGCACTTTACTGCCCAACCATGAAGCTTATGCTTCTCCAATATTCTTCTGACTTGAAGAATGCTTGACCTTGCGCGAAGAGTTTAGCACGAGAATAATTTGCAAGGTGAAATCTGGTGCATTCCCATAGATCAACATGCAATTTTATCTACAAGTTATAAAAATAAATGCATGATCTATGCTAGGAATGGTAGAGAGTGAAATCACAGAGTTCATTCATACATACATAATGAACTATATTTCTTGGCCAAGCATAATAAGTGTGTTGCAAAAACAACAAACAATAGGTTCTGGTAAAGAAAACCTATACTCTCTTAACTCCATTTCAACACCCGTCTCGGAAGGTAACTTTCTACTTTAACAACTATCTTCCCTCTAACAAAAACTACCCATAGATGCTCTAGTCAACTAAGGTATCATTGTTCTGCTCAAGTATTCAATTATTCTTTTACAAATGTCTTAAAAAGAAGAAAAAAGTACTATTTTATACGCAAATATGAATCAAATTTTGTGATTCACAAAGTACTGTAACTGTCAGTCATATCATTCTTATGACTATTTTCTACTTAACTTCTTAATAATTTTTGTTTTAAACAAAATGTATTAAAAACAAAAGGTATGTCACAAGTATGTGTATGTGCATAGACGAATTCTATGTGCATACAAATATATGTGCCTACTATTTTTTAAATTTGTGCATACATTCTAAAACATTCATTAATTCATATTTGCAAGCTCAACATAGTATTCCATTTGACATTTCTTTGTCAAAAAAGAGAGGTCATTATAATAAATCTATGCTAACAGTTTCACACATACTGCTAATGCATCCTTACAACAATGATATTGTTGTTCACATAATAACATTTATGGTTTAAGTAGAACAAGTACTGTTTCTTACTAAACAGTCATAAAACAAGTTTTTCCCATATGAACATTCATTATTTGAACTGAATATGTATTATTTCCTACTAAATAGTTATGAAACATGTTGTTTTCATACTAAACAGTTTATTGAGAAAAGATCATTTTCAGCATAACAATGTCACTTGCAAAGAATAATCATCATTACATCAACATATTATTGTTTCAGTCTAAATAATTACACTAAAAGATAAATACTGTCATTTACTTTATTTGTTGATCTCAAGCAGCTTACATGCTAAGAGTTTCACTTACAAGTAAATGTTTTTTGTTTAACAACAAAATTGGTTTTCCACCATGTTCTACAAATAACAAATCAATTAATCCTAGTTCCATGCATAGAAACAAAAGTTCTATTATTCAGATTCTTGCACTCTTCCATCACTAGAAAATTCAATAAGCAACAAAAATAGCTTAAAGAAACTAGGTTTGACATGTTTTTCGAGCAACTAATTCCAATCTAAATATGCATATAAGTTTCAGGTAAATCAATACTCATGCCTTTACAAGCTGCAACAACATCCATTGTTGCTTCAAATAGATCAACCTCCATGGTCAGGGGTCTACTTACTAATCACCAATGATATAATGAAAAATTCCCATAAGGGCTTGCTATTAAAAGAAAACATGCACATGATAACATTGGACATGCAGACTTTTGTTTGTATAATTTACATATTTGGGGTTATCCTGCCAATAATATGGATGATCACCAATCATGGCTTGGATTTTCTTTAATGTAGAAACTTTCCCATCAATTTTGTCTATCAGGGGTCAGCCTCCCATGCTAGACAATACACAAATATGCAAAGCTCTAAGAGATTTGATACAAGTCTTATACAAGTTTCGACTCACTGAAACCATACATTAGAGACATACAAATAAAATACAGAGGAATCATATCCTCCCCATAGGATCAAAATCGACCCTTGTCAAGGATTATATGAGCAATCATACAGTAAATTTAGAAAACTTGAATTTCCAATTCGAGCATCTTTATATATATATATATATCTACACTAAAGAGAATAATTTTCTTTACAATGCTTGTTTTTGTACTATTCATATCACAAAGTTTGAATAGGAAATTTAATCTACAAACCATTTGTTTCCAAGCACAAAAATAATTCAAGTCAGGAAATTACATTCTCATATATATGAAAATTTAATCAAATGCAATTCAACATGCCATTTGTGGTGTGTGCACCCATATTCCAACTGGCTTACCATTCAATCCAATTAAACAATCATACTTCAATTGTGTTCTTGTCCTTCAACCTATCACCCTGCAACTGCACACACTTGCACTTGCAAATTGATCAGTAATGTTCAATTCTTGATGACATATAAAATAGTTTTTAGAAATTCACAAAGTCAACATCAGCCAACTCCTTTTATTCAACATTCAAATATTCCAGAATATCCATTTAATTTTTAATTGAATTTCATCAATAATTCAATTTTCCATATTTAAATAAATATGCAATAAAACTAGGTTATGACAATGAATAAGAAAATGGAGCTTGAATTAAGTTCCTTAAGTATCACTTGGGATGGATTTATGGAAATTTTCTAGGAGCGGTGGCTACCATAGCTTTACTTTGATCAAAATATTACATACTTTCAGAATCTAAAGCAAGGAGATTCCTTGGTAAATGAGTATTGGGAGAGATTCACTCATCTTCCGAAATACGTACCTTAGTATTAGAAGGATGAGCGTTTCTGAATAAGAAAGTTCATTTTGTGTCTTAACACCCAAATCAAAGGAGAGGTAGATGTACACGATCCTGCCACTATGGACTTAGTGTATGAAAAATAAATCAAGCAAGAGCCGAAGCTTAAATCTATATCTTCCTACCATGAGAGGAAGCCTAGAAGTTTAATTAGTCTCAAGCCAATCAAACTTCTAAGAAGTCAAGTGATAGGCAGGACTATTGAAGGAGGGGAGAGAAAGGATTCTGCAACAATCATAATGAATCTAGAAGGGACCACAAGGGAAATAACAAAAAAAACCAGCAAGAATGAAGATAGTTTCAGGAAGCCAACATCAAGGCATGGACCAGTTAGAATATGTTTCACATGTGGAGGAGATCACTATGCAAATCAATGCCCCAATAAGCCATTAGGGACACAACCACATGGAAACCCTCTACCACCTCAACGAGCAACGTTTCGATAGAAAATTCATGCGACACTAGAAAATCAATAGACAAAGTATTAGATTACTCTCATAGAGATCACATGTACTTTTTTTGGCACATCCATTTCAATTTTGGTTGATACTAGTGCAATATAAAATTTTGTCTCTCCTAGTATAGCTAGTATTTTTTTATAGAAAAGATGGCTATATGGATAAGTCTTGGATTGTTGAGTATGCAAACCAAACAAGAGCTAAGGTCGAGCAATGTTTATTTGAAGAAAGGATTGAACTTTAGAGTTTCTCCACAGAAGTAAATTTGTATGTAGCCCCCTGGGTTCATATGATGTCATTTTAGGAATGAATTGGTTGTGGAAGCATAGAGTCAAGGTAGATTATCATGCTAAAACTGTAGAATGTTTAGATGACCTTGATAACTAGGTATTCTTACAAGGAATGCCTAGAGAAGTTAAGTTATGACAAATCTCCACCATACAAATGCACATAGCTAAGAAGAAGGCATGTTAGCTTTTTGCTGTGAAAATGAAAAAAATGGAAGAGTACAATGAGTTCATCTCTCAGGATGATCATGTAGTGTACTATGGACCCCAAGACCTACATGAAGCTGATGATGGAGAGGTAGTGGAATCAAGAAAGTCAGATATGGAGAAATATCCAATTTTAAGGAACTTTGTGGATGTATTCCTAGATGAACTACTTGGGTTATCTCCTAAAAGAGTATTCAATTTATCCATCGATATTGTTCTAGGGTCAAAACCTATATTGAAAGTTCCATATAGGATGACCATGATGGAATTAATGGAATTGAAAGCTCAGTTGGAGGAGTTGTTGTCCAAAGGATTGATTAGACCTAGTGTTTTATCCTGGGGAGCGCAAGTGATCTTCGTTAATAAAAATATGGTACACTGCACTTGTGCATAGATTATCATCTGCTTAACAAAGTAACGATAAAGAACAAGTATTCGTTACCACATATCAATGATATTTTTAATTAGATGCAAGGAGTGGTAGTGTTTTCAAATATTGAACTACGATCAGGATATCATCAAATGAGGATCAAGGATGAAGACATTTTCAAAACAACCTTCAGGACTAGGTATGGTCATTACGAGTTCATTGCCCTACCTTTTGGACTAACGAATGCAATTGTAACATTCATGAACTTGATTAATAATGCATTCAAATATTCCCTAGACAAGTTTTTGTTGGTCTTCTTGGATGATATTCTTATCTATTCCAAGAATGAAGAAGAACATCTCCATCATCTAGAGATTGTTCTCCAGCATTTACAAGAGCATAAGCTTTATGGAAAATCTCAAAATGTACCTTATTTCGTAAAGAGGTGTAGTATCTAGGTCATGTGATTTCAGTTGATGGGATTGTAGTTGATCCAACAAAGATTAAGGCCGTACTAGAATGGCCAGTACCAAAGAATGTGCCATAAGTTAGAAGCTTTATGGCTCTAGCATAATATTATTGAAAGTTTGTAGCAAAATTTTCTCAAATAGATTTTCCACCACATCTTTATAGAGGAAAGGGAAGAAGTTTGAATGGTCAGAGAAATTTCAAGAAAAAATCGACCAACTTTTAAGGAGAAGTTAACCATAGCTCCAATACTGAAATTACTAGATCCAGTTGATGATTTTATAGTCATCATGGATGCTTCAAGAGAAGGTTTGGGTGGAGTGTTGATGCAATATGGGTGATTCATAGCCTATGAGTCAAGGAAGATGAAGCCATATGAAAAAAAATAGGCTTCACATAATTTAGAATTAGCAACATTTGTCCATGCACTACATATGTGGAGATACTCTTTGTTGGAAAAACCTTTTGAACTGAAGATCGATCACCATAGTCTGAAGTATTTGTTTACCCAACCAAATCTGAAAGCACAAAAAAGGAGATGGCTAGAATTGATATATGATTATGATTTTAATATCAATTACATCAAGGGTAAGGAAAATCAAGTTGTAGATGCCCTAAGTCATAGGAGACATATCTCCTTGATGATACCAATTCAAACTGATTTCAAGAGTTAAGTGTTGTAGAAATCCAAAGGTGATGAGTATTACGAGAAATTCAAGCAAGCACTTTTGGATAATCCACAAGACCCAAGGTATGAATGATTTCACTTTGAACTTGATGGTTTACTAAGGTTCAAGGGAAGAATCTATGTACCCGACTTTGAGGAATTAAGGAATACAGTGTGGAAAGAAATTCATACCGCACCTTATTTTGGACATCCCAAAGTAACTAAGTTGTTGGATGATGTAAAGCCATTGTATTTATGGAAAGGAATGAAAAGGGATGCTACAATATTTTTATCAAGTTGCTTAGAATGTCACAGGGGGAAGGCAGAGCATCATCACCCTACAGGACTTCTGTATCCTCATGAAGTTCCAAAAAGGAAATGGGAGATCATCAACATGAATTTTGCGCATGGTTTTCCTATGTTGAGGAATAAGCATAATGAAATTCTAGTAGTACTAGATAAGCTTATCAAGGTAGCTCATTTTATTTCATGGAATTTAACAATGGAGGTCCTATTATAGCTCAAAAGTTCATTCAAGAGGTGTTTAGGTTATATGGAATTCTTGAGAAGATTATTTCTGATACAGATGCTCGTGTGACATCTAGGTTTTGGAAAATCCTATTTTCTTCACTTGGGACACAGTTGAACATAAGTTTAGCATATCATCTAGAAAATGATGGTCAAACTAAAAGGGTGAACCAAGTGTTAGAGGATCTATTGAGAATGTATTGCATGGATTAGCAATACAAGTGGGGAGATTATTTACCCTTAGTGGAATTTGAATATAACAATTCTTATCATTCCACAGTAAAGATGGCTCCATTTGAAGCATTTTATGGTAGGAAATGTCAAACTCCTATAAGTTGGGATAAGCCTTGGGCCAAAAATTCTATTAGAAATGGAGGAGCAAATTAGTTTAATTAAGCAAAGGTCAACAAAAGCTAATGATAGGAAAAAGAGTTATGCAGATTCAAAAATGGGTACTCAGACATTTTTTGATAGGAGAAAAGGTTATGTTAAGAGTCAAGCCTCACAAGATTTATATAAAGTTTGGAAAATCATCCAAATTGGCTCCACATTATGTAGGTCCTTTTGAGGTTCTCGAAGAAAGCCCAGTTTCTTATCAAATTTATTTATCACCGGCTCTTACCAAGATGCAAAATGTCTTTCATGTGTCATACCTTAAGAAGTATATTTTAGGGGATAATCATGTTATTGATTGGAATGCTTTATAGGTACATGACCCAAGAGTGGTAACAATCGATCCACTTAGAGTACTTGAAACATTTAGGCTTCACCTATGTAATAGAGAGGTTCTGTAGTGCAAGGTCCAGTGGGATCAATATGTGGAAGATTTTGCCACTTGGGAGGACTATGCTGCGATGAATCAAAAATTTCCTCATGTTTTGCTAGATTTTGAAAATTCTTGAAGCAATCTTTATATGCTTTAATTTTTATTTATTTATGATACTTAAGATCATCAAGGTCAATGATTCACAAGGGGGGAATATGTTACACCCCATTGTTTTATTACCTATTTATTGTTACTTTGATGAGTTAAAATGATTATGTTTTATATATTTTTATGGAAAATACAATGAGTGGATGTGTATTATGATGTGATTACTTTAATGCTTTGATAATGCAAATAATATATGATGCATATGGATGTTATGTTATCAACTAACTTCTATTGTGATGCCCTAAGTTGGATGCATGAAAGGAATCAAGCCTCTGGAAGAGAGGGGGAGTATCACCCAGGAGAGGAATTTGATTTGGTAAACCCTAATGTACCTAATTGAGCTATGACACACTCATGACTTAGTTTGGTCTAGTTGAGTTGAGTTAGTTTGGGAATCGGTAAGTAAACCTTCGGTCATACTTTGGGGAATGGTTTGAATGATTTTGGTATTAGTCTTTGATTTCTTGATTGTTCTTATGTTTGAATTAAGTGATTAAATCTCTGTAATGAGTTTAAGTTCTTTGTGTATTTTTGTTTATAGATTAATCGATGAGTATATACATAGAATGCATATATGTATATATGTATGTGAAAATGATAACTCGTGCATGTAAGCATATACGTGCATGCATATACGTAAGTAGAAATACTTACACGCACCCTTGCATAGATATATCATATGCATGAGGATATCGATTGGACATAAAGGACATATATATATATATATACATTTTGTATATATACTGATCAATGAATATATAAATACATGTGATTGTTATGGATATTTAAATAATGAAATATGAGTATATATATGTATTGATATATATGCATATGTGTGTATTTTGTTATATACGTATATACATACATATTAATGTATATATATATTTATATATGTAATTGTTATATATATGATGGCGATTGATGATTGTAATATACATATATGTGTAGACACATAAAATATATTGATTGACATTGTGCATTCGATCCTGACTTACTAACATCGTTTCTTCCGGAATCATCCCTCGGTCTAACTATTTAATCAAATCCCCCTATTTGATTAAATTCATCAATATTCGTCTCTTAATTAAATAAATCATTATGTCTAATTAATTCACTCTCTCTCTTGTTAATTAAATCAATCCATCTGATCTAATTATCCCTTATCTAACTAAATAATCAATTTATTTGATTAAATCTCTAAAGTCTATCCATTAAATTAAATAAATTAAAACCTTATTTGATTTAATCTAACACCATCCCTTTTTAATTAAATAAATCAAAATCCTTATTTAATTAATCTCTTGTCATATTCCTCTCTCATTTGATTTAAATAAATCCATAAATCTAAGTCAAATAGGTCACATCATATAATCTCTCTCATTAAATTAATTAACCCTTGATTAATTTAATCTCATCTCATGTCACATCCTCTAGATAATGCAAGTTGCATATGAAAATAGATTTAATTCATTTATTAAATCTCTATTTTCCTCACAAGACATCTTTTGGAATATTCTCTCAATTTGAATTCAAAAATTCCAAGTCAACATGTACATCCAACAAGGCATTTAAAATATTTTACATGTCCTTTGCCTTGAACCAAGTGGCATTTATTGCATTTTCCTTTCCCTCTTACAAGTCATTTCAACAAATTTGAATTTCAAATATTGGCATTTATTGGCACAAACCCCAAATCTTGCACATCCATCCTCCATTCATAGCTTGACAAGTGGCATCATATCATTGGGTGAATGTTAGTCCCACATTGTTCAAATTTGGACATTCATCCATCTTGGAATTCTATAAATGAAGGGCTCATATCCTCATTTCATCATCCACAATCCAAACAAAGTTACCATGCTCAAATATCTCTTGAATTTCATCCATCATCATTGAGTCATAGCTAGGTTTTGCAGATTTTTGGCTTGGAGTCTTCATTCTTCATCAACAAAGTGGATCAATCTCTTCAACATTCGAAGCTTGCATCATAGGAATTGGGAAAGGACCAATTTTCATATCAAATTGGCACCAATTCCCCCATGGGATCATGAGTTTGCATTTCTAATTAGGATTTAATCTTTATTTTGTCACTTTCCTTGTGTTCTTTGTTATTTTCATTCCTAGTTTGAGTTTGTAACTGGATTTCATGGGGAATCCTTGTTTTAGCTTGCAATTCCTTGTTTAACTTGTTTACTCATGTTGTTTTGCAGGTACTAGGAAAAGGGTTCGCACAATATATATATATGTCGTAAGGGGGGAACGAAGCATACAAAAAATAGAAAATATGAATTACACAAAGCTTAATTCAAAACAAAATTAAGAATCCCTAAACCCATTACTCATGAAATAAATAATATAAAACTAATGAATTCAATGAAAAAATTGTTAGCAAACAAAGAAAAAATGATGAATTCAATAAATTATACCATTACCCATCTTGTGTCGAAGTATATTTGTATCAATGTTGAATGTTAGATTGTTGCAATCAATACAAGGCCTCTATTATGTGTTGCAAAAGCTTCAATGTGTGTATGATGTTGAACTAGAATATGATGATAAATCGTAATGTGCTCAAGAGGTAATTTTGTAGCGCTTCGCTTATGTAAATTTTAGATGATTTGTGAGAAGGTAGAAGGTTATTTTATAGATTTCCTATTTGAGATGAAAGATCAAGATTTAGTTGAAAAAGATCGTGATCAATAGTTCAAAACCGTTGAGAGGAATTAGATTAGAAGAATTAGTGGTTTTAGATTGCATAATCGGTGTGATTGAGGAAATCACATTGAGTATTCAGTGGAATTGAGGAGATAAATCGAGAGTTTAGTGGAATTGGAGAAATAGATTGAGAGGTTAGTGGGATTGAAGAATAGATGAATCAGTTAGGAAATAGATGAATCAGTTAGGAAATAGATGAATCCGTTAAGAAATAGATGAATTAGTTAAGAAATAGATGAGAGTAAGTAATTGGTGGTCGTGATTTGCTCAATCATAAAAGGGGATGAGGGTAATTAATTAATTAATTAATTAATTACTATTTTAAGTTTGAATGTGCAAGTCATGTTTGACTTTAACAAATAAAGTTGTATTTTTTTGTTAACCTTTTTTGAATGATGTTTGAATAATTAATTAATTAATTTGATTTAGAAAGGGGAAAGTGATTTAATTAAATTATTAAGTAGTAAAAAAATAATTGATTTAGGGGAATAGGGTATATTAGCAACATAATTAAATAATTGATATTATTTAATTAATCAAGAGGGATAGACTTAGATTTAATGATGATATAGTGAGTTAATTAAATAATTAAAGATTATTTAATTAATAGAGGAAAATAGGTTTTTTGATGTAAATGATGTGAAATGCAGTGATAGTAAATGATAATGATGTCGATGATGAGAAAATGTCATTCAGGATGTGTGATATGCGTTAGGTCAATTTTACATGTCTACATTTTTCCCCTCTTTGAGACAAAGTACTGGTTGCTTTGTTTCAAAGAATTTGATGTTAAGATCAAGATTTGAAAATTTTTATATGTCCCACTGTGCCCCGACGATCAGCGGAAAGATAGTACGACATTGGGCTACCCCCTCGAGAGGTTGGCCGAAAAAAAATATTTTTCAGGTCGGGCTCATGATAATGTTTCATTATAGTTCAAATATGTAGATGATGGAAAATTAGGCCATAGGGCCTTTGTTTATAGCTCAGATGTTCCTGGGAGCTCATATTTTCAACCTAGGAGAGTTTCCTAGGTAAAAAATTAGGGTTTGTGGAGTAAAAATAGGGAATTAGTGTTTAATTTACCTCATTTGCACTCTTAGCCCTCTTTAAATTCTTGTCTCTAGATTTTCTGATTTGGCAATTGTTGACTCACGATGCCGAGGATTGCAGGTGCACCACATCATGTGGAGGCGGTCTGTGAGTTCGAGAGGCCCGTTGGTGTCAATATTTTAGTATGTACCTTCTCTTTTCCTATTTTTGTCTTGTCATTTTTGAGTAATTAATGATACAAAAGTTTTTTAGCAATAGCGGTAATTTTATGAAATTTTCACTTTTCCATTATTCTTACCAATATTGATGCTTTTGCATGTACCACTTTCGCTTTTCTTGGTTGCTTTTTCCTAATCTGTTCGCTATTGCTGAAGATGTTTGCTTTTGATTTTTGCCTTTGCCTAAAATATTTGTATTTGTATTTCTTTATATGAAATGGCCACTATTTTTAATTTTGCGCACTTTTGAAAAAATAAGTTGCTTTTGTCTTTTGGAATGCTATTGAATTTGCTGATTACCATTGCCAAAAAAAGGTTTGCTATTGCATTTTTGGACCACTATTGCAAAAAAGGTAACTGCTATTGCCAATTTTGAAAGTTTTAGCCAGTTTTTTCATTGTCTGAGGTTTGTTTTATGTTTTTGTAGCAACTTCTTAATGTCATGGGTTGAATGTTTGTAGGAGGTTCTAAAACTACTTTATTCGATAGAGCGAAAGTCATGGAAGTTGTTTGACTTAATTGTCAAAATTTAGGAGGTGGAGCAAGATATTCTAGATACCGTGGGACTACAACACATATGCTACATGCCACTGATTTGATGTCATAGGGCGATGATGACCACCCTTGTGGAGAGATGACATTTCAAGTCATTGTCTTTTAATTTACCGACTGACAAGGTCACCATCACTTTAGAGGATGTATGGAGGATTCTCTGCATTCCCATTCATGAGGAGCTTGTTACTTATGATGTTAGACAAGGTACCCATGCTATGTGGAGAGTTATTGGTGTTAGGCATCTTTGGGTAGTGGAGTCAGAGATAGACTTGTCTTTGTTTGTTGATAGTGTAGATCTTGTATCATTGGTACTATGTGGTTTGACCTTGAGGCTCATAGTGCCTAATTAGAGAGGTAGACAGTTTCCAGTTGGTTGGGGCATCTACATCGATTATATGTTTGAGCATGACACAAGGTATGCATGGGGCCCTTCTCTCTTGGCTTATTTATATAGGGATATGCACGAGGTTGCCTATTGGGGAGGTAGTTCCATCTCTGTTGGTGTGAAATTATTGCATGTATGGGCCTAGGAGCATATCCTAGTGACTAGACCAAATGATGTTATGGATCAAGATCCAGAGGATCCATATTCTTATAGATATTTTAATTTTATGCACTATGCTTAGCCTGGCTAGCTATCTTATTGGTGTCATGTTATTGATGATATTCCCACTTTTGTTTGGAGGCCATGGTTAGGCTATGAGGCCTAGGATGACTATCAAGAGCATCTCCCTTATTGTCATAAGAAACGATGGTTGATCAATTGTGTGGACTTTTTTCTCGAGCGTTACTTACCAAATCAGGTTCTTCACTAGTTTGGAGAGCTACAAACATGGTTTATAGATGCTTATCATGCTCGCTTTGGGAGGACCACCCGAGAGACTAGGGTGTGGGGACAACAGGCTTCCTCCATAGATATTGTAGCTGAGTTTCACTGTCTTGCCCCATTTGGATGGGGATAGCCCATAGGACCGATAGACCCAGTGACTACACATGATTATGATCAGTGGTGGGCTCATCGGGTTCCTCTTTGCTTCATAGATCCTGATGGTTTTGGAACATTCATAGGGAGAGCAGGTGTTACTAGTTGTAGGAGTGAGCAACAATGGCTGAGGATCATTGTTGAATAGTTAGGTAGAGTTGGACAGGACAGATAGCAGGATCAACAACTTGATCTGATGTAGTAGGATCAACCAGTAGCATAGGGTCCTCCCCTACTTGGGGATGTAGCAATGGTAGCACAAATTGTCTAGTTGACTATAGAGAGGGATACAAAGATCAGAAAAAGGCAGGCTGTCAAGGCATAGGTTGCAACATTGACCGTCAAGCGAGATGTTGCAAGGGAGGAGAGGGACGGGTTCAGGAAGGAGAGAGATGCTGCTAGGAAAGAGATGGCCATAGAGAGGCAACTTAGACTTGCCACATAGATTTCACTTGCCTCATCCATTCCCATGGCTCAACATTAGGTTGATCAAGAGTAGTTATTATAGAGATGCATATATTATTAGATGCTCTATGAGGCCTTTGTTCCCAGGGCACAAAGACAACCTCATTTTGGAGAGCCTAGAACTTAGATAGGGGCAGATTCAAGTGGTCATTCAGTGAGGCAGGATCATCAGTCTCCATTCATTCCTCATCCCTCTCCTCATTAGATCCAGGAGTAGTCGAGGTCCCCACCTTGAGATGGTCAGCAGGATTGATTTGTTCCTTTATCTTGTATGATGCTCATTATATCAGAGACTTTATGTAGACATGATTTTTGTATATACATTCATCGACCCAACTAAGGCCTTGTATATATGTATTTTTTGTATATGATATCTCACATGTTACTTGATGATGTATATGAAATTCTTAGTTTTGATGATATATGAGATCATAGACCATGTTTCAATTCGACTTTATTATGTGTTATGAGATGATTATGGATGATGACGTATTATATGCTTATGTTTTGTATGTTTCTAATGTATGCATATGATGTGGATGGATGAATGATTGATATATCTATGTGATGAATGATGGTTTATTATGTATATGATGGATGATAATATCTTACATATGTGATGGATGATTATACATGATGTGTGCTTATGAATTTTGTGGATGTAGGATGGAGTTGTTAGTTAGGAGAAGTGTTTGATGATTTAGAGATGGATAGAAATTTGATGTTGTTATACTAATAGGTTGTTGTTATACTAATAGGTTTGCTTTTTCTTTCATAAAGGCTTTGTATCTTTTAGCAATCCTTTTGATGTAGCAAACAAATACGATGCACTAGGGTATTAATAACCAAGATGGCTTTGTATCCATTGCATGGACTTGGACTCAACACATAAATAATATTCTTTCTCATACCAGACATACAAAAACCAATTCATGTTAGAGTATATAGTTGAGTTGTGTTAAAAATTTTCAGACCAGTTACACATAGAGGTATGAAATACCTAATATGCAACTACTACACAAATTTTCTTAAAACAACTTCCACACACAAAACAAAAAAATAATTCTCCAAGGTAATATCACAAAAAAAATCTAAGAAACATAACAAACAAAAATCGACAGTTAATGCCACCATTCCTTCTTCTCTAAATCCTTATGGACATCCTCAAGAGATCCTGGGAATGTGGTATTAAGATAAACCAAAAAGATAAGACTATAAAAAAATAAACAATGGTGCAGTATCACTTTCCATAGTTGTTTTGATGTTTCATGATGAAATCCATTGATGATGTCTATTGTAGGAACATTTCATCCGTTAAGACTCATGTTTAGGATTTTTGATAATGATAATGGTAGTCTATACTTAGGCATTGTTTTAACTTGATAGTGATCCAATAATTTCAATATTCACTTTGGAGTTTTTGATTTTGATGTTTTTTTGGTTTTCTTTGTCAAAGGTTGAAGGTGGTGATTGTTTATTGTGAATGTAAAGTTCATTACGGATAAGTGATGATGGAGATAAGACGTTTTTTATTCTTTGAGTTTATTTGATGTTGTTTTTGTTTTTGTCAAGATTTTTAGAAACAAATAGGGGAACCTAAAGGGACTGACCTAGTGCCTCAGGGGCTGATCAAAGATTAACCTTGCCTACATGATGAACACAAAGACATTATAGTTCGACTGTACTGATTGACAATGTTTTTGGAGTTTTTTGTATTTTATGAATGTTTTGAATTTTGATAAGATATTTGAATGTTTTATTTTTTTATTTTGGGGGACTAACCTAGGGCCTCAGGGGCTCATTAGCTATGATGGCCTTGCCTATGTTATCCATGCAGAGGCTTGTGTTTGCTTGTTTGATAGGAGCATGTTTTTGACTTTTTTTTCTTCTGATTTTTTATTGTTTTTGGATTTTGTATTTTTGACTAAGTTAAAAGACCATTATGGACACCTAAGGGGACTGAACTAAGGCCTCAGGGGCTGATCAAAGATAATCCTTTCCTATGTTATACATTTAGAGACCATGTAGTTCAACTAGTGTTGAATCAAAGCATAAAATGTTTTTGGGATCTTTGATTGCTTTGAATTTGTTTTTTAATTTTTGGTTGTTTTCCAGATGTTTTTTTATTTTGATAATTTTCGACCATGATGAGATTTACAAGGATCCAACCTTCTACTAGTTTCAGGAAGTTTTCCCCCAATTCAAGATAAGATTTCATTCATTAGGAGAGAGATGTTTATGGTGTAGTCAGGTTCAACACTTGATTAGTCATCAAGCCATGGTTAGGGTGCACATTTTATTATGGGATGAATGGGAAGATGCTTTAGATAGTGCTAATAGATAACGATGCAGGTCTTATTCAAATGTAGTGCTTTTTTGCTAGGTTTTCACTATGGTACCTATCTTAGAAGTTCCACAAAGTGGTTTTCACTTAAAGGAACATTTTATTTCTCTTTATTGTTTTCATTGACTTTTGATTTTTTGTCTTTTTTAGCTTTTTTGCTTAGATACTCTGATGTGTTCAAGTATAGAACCTTTTAAGATGGTTGTTGTTTAGTGGTTCAACTAAAGGTTCTCCTTTAGGAGTAGCTAATTGATAAGCTCCAGATCCATAGCTTGTTGTGATGATGAAAGGAGCTAACCAATTTGGTTCAAACTTCCCCTTCCCATCTCGATTTAGTTGGATATTTTGATTTTGTTTTAGTACTAGGTCACCAACTTGAAAGTTTCTATTTTTTATCTTTTTGTTGTAGCTTCATTTGAGCTGATTCTAGTAATCATGGAGATGGTTTAACATGCTCAACCACCTTTCATCTAGGAGTTCCAACTCATTCAATTGGGACACCCAATATTCCTCATTGCTAACCATGCCTTTTAGGGATATCTGCAGTGAGGGGATTTCAACTTTAATAGGTAAGACCGCTTCAAATCCATAGACCAAGGAAAAAGGCATGGCACCTATTGGTGTACATATGTTGGTTCAGTAAGCCCATAGGGCTGGTTTTAGTTGCAAATTCCAATCATAGCCGATGTCATTAACAATATTTTTTAGTATTTTTAGGATGGTTTTATTCGACACTTCAACCTGACCATTTCCTTGGGGGTAGTAGGGTGTTGAGAATATGTGTTGGATGGAAAACTTGGAACAAAGGTCATGAAAATCTTGGTTTTTCAATGGGGTTTCATTATCCATTATGATAGTTTGGGGAATTCCATATCGACAGATCAAATAATTTAAGATGAACTTGGATATTTGTTTCCCTGTGATGTATGTTAATGGAATTGCTTCTATCCACTTTGTGATGTATTCAGTTGTAATGATAATGAAATTTTTCCCATTGGATGAAGCACGAGATATCTCACCTACCAAGTCTAATGCCCACTATGAGAAAGGCCATGGTGTTGTTATAGGTCCCAGTTCTTGTTCCAATGTGTGAATAAGGTCATTATGTTTTTGAAAATTTTCTTGAGTATTGAATGCATTCTTGTTCCATTGAGGGCCAATAGTACCCTATTCTCAACAATTTCTGTACTAGATTAGATCCACTAGCATAAGACCCACAAATACCTTCATTCACTTCTTGTAGAGTAGTTTTTGCTTCTTCCACATTGAGACATCGAAGTAATGTTCCATCTAGACTTTTTCTATATAGGGTATCTCCTAAGATGGTGAATCGAGATGTTCTATGAACAAAGGTTTTCTTTTGGCTTGTCATGAATTCAAGAGGTATGATACCATGTTGGATATAGTCAAATTTATCTTGGTACCATGGTGAATTAGGACCAAAAACATCATAAACTAGTTCTGGTTTTGGGATATCGAATGTTGGTATGAGGAGTTTCTCCAAAAGGAATTCATTTTTTGGAATGTTTTGTGGAATGTCGAGAAGTGAAATTATTGTCTCCATGGCATCAAATACTCTATTGTTGATCCTAGGAACCTGCTAAAAGGTGATGATGACAAAGTACTATTTAAAACTATCCACCATTCTTTTATATGACATTAGCTTGTCATCCTTTGTTTGATACTCATCATTTGCTTTCCTTATTACCAGTTGAGAGTCTCCATAAACCTATAGTTCTTTTATCCTCCATTCTATGTCCATCTTCAGTCTTGTGATTAGCATTTCATATTTCAAGATGTTATTGGTACACAAAAAAAGCTATCCTGTAAGCCTTAGGTATACTATCTCCCTATGGTGTGAGAAATAAGATACCTGCTCTTGAGCCATGTTGAGTGTGGGACCCATCAAAGTACAAGGTCCAACGACTTAACTATTCTATTAAAATGATGCTTTCATCTAAGAATTCTATTGTTAAAGGATGATGATCTTCCATCAGTGCTTCTGCTAGTTGATTTTCTATGATTTTTCCTTTGATATATTTTATGTCTATGTACTCTATGTCAAACTCGCTCAATATCATTACCCATTTAGTGATCCTTTCTATTAGAGTTGCTTTTTCCAATAAGTACTTTATGGGATCTAATTTTGATATCAGCTTTACTTCTTTGTTTAAGATGTAGTGTCTCAACTTATGTGCCACAAAGATGACAAATAGACACACTCTTTCTATGGGAAAATAGTTCAATTTATAGCCCACCAATATCCAGCTAATATAATAGATCACTCTTTCCTTGTTATTGTCATCTAGTTGTACTAAGAGAGCTCCTAATGCTGCTTGTGTTGTAGATACATAGAGGATCATTACTTTATCTGGAATTGGTGGCATTAATACGAGAGGAGTGAGTATATACTCTTTGACTTGTTCGAACGCCTATTCACATCTATCATCCCACTTGTATGTGATGTTCTTGTGTAGAAAATGGGTGAAATGATGACACTTGTTTTCCAATTGTGCAATGAATCTCCTAATGGATTATAGTTTCCCTTTTATACTTCTCATCTTCTTCAATGTACTTGGAGGAGGCATTTCTAATATAGCTTTTACCTTGGCGGGATCTACCTTGATGCCTCTTCTTGATACTATGTAACCCAATTTTTTTCTAGAAGTTACATCAAAGACACACTTCTTTGGGTTGAGGCACAAGTTGTATTGATCTAGCCTTTCAAATACCTTTTCCAGGTTGGTCAAATGGTCTTCTCTTTTGATGGACTTTGCTAGTATGTCATCCACATAATCCTCCATAGCTGTATGCAACATATCATGAAATATGGTGATCATGGTACATTGATAGGTTGCCCCTACATTTTAGATCAAATGACATGACGTTCCAGCAGAAGGTCCCCCATGCACAAGTGAATGCTATTTGATGTTGGTCCTTGGGGGATATTTTGATGTGATTATACTAAGAGAAGTCATCCATTAATGATAGAATTTCATGTCTTGTGGTTAGGTCTACGATCATATCGATGCTGGGTAGAGGGAAGTCATCCTTTGAGCAAGCCTTGTTTAGATCCTGTAAGTCTGTGCAGATTCTTATGCCCCTAGTGGGCTTCAATACTAGAACTAGATTAGACACCCATTCAATATAGTCAATGGGTTTGATGAATCCCGCATCTAATAGTTTTTGAAGTTCTACTTTTACCAAAAGTTCTATATGTGGATGCATCTTTCATAGATTCTACTTGATGGGTTTAGCTCCAGGAAACACTGCTAGGTGATGCATGACCAATGCTAGATCTAGACTTGGGATGTCTGCATATATCCATGAGAAGTTGATTTTCCTTTTATTGATAAATTCTGAGAATTTCACCTTTTCTTCAGGATCAAGTGATGTTGCATGATATGTGATTTTGGGTGTTTCTATAGTGCCAACATTGATTGGTTCATCGTATTCAACTACGAGTGTTGATTTCTCTTGATATTCTATGGTGGGGAGATTGAATTTTCCATCTTTGAGAGCCTTAGAGAGGTTTTCACCTTTAGGTGCATCCTTTTTTTTTCTCTTTTCTGGATCTAATAAAGCCACATTGTGGTTTTCTTTAGGGGAACTCTTTATGGTTTTTAAATTTTGTAGTTTATTTTTGTGACTAGAAGATGCAATCTCAGCCCAAAATATGCTCCTTGTTCTAGTTCCATTGCAAACTCTGCTTTATGATCTCATTGCGGTATATTGGTTTAAAGTCCCATGAACTCTGTAATAGCCTCATCATTCTGGAATGTATCCAAAAGTAGAGTACGATGGTATTGGTCCCAATCTATCAACTGTGGATAATGCAAGGATATTTTGTCATGAGTATTTGTAAAGCTTATGGATGTTGTATCTAGGTTAGGGACATTGGTTTTTTCAAAGCTCCATAAGGTATCTAGGTTATATTCACTTGAGTCACAAGAATCTCATTCATATTCATTGGAATTCATCGCGATATGGTCATTGCTAGATGTGGTCTCAAACGTAGGTTCAACAATGATAGTATTTATGTTGAGGTTTTCAAACATGTTTTGGATATATAGATAGTCTTCTAGACATTCACAAGTATTCGATGTCTCAATAGTTGTAGAAGTAGCTTCTTCTTCATAGGAGGTGTTTCATTTGATATGAACCATAACCCAGTCTAAGATTCTTCAGTCAATTTCCCATAATGATTTGTTTTCTTCTACCTTGTCCATGTAGACCAAGGCCACCTTGTCCAATGAACCCCATGTTTTTGGCTAGTTGATATCCTTTATTGCTTTGATCAATAAGAAAGGGAGGTAGTGGTTGTTCCCGTCCTTCTTCTTTGTAGATCCACGAAGATAGATCTTCTTCACATACTTCCTCATCTTGCATATATCCACACTTGGTGAAGATGGTGGGTTTGACTATCATCGTTACAGCTTGAACATGTCCGATCTCTTTCAATCTTCCATATGTTTTCGCTATGGGGGGAAGCATCCCAATACAAAAATATTGGTTGAATTGGTATTCCCCATAGCCCTTGTCAAGCACTTGGATCTTGGTATCAGATTTAGGTACCTCAGTTGATGATGGTTTAGTGGAGGATGAAGCTAGTGATGCTAGGTCAATGTATGAAAAGGAGTTAAAAGATATATCATTGATGGGTATTTGTTGAATCTTTTTATACTATTCCTCCAATTTAGCACAGTAATGGAAAGGTTTGGGGTCGACATATATGGTAATTTCCTTATTTTCATAAGGAAACTTTAGGCATTGATGGAATGTAGATGGTACTTCTTTCAAATAATCGATCCATGGTTGACCCAAGAGAAGGTTGTATGGAAGCTTGAGATCCAGTACTTGACAAGTAGTTTCTACTATTACTAGCCCTATTTGAATGGGTAGCCTAATTGTGCCTTCTGAATTTCACTCCATATCATCATAAGATTTGACGGTGATGCTCTTTCTTTCCTCTATGACATCATCAAAGTATCCCAATTTTTTCACAAATTTTAAGGTACAAATGTTCAGACTTGCACCGTTATCTATGAGTACCCTCTTGAATTTATGTTTGTGGACACCCAGTTTTAAATAAAGATCTTGATTATGGAAGGATTTTTGCAGAAGGTCTTTCTCAAAAAAGACTAAATGATGGGTGAACATGATATTACCAAACATGGCTTGAAACTAATCCGCATCAAGGTTGTTTGGGACTGACGTTTCAACTAGTGCTTTCTCCAATATTTCCTTATGTGTTGCGACACTTTTAAGAGCTCAAGGATGGAGATTAAGGCCATAGTTTTCTTGATTCATTCCATAATGCTATAGTCACTTGATGGCTTACTTGTGGTTTTTACTGGGGGTGGTGGTCCTTGGATTGTTACTCTTCCCCTTCGGGTAGTTATGTTGCATTCAATATTGGTGTCTAGTATGGTTACCACATGGATTGTTACATGTCCTAGAATGGTATCCTCACCATAAGAGAAGGTGGTCTTATGGTAATCTTGTTATTTTATTTTGTTGTTTCCCTTAGAATGATTGGGGATTGGATTCATGTAAATCTTTAGGTCTTTATTTCTAGGCAGATGTTCTATGTCAACCTCTCCTTTTTCAATTAAATCTTGCATGATGTTCTTGAGTCTCATGCAACTTTTGGTGCTGTGCCCCTTGATTTTATGAAATTTGCATTGGTCGTTCTCATTATACGAAGGGGGTTTGAAGTTAGGTTCTTCATAGTTTGCTCCATCATTGATCTTGATGAGGTTTTTGTTGACTAGTTTGTGTATAATCACCTCAAGGGATTCTCCCAATGGAGTATATTTCCTTTGCGGTTGGTCATACTATCTTGGTGGTCTCCTTTCATTATCCTATCCTTGATTTGCTGTTGGTTGTTGGGTTGATTGTTTTGAGGATAACTGAGTTGATTGTTCTATTGATAATTGGGTCGGTTGTTCTGTTGATAACCTTGTTGTGTTGTTTGAACATGATTTTGTGGCATATTGGGAGTTTTCACATTGTGTACAACCTTAGCATCAACTACTCTATCATTGGTTACATTATTTTTTTTCACCCATATCTGGGTTTGTAATTTGAAGTTGAAGGTTGATCTTTATGGTTGTAAAGTTTGATCACTCCCCTTGCAATGAGGGATCTTTTGATAAGTATCCCCTTTTCAAAAGTTTCTTCAAAATTGCTTAGGAATAACACCATGAGGTTGTAATTGATATATGCATGTATGTTGGAGATAAATACATTGACAAGTTGTTTCTCTGGAATGGGCCACTTAATTTTTGTCGCTTTGTGTCTACATATTTGTAAGTACGAGGCAAATGATTCACATTGACTTTGTTTGATTTTATAGAGGTCAATGATCGTAATGTCTTGTTTTATGTTATACGAGAAATGGTTGAAAAAATTATCTGAAAACTCATCAAATATTTTGATACCTAATAGTAAATGAGAGAACCAGTATATAGTAGGATCACTGAGGCTCCACATAAAAAGTCTCCTCAAGTAGGTGTCATTTCATTGTATTTCCATGCAAGATACTAAAAACTCACGTACATGCTCAATCAGATCTCTCTTCCCCCCATGCTTTTGAAATTTTGGTATTTCAAAGCCTTTGGGGAAAGGTACCATGGATATATTTTGATCAAACAGATATGGAAAAATGTCTTGGAGAGCATAACTCTTCTTTGGCATTCCAATTTGTATATATGATTTCCTTTGATTGAGAGTTTGAAGTTGCATATTTATGTCATTGTTTGGTGTGCTTTTTTGAGGATGTTGGGTATTGTAGATCTGTTGTGCCATGACATTTGTTTGGTCATAAAAAAGTTATTGTGTAGTCATGGGATTTTGAGGACCATTTTGTACATAAGGTAGGTTGGGTCCTTGCTGTGTACCTTGATACTGACTTTGAGGTGCTCCTTGGAACTAATTTCGTGGTCCTTCTTATTGTTGTTGTTGAGGGATTTTATTTTGGGTTTGTTGAACAAAGTGTTTTTGAGTTTGGGGTGTACTTTGATAGTTTATTTTGTTGCAAGGTGTCACCCTTGGTCTCCTCGGCATGAGCCAGTGCGATGCTTGGGCTTCGTGACATTGTTTAACTACCTCCTGTGGATCTTGGATCTTGTATAAATCCAATGGTTGTATTGGGCATTAACATGTTAATATTTTTGTGCAATGGAAGCCGCCTTTGCAACAATTGGTATCAGAGCCGAGGTCACGAGTTCAAACCCCTCACTTGCATTGGGGGGGATTGTTGCAAGGTGTTACCCTTGGTCTCCTCGACATAGGCTAGTGTGGTGCTTAGGCTTCGTGACATGGTTTAACCACTTCTTGTGGATCTTGGATCTTGTACAAATCCAATGACTGTATTAGACATTAACAAGTCAATCTTTTGGTGCAACGGTAGCTTCCTTTGAAACATATTTGTTGGTCACCATATTGATGTGGGGTTTGTTGAAGGCTACCTTGATGTTGCATTGATGGTATACCTTGTTATTGGGGTTGTGTTGAAGGGTGCCTTGGTATTGTGTTGATGGTACACCTTGTTGTTGTGAATGTTGTTGACGGGTACCTAGGTATTGCGTTGATGGTACACCTTGTTGTTGTGAGTGTTGTGAAAGGTTACCTTGATGTTACGTTGACGATATACCTTATTATTGTGGATTGTGTTGAAGGGTACCTTGGTATTGCATTGATGGTACACCTTTTTGTTGTAAATGTTGTCTCAGGGTACCTAGGTATTGCGTTGATGGTACACCTTGTTATTGTGAGTGTTGTGAAAGGTTACCTTGATGTTGCATTGACGGTATACCTTGTTGTGGATTGTGTTGAAGGGTACCTTGGTATTGCGTTAATGGTACACCTTGTTGTTGTGAATGTTGTTGAAGGGTACCTCGGTATCACATTAACGTTACACCTTGTTGTTGTGAGTGTTGTGAAAGGTTACCTTGATGTTGCGTTGATGGTATACGTTGTTGTTGTGGATTGTGTTGAAGGGTACTTTGGTATTGCATTGATGGTACACCTTGTTGTGGTTGATTTTGTTGAAGGTTACCTAGGTATTGCATTGATGGTACACCTTGTTGTGGTTGATGTTGTGGAAGGTTACCTAGGTAGTTCGTTGAAATTACACCTTGTTGTGGTTGATTTTGTGATAATTTATCTTCTTGATTTTGTACGTTGTTAGAAGGGTCAATGTAGGAAGTGCATTGGGGCATGTATTTCCCTCGTGATGGGTTACCACCTTGTTGATCCATTGGAATGTTTCCCATGTTTTGTATAGTGTTATATTGTGGAATGTTTTGGGTTGTATTTCCTTGATACTAATGTGCCACAAATGCTTGTTCAATTTGGGATGATTGCCTAAACAATGGGTTATCCATGGGTTGTGTTTGATCATTGTTTTGTGAAAAAAATGGTGGTATGTTGGTATTCATGGTTGGTTTTGGGAGTTGTCTAACTACTATTTGATCTCCAAGTAGAATAATATTTGGATATTTTAGCATGTCCATGTTGAATTTGATGGGTAGTTTTACACTACTTTGTGCTAGTGTGAGGAAATATGAGTTTGCATTTCCTTCAAGAATATTGTCCATAAGATTTTGGATCATAGGTTCTTGTGATTATTATAATAGCTTATCCTCAGTGATTTCCTCATCACTATTGTATTCTTCTATGATCACGTCATTTGGATTTGGAAGTTGATTTTGTCTATTAATCATGTTTTGGTATCTAAGGCATACTTCTTCATCACTTGGTGGTTAGTTTGGTGTTGCCTTGAATGAGGGTTCTTTTTGAGGAGTTGTAAGATCACTTGGTTTGTATCCCCATGGGTTGGTTTCCTCATTAATGATGTTGGTTTTCAGTGCACTTGAGATACTCTTGTTGGCTCCCATCTTTTTTTTTGTGTTGAGATCTTGTGGTTTTCATAAACAATTTTAAGACCTTTGGGAAATTATTGTGATCACTTTAACTATGGAATGGAGTGATTTTTTTTTGGGATTTTTCTGTTTAAAGGTGTTTTGGTAAGCTAGGATTATCTATTGCCATGTAGTTGGTGGTAATACTAATCTTCCAACTACAAGATCAAATTTTTGTTCCTCTTTGTCTAGAATAGTAGCTACATTTCTCCACTAAGTGGTTGTTTCCTTTTTCTCAAATACGAAGCTTCTCAACTACTAACAATGTCCAATTTTTCACCTTCAACTCATGTGAAATTTGGTTGTATGATAGGTGCAGTAAGATATGGTTGTTGAACAGGAGTAGTAAGACACTAAATGGTCATGAAGTGTAATTTTTTTCCTGGCGTTTGATCTTTTTTCTATTTTAAAGAATGATGAATGAATGATGATGTAAAAGAAAAAAAATTGGACAAAGGTGTTGATGTTTTGTTATGGTTTTTGTGATACTCAAGACCCTAAAGTATGAGTGTTGTTTGGTGGATGTTTTGGAGATGATACTGTTGACGTGTCTGGTGGCACAACAACATGCAAACAAAATATTGCTACTCTGTTTCTCCTGAAAGAGAAAGATAATCACATGAATATCTCAGCTCCCAAGGTCTTTGTAGTTGGTTCTCAACTGTGTTGATGTTGCTCAGTGATTGATGTAAACTATAATGTTCAAGGGGCCTGCTGGTGTTGAGCTTCTGGATTGTTCTAAGATCAAGCATAAATTTAAACCTATTTTAACTGGGGTTTTTAAAGAAACAGAAAAAGATAGATCAGGGCTTTAGAATAGAAAATAATGATAATTCATCCAACTTAACCAGACTTGTTGGATTCCAAGGAACTCCTAATTAAAACTGCAGAACAAAATTAACTTGTGATTAACACACAACTTTATTCATTCACAGTGCTAATTTCAATAACAGATTGCAAGTTACCATTTAAACAAAACATAAAATAAGACTTCAATCCTTGAAAGCTTCTCAAATCAAATGATTAAACCCAGATAAACAACATTCTGAAACACAATTTGAAGTAGATTTTAATCTAGTTGCTTCTACTGTCAGTAAACATATAAGAAACATTTACAAAGCTGGCACAATCACCAGTGTACAGAAAATCCATGACTCCAAATTGTTTCCATCTATACTAATAAAACTGGAACGATACATTACAGGCTTCTGCTGAATCTAACTCCTAACTAAGAAGGCAAAAGAAGCTCCTATTACAAAGAACCAGGATGCAGTTCTGTCTCCTCTATCTTTCTCCTCTATTTCTCCATGTATTCTAAAACTTCTTCTAACTTTTTTACAAAGAGGCAAGAATGCCATATATACAGAGTGTATCAAAAAGAATGCGTTGGCCCCTATTTTTAGGGTTTACAAAATATCTCAATTGGTTGCAGGAGGGTTGGCCCTCAAATCTTTTGGATATGGTTAATGTTGCATTGAATTGCATCCTCGCTGTCCATGTTGGTGGAAGATTGTTCTGGGGGTGATCTCAGATCTTTTGAGGCTACAACATTAACTTCATGCCTTCGTGTCCATCTTCGAACTCCCCTGAAGGGCTGTCTTGAATGCTCCAAAGCATTGTCATTAATGTGGATCCACCTCCTCGCCAGTAGACCACACAACTGTCCCTAAGACCTGCGGTTCTTTCTCTTTTTTGCCTTTCTCCCCGCTCTAGATCCTCCTGTACGTTGACCTCCCCTGGAAGCAGCATGAGATTTCGCATTTAGATCTCCACACTATTGTTCATCAAGCTACTCCATCAGTTTGTTCACAAAGCAGATCCATATCGGTTGCACTCAGTTGGTTCCTTTTTTTGTTTTACCAAAACAATCAATCAGTCAAATTGTTACTAGTTTTCCCCCTAAGCTCCTTCTGATTGGTGGAACAAAATCCACGCCAGATTCCCAAATAGTCAAAAGTAGTCTGCATTAGATCGCATGTCGGTGAGACACTTATCGTGTCTCCCTGATGCGATCATACCCCTGGCAGCTATCGACAAAGCACACGACGGTTGGCAGGATGCTACAACGAGTGACCAAAGTCCTATCGATATCACAAAACCCATCGGCAAGACAAAAATTATCGGTCAGAGGTCATGGCGAATTCCACTAGGCATACTAATATCCTTCTCTATTGCTGAGACCTCTCTTGTCGACATGACATCCTGGCGAGCGCAGATCTTTTACTTGGAGTCTCCCCGAGCTCATTCTGTATCGGCAAGACTCTGTTGTTGGGGAGACCTCATGGTGATGTTATCTCTCTTGGCGAGATCTTATGCCGAACATCAATCTTTTGCTTGGAGCTCCTATCAGAAAGAGTCCACCCTGTCAGTGAGACCTCATGCTGACCTCTTCTTTTCTCCCCCGAGCTCACCCCTTCTACTTCGGCAAGACTTCTTCAAGTTGGTGGGACATTTTTCCAAGTTCGAGATCTCTCGGCGAGTTGATCTTATGTTGGGGAGATCTCCATTTATTGGCGAGACATTTTGCTGAAGACACTTCGTTTCACTGAGACTCTTCGCAATTAGCTAGTCATCACACCGAAGGAAAAACATTATGCCAATGAGGGCCCTCCTCGGTGAGACCTCCTTCTGTCGGCAAGACGTTATGCCGATATTATCTCATAGCGGGGAGACTTTCTTCTTTCACCGAGACCTTATACCGAAGTCTCCTCTTTCGCCGAGAGTCCATTTAAATAATTGTTAGGGAGACTTTCTTGGTCGGTGAGACCTTTCACCGAGCCTAAACCCCTCGGTGAGACATTACTCAGTCGTCGATACTTCATAGCGACTCCAAATCTTTTGCCGATGTTCCCTGATATCGATGAGACTTTCCTCCTTCGCTGAGACCTTATGCCGAAGGGAGAACCTTCGGCGAGACCCTTTACCATTCAGCCGGACTTCATGGCGAAAGCACCAACCTTCCTCGAGAGCCCTTTTGTCAAACTGTCGGCAAGACTTCTATCTATCGGTGGGACCTTTCATTGACGCTGCCGTCCTTCACTGAGACCACACCTCTGTCACCCAGACTAGGGATCATTGGCGAGGGAATTTCTATGTTGCTGAGAATCCCTTCAGTTGGTGAGACTTTATACCAATTGAACCTTCCTTTCGCCAAGCTGAGAGAGCACTTCGGGGTGACCCTTGCATGTCGGCTAGACCCTATGCCGAAAGTGAACCACTCTGCCTAGGCTTAAACCTTTTCAGTGGGACTCCAATGGATCAGAAAGAGGTTATGCTGATGTTACCTGATGTCAGTGAGACACATAAAGAATTACGGCGATTGGGATGTTTGGGCAACCTGTGAGCCTCATATGAATAGAACGCATTGTTAGTCGGTGAGACAACTACAGGGTCTTGCCGACTTTCTCCTTAGAGGAATTTTATGCCCAACTGGATTGAGGAATGCTTCCTAACTAAGCCCTTTGAGAAATATCATCATGTGCACGATCCGATCCTGCGAAACAAGGTCTCCATTAGTCCTCTCAAGCATATATAAAATATATCATAATAAAATACACTATTGCTTATGATTATTTCATTCAATTTTAGCAAGAAGAAAACCAACTCAAGCCAAGACAAAACCAAAATTTGACAAAACAAAGAAGACAAACTCAGGAGGAAAACAAAAGAACTCCCAAGAGCAAAGAAAATAACTAAAGAAGACAAAAAGAAAACAAAAAGGGGGACCCATTTTGTTCTAGAATAAAATGGGGTAGTTATGCAAGGCATAAAAAATGGTGACTTGGCTGGGAAAATGGTTTAACCATTTTCAAGAAACTGAAGGATTCAGCTACCTAGAACTCCTGGTTTATGAACATCACAACTCCAGTTGGGTTAGTTTTAGTAACCAAGGCTGAGCTAGAATCTCAAATGTAAATCAACAATAGCTACTCCTGAATCTATGTGTGTGCTTGATTGTGCATCACTCTTTTATAAAGTTTTCTCGATCTTTCAGAGAACAATGTGCAAGATTTGAGCTACATGAGTTGATTCCCTTTAGCTATTGTGCAATGATATCTTGGGCATTGCTCCGCTGCTAGTTAGGCATTCATAGCCCCGACGGAGATACCTATAGTTCTCTCACATCATTGCTCTACTGCCAGCCAGGCATCCATAGCCTCGGTAAAGATACTGGAATCACCCATTCATATTGATTCCTCTTTTCTCTTTAAATAGTTCTCTTTTTTTTGTTTTCTCATAGAGTTTCATATATTTCATTCAATCAATTTTTTCTTTTTCAATATGTCAGATGTTTAACATTTGTTCTGGGTTTAAAATTACCATGGACCTCATAACAGCACTTGGGAGATTGGATTTTTCACTCAAATGTTACAACACTATCATCCTAGGACAAATATACCATTACAAGAGGAGATGATCTTGATGATTTGTGAAAGACTTAGAGGGAGCTAATGAAGGCTATTTACTTTGTACCTTGTTTTCAATACTTTCCATAGCTCTTATTGACAATGGGCATAAAGCAAAAGTTTAGGACAAAATCACCCAATCAACAAACCTGAAAATATCTAAACCACTCCCGTCCTAATAACCATAATATGCCTCAGATAACAACCCACTATTTAAAGATGGAAAGAATAGAGAAACCCCAAAGAACAAACAAGACAGAAACAAAAGAATCAAAGGAAACGAAAAAGGACAAAAGGAAAGATCAAACAATCAACAGCAAAACTATTTATACCCAGAAAAACAAATTACTTACATAAGGGGCAGCAAATTATTTACATACAGAGGACAACAAAATGATTCACATACATAAATTATTTACAAGTGAAAACACATAAACTATTTACACAGATACAAACTATTTACAAACAAGAGACAAACAAAATATTTACATAAAGAACAACAAATGTACAATAGAAAATTAGCAAGCTTTATGACTCGAAATAATGCTTAAGAAATTGTCCATTGACAGGAAAGGGAACAGGTTCTTCAGTTAAACTACTTAGTCTGAAAGCATTTTCTCCTAAGATCTCAACAATCTGATAGGGACCCAACCAGAGCTTATCGAGTTTCTGGTGACTGCCCTTCTTTTCATTAGCTTTATCCCATAGCAACACAAGGTCTGATATCCTGAAAGCCTTGATTTTGGCTGTTTTGTCAAACCATTGCTTGACAACAGCCTGGTGTCTAAAGAATTTTTGCAAAGCGGTATCTCTCTACTATTCTAATTTCAACAAGGCAGCTAATCTTACTTCGATCCTATCATCCCTAGAGTAGAATTTCTGCATGAACTCAAGGATAGGTATTTGGAGGTGGATAGGGAACACAGGTTCTTGCCCATACACTAGCTTGAATGGTGAGGCCTTTAAAGTAGCCTTGATCCTAGTTCTATCTACCCATAATGCGAATCTCAGCTGGGTATGCCAGTCTCTAGGATTTTTTTCTAACAGTTTCTTAATTACCCCTAAGAGATTCTTATTGGTTGATTCTGCAAATCCATTGCCTTGTGGGTAATAGTTTGAAGAATATTTCAAGACAATTTTGTGATCATAAGCCTAGGAAATAAAGTCAGCAGAAGAAAAGGCAGAGCCATTGTCACATACCAAAGCGAAGGGTATCCCAAACCTAGTGGTGATGCATTCGGTGAGGAACTTGATCACTACCTCTGTTGTGTTGTTCTTGCAGGTATAGCCTCTATCCATCTTGTGTAGTAATTAGTGGCAGTCAAAATAAACTTGTGTCCTGCAGAAGAGTTTGGGTTAATTACCCCAATAAAATCCAGTGCCCATTGGGCAAATGGTCTTACCTCGTAAATAGGTTGCAATGGCATGGCTGAATGGAATTCTTTTGATGTAGAGCTTTGACATATGTGACATGTTATTACATGTTGGTGGGTGTATTTGAACACACACGACTAGTAATAACTAGACCTAAGGATCTGATGTGTCAGTGAGTCTGCAGAACCATGACCTGTGCCATGTTTCCCATGGAATTCAGTGATCACGTGTTTAGCCTCTTGCTGATCAAGGCATCGTAGGTATACTCCTTCGAAATTCTTCCTATATAGCAATCCTCCCTTGAGCATATAATGAGAGCTATTCATTCTCAACACTCTCCTTTGAGTGGTGTTCATTCCCTTTGGACATCGATTGTTGAGGATGAAACAGATGATATCAGCATACCAAGGGTCATTTGAAAAGGACCGAGTAGTGTATTGCTAGCAAATAATGTTCTCACCAGCATTCGCCATGGATTTAGACAGGCCTGTACCCCTGACGAGTTTCATAGGGTGTATCTCCAGATCAAACTCCTGCAAAATGGCCATCCATTTCCCTCTTCGTTCTCCCAATTCACTCTGCATGACTAAGGACTTCATAGTTGCATTAGGGACAACTGCAATAATCTGACTTTGGAGGATGTAGTGCCTAAATTTCTTGACAGCCCTGACTAGCGGAAAATATTGCTTTTCAAGCGGTGGGTACTTAACTTCAACATTTTTGAATGGAGAGCTCATGAAAGTGATTGGCCTCTCCTCTGTCTCTCCTCTTCGTTGAGTTAGTATGACTGCACAGGAATGTTCAGAAGCAAATGAATAAATATAGAACGACCTCAAGTAGTCAGGGCTAGTGAGGACTGGAGCTTCTGAGATGGATCACTTGACTTGAGAAAATACAGCCCTTGCCTTATCACCCCACTTTGTTTTGACATCTTTCTTCATCATTTCATTCAATGGTTTTACAATTTTTGTAAAGCCTGTGATAAACTTTCTCACGAATTTGATCTTTTCGAAGAAAGATCTCATCCCTTTCTTACTCCCTGGCATAGCTATCTTGAGGATGGACTCAACTTATCTGGGTCGATTGATATTCCTCTTTCTGAGATTGTGTCCCAAAAGCTTCCCTTCAGAAACTCCAAACACACACTTTTTGGGATTCAGGGAGACGTCATACTGGATACATCTTTGAAGAACTTTGGAAAAGTCTGCAACATGGTTCAATCTATCTTTGGAGAACACTATCAACTCGTCCATGTAAACAATAATGCATTTACCGATTAAGTCCTTGAATGCTATGTCCATGGCACGTTGAAAAGTTGCTCTAGCATTTATTAGGCCGAATGGCATCCTTCTGTATGCAAATGTTCCCCACTTTGTAGTGAAGGCTGTCTTCATTCTGTCTTCATAGTTAACCATCACTTGATTGTATCCAGAGTAACCATCCAAGAATGATATCATCTGAGATCCATTGACAGTCTACAAGACCTCATCTAGAGAAGGAAGTGGGTAGTTATCTTTTTCAGAAGCTCTATTCAGATTTCTGAAGTCTACACATAGCCTGATCTCTCCATTTTTCTTACGGACTAGAGCCAAGTTAGCCACCCATGTTGAATGGCGTACAGGGAAGATTATCCTTGCAGAAAGCAATTTCTGAACTTCTTTGAAGATCAATGGTTCAATCAAGGCATTGACAAGGCGCTATTTTTGTCAAAATGGCTTGGCTTTGGGCTTTAGGGGAATAGTATGAGTCATTACAGTAGCATCAAATGTCTTTAGGTCTTCATACCCCCAGGCTACTGTAGCAATATCTTTCTTCAGTTCCATCAATATGTCTTTTTTAATTGCTTCAGGTCAGGCTTTCCCTATGTAGACATTCCTTTCAGGACCAGAATCAGCTAGGTTAACCATTTCATATTCGCCTCATTTATCTTCAATTGATATCTTCTCTCGAGCTCTTTGGTCTGAATCAAAGATTCTTTCTAGGGCCACCATTCCCTTGGGGATGTTGTTACTTCTTAAATTGAGGACCCCTTCTGTATCACAATCTTCAGGGTTCCAATCTCCTTGATCCTTGTTGGACTCATCAATGATCTGTCCTTCGAAAACATCTGAGTTTGCTAGAAAAGCAAGAATATGTCGATCATCATCAAAGACTTGAAAGTTCCTGACATTGTCAGGAACTGCAGGGGTGGAAATTAATTCCACTGAGAATTTCTTAAGTTTGGAGCCTTGCATAGGTTCCAGGGTGCTTGCAGCAATAGCTGATGAATCAGCTATCTGACTTTCCTCTCTTGGAATTAAACTAATCCCAAAAGCATCGAAGTCTTCAATCAAGTTCCATACCCGATTTCTATAAGCTGCCAGCCTTCTGTTGTGACATGTGTATTGGCTGCGCACCTGCTTGATAACAATTTCTGAATCTCCTCTGACCATCAAGGCTATGACTTTCTTCTTATGTGCAAACATCAGCTCTCGAGTTAGAGCTTCATATTCTGCTACGTTGTTAGTGAACCCGAACTACAACCTATAAGAAGCAAATAAGGTTTTCCCTTTCGGGCTAGTTAGTTCAATCCCAACACCACAACCTGTCTTAGATTTGGATCCATCAAATGTGAGGGTCCATAGATGATCATGAGCTAGGGTTAATCCTTTTGAGGTCATTGTGGGCACTTGGATAGAATGAGCCAGGGGCAGGGTTACTTGATCTTTTGGATCAGGTATAGGGAACAGGTGTTCAATAGGTTCCTTAGGAGTAATTCCCAATCCCTGCACATATGTATTATGTGACCCAAGGTTATCCTTCTAAAATTCACTTGCATCTTTGATGGATCCATTAGGTTTCAACATACTTGTGAGTGCAGGGGTGTAGGGAAAATTTGGGAGTTGTTCCGCATAAACATGTTGGTTTGGAAATGTAACTGAGTCAAATTCGATTTGAGAAGGAATTCCCTTTGAAAGTATCTTAACCCTGGTTAGCATTATTGCTTCTTTGGCTTCAAATGAGAAGTGGTCTGCAATGGTCTCAGGGTGACTTGAGCTAGCATCCTCAGCTTGGGAAACATGATTTAAAATGTCAATGCAGGGTTGGCAAGTCAATTCGGAGTGATTTTGGTAATGTACCCTACACCAATTAGGGAGTAGAAGATTCTGCAGATCAGTATCTTCCCCTAAGACCAGCTGATCTTCTTGTAGCTTGTTGATCAATGCTTGTTAGTTTTCATTAATCACAGAATCAGGGAACCTTCGTATTGGCAGTTCTTTAGGATCAAGAACATAAAAGGTTAAAATTTCATCTCTTTTGTAAACCCCTATCCCAGTTTTGAAATAGGCTACCTCATTGGGGCAATCATATTCAGTGATGATATGCTTGAGGTGGGGTTCACTTTCAATCCTAATTTGCATGGGCACTCCCCTCCATGGTAGCCACATATGTGAAAAGTTAAGGGAGAGGTATCCCCCTATACCTTTCATTAAATCTCTGCTCAACAACATACCATAGGTCTCGGGAATGTCTGCTACTTGAATATCTATGTTGGTTAGGATCCTAGGGTCATATCCTACTTGCACATGTATGTTTCTTAATTCCCCCACCACATTAACCTCCATTTTGTCAAGTTGGATGAACCTCTTGTTTGTTTGAACATGGTTCAATCCCAACTTCTTACATATGGAATATGGCCTAAGATTTCCTGAAGCCCTTGAATCTAACAAACAATTATGTAGGTTCTTCCCACAAATTCTTAAACTCAAAAGAAATGGTGGAGTACCTACCTTGTTTCTATACAAGGCTGCGTTCACATCCCCAGGAGGTGCCACCTTGTTCTTTCCTTTTGATTTGTTAGCTTGCTCCAAAGCTTTCAACACTATCTCCCGTTGGGAAGGGAACCACTTTAGGATGTCAAAATATGACAAAGAAGTTTTCTGTTTCTGCATCTCAGAAACAATATCAAATTCTGTATTACAACTTGCACTACCTTTACAAACACTAGAGGAATTACCCTTGTTATGGAAGTCAGGTGGGCCTTGTGGTGGAGGAGGGTTATTATCAACACTTTGATTTGGAGGCACCATGTGATTAGGTGGCGCTGATGAGGTGAATGGCCCCTTACTTTGATTTCTTAGGAAGTGTCCTCCCTTTGTCTGAAAAGCTTGGGCATCGTATGAATATTCCTCTGGTTCATTCTCACTCTGCATTGGGAATGAGGGTTCTTCTTCAAAGAGGTCATAAGTCATAGCCGTATCCACTGACCCACCTTCTTTATTTGAATTCCCTTGGAATGTTTGGGAATCTTCCTATGCCAGCTTGAAAACTTTCTCCATTTCAGGGTAGTTCACCTCAGAATAGGTTGCAGTATCATGCAACCTGCACCAATTAGTCATAAAGTTGAGGTTAACCATGTTTGCAGTATGTGATCTCTCCTCATTAGCTTGATAGTTGTGCGAAACTCCACCATTATTGGGTCCTGTGTTCCATTGTCTGTTGTTATTTGGCCTTTGGTTATATCCTCTATTTTGATTTTGATACCCTTGGTTAGAGGATTTTTGGCCTTGATAACCCCTTTGGTTGTAATTGTTATGATTCTAATAGTTACCCTGATTGTTACTGTTTTGATTAGGGTAGTTACCTTGGTTTTGGGAGGGGTTCAATCGAAGCTGAGCCATGTCATTTGTAACTTGAGACAGTGTTTTCTTCAAGGTATCTACCTCATTTGTAAGTTGAACTGTCTTTTCACTTTCCACACTCTTAGCAACAGGTGGCTGAACACCATGATTTGGTGTTCCAACTTGGTTATGATGACCATGGGAACTTTGAGGAACCTGTGATTGTTGAAAGAAATCAGGAGTTCCAGTAGCAAAGAATGGAATAGGTGGTTGAGTTTTCAATTCAGACATAGGCCCATAATGTGAAGAAGACATCCCTGGGATAGTGTTGAATAAAGGGGTTGGGCTATGCATCTGATACCCTATTGAAGGGAAACCGCCTCCCAAACTTCCTTGTTGAGAACTAATTTGTTGTAGAATTTCTCAGGGTTCTTAGGCATATCATGAAAACCTCAGAGAATAGTCCCCAATGGAGAGGGATTATTCTGAAAAAATGCCATTGGTGGGGGTGGTGGTTGAGCTAGCTGATAGATGGGTCGAACCAGTTGTGATGACAATTGAGATGGATGTGGTGGTGGATTGATAGGTATCCACTGGGGTATTGGTGAAAAGCCTGGCGGAGTGAGCAGAGCTAATAAGGGTGGTATGATGGTTGAGCCAGTCTTATGACTCTTGTGTCTTACTAGGGTCTTGAGTTCTATCAAAGGCAGTGGATTTTTAGCTGATCGAAGAACTCTATGGGACCTTTCTGGTGAGAAAAACCTAATTTTATCTAGTTTTCCCTTCTAGGCCCTCCTAGCGCCAATTTCTTTGTTGACGTGTTTGGTGGCACAACAATATGCAAACAAAATATTGCTACTCTGTTTCTCTTGAAAGAAAAAGATAATCACATGGATATCTCAGCTCCCAAGGTCTTTGTAGTTGGTGCTCAACTGTGCTGATGTTGCTCAGTGATTGATGTAAACTATAATGTTCAAGGGGCTTGCTGGTGTTGAGCTTCTGGATTGTTCTAAGATCAAGCATAAATTTAAACCTATTTTAACTGGGGTTTTTAAAGAAATAGAAAAAGATAGATCAGGGCTTTGGAACAGAAAAGAATGATAATTTATCCAACTTAACCAGACTTGTTGGCTTCCAAGGAACTCCTAATTAAAACTGTAGAACAAAATTAACTTGTGATTAACACACAACTTTATTTATTCACAGTGCCAATTTCAATAACAGATTGCAAGTTACCATTTAAACAAAACATAAAACAAGACTTCAATCCTTGAAAGCTTCTCAAATCAAATGATTAAACCCAAATAAACAACATTCTGAAACACAACCTGAAGTAGATTTTAATCTGGTTGCTTCTACTGTTAGTAAACAGATAAGCAACATTTACAAAGCTGGCACAATCACCAGTGTACAGAAAGTCCATGAATCCAAATTGTTTCCATCTATACTAATAAAACTGGAACAATACATTATAGGCTTCTGCTGAATCTAACTCCTAACTAAGAAGGCAAAAGAAGCTCCTATTACAAAGAATCAGGATGCAATTCTGTCTCCTCTATCTTTCTCCTCTATTTCTCTATGTATTCTAAAACTTCTTCTAACTTTTTTACAAAGAGGCAAGAATGCCATATATACAGAGTGTATCAAAAAGAATGTGCTGGCCCCTATTTTTAGGGTTTACAAAATATCTCACTTGGTTGCAGGAGGGTCGACCCTCAGATCTTTTGGATATGGTTAATGTTGCATTGAATTGCATCCTCCCTGTCCATGTTGGTGGAAGATTGTTTTGAGGGTGATCTCAGATCTTTTGAGGCTACAACATTAACTTCATGCCTTCGTGTCCATCTTCAAACTCCCCTGAAGGGATGCCTTGAATGCTCCAAAGCATTATCATTAATGTGGATCTGCCTCCTCGCTAGTAGACCACACAACTGTCCCTAAGACCCGCGGTTCTTTCTCTTTCTACCTTTCTCCCCGCTCTAGATCCTCCTATACGTTGACCTCCCCTGGAAGCAACATGAGATTTCACATTTAGATCTCCACACCATTGTTCATCGAGCTACTCCATCAGTTTGTTCATAAAGAAGATCCACACCGGTTGCACTTAGTTGGTTCCTTTTTTTGTTTTACCAAAACAATCAGTCGGTCAAACTGTTATTGGTCTGCCCCCTAAGCTCCTTTTGATTGGTGGAACAAAAGCCATGCCAGATTCTTGGGCAGTCAAAAGTAGTCCGTATTAGATCGCATGTTGGTGAGACACTTATCGTGTCTCCCTGATGTGATCATACCCCTAGCAGCTATCGACAAAGCACACGACGATCAATAGGACGCTACAATGAGTGACCAGAGTCCTATCGATATCATAAAACCCATCGGCAAGACAAACATTATTGGTCAGAGGTCATGGCGAATTCCACTGGGCATACCGATATCCTTCTCTATCACTAAGACCTCTCTTGTCGGCAGGACATCCTGGCGAGCGTAGATCTTTTACTCGGAGTCTCCCCGAGCTCATTCTATATCAGCAAGACTCCGTTGTCGGAGAGACCTCATGGTGATGTTATCTCTCTTGGCGAGATCTTATGCCGAACATCAATCTTTTGCTTGGAGCTCCTATCGGAAAGAGTCCACCTTGTCGGTGAGACCTCATGCTGACCTCTTCTTTTCTCCCCCGAGCTCACCCCTTCTACTTTGGCAAGACTTCTTCAAGTCAGTGGGACATTTTTCTGAGTTCGAGATCTCTCGGCGAGCTGATCTTATGTCGGGGAGATCTCCATTTGTTGGCGAGACCTTTCGCCGAAGACACTATTGGAACTATTAAAATTTGATAATTTTGCATATCTTTCATACCCTTGAGTCTCCACATGAGTCCTTCCTTATGCATATTTTCTTCATTTCATGATATGTTTGTTCATATTTTGGCTAATATTTGTCCCATGTTTCATCCATGACTGCATTTTCCACCTTTTGGTCGATATCAGCATAAGTCCTTGAATGTATCCCCGATTTGTGTTGTTTTTATGCTAACATTTATATACTACAGGTTTGTTGGCAAGACTCTTTCAATCTTTCGACAACCGTGGAGGAGCCTATCAGTGGGAGTTTTCCTTCGATGAAACGTCTTGTCGAATGACCTTCGGTCTTGCCGAAATTGCACATGAGGCTCGTCGGTGAGACACTTTCCTTCAGAGTATGTCATAGCGATTACACATTGTCTTGCCGACCGGTGGCGGGAGGGTACATATTGGTGTAAGTTGGGCTATCGATATGAGGTCTCAGTGAGTGACCTTTGGTCTCGCCAACACTTCGTTTGTGTTTCCTCTTTGGCCAAACATAAGTCTTCGCTGAAAGGTCATAGCGACGTGCGCATGTCTTACCGACAGAGCATAAGGGTTCTTTCAAATGGCCTTTGGTGTGAGATCTATTTTCTCTTGGTGAACAAAGGGCTAGCTCGGGGTAACTTTCGGTGAAACAAGAGCACTCTACATGAGGTTTCCCCGACATCATTATGTCTCGCCGATGACACGATGAGGTCTCTGTCGGTGAGAAAGCCAAAATGTCTTGGCGAATGTGAATAAAACAAAACATAACTACTCGGTGTGACCTATTTGTTTTGGTATGTGGTCTTGGCAAGGTGCCCGGGGTCTCACCGAATGTAATGTTGAGGTCGCTTTGTCGGCATGAAAATGGGGTTGTTACAATGACATATGAATAAGTGGGTGCCTTTAGTGGAACATTGTATGATTGACATAGGGTCTCCCCGATATCTATGAGCTATAGCGAAGCGGATGAAATGAAAGGTGCGGCTTGGTATGACGAACAGAAGGTCCCAGCGACATGTGAAAGGTAAAAGCACTCCCGGGGAAAAATAAATTGATCTACAGGATATCTCCTCGACTCAGACATGTCATGGTGAATGCGAACACAGTGAACACGAGATGATTAGCGATTGAATTTCCTTCGGCATAGTTAACGATATGTCTCGCCGATTGTCTCACTGATGAATAACATAAATTCAAATGCTGTGGCCGACATGTAGATGTTTATTATCTATTGCAGGCCGACTTGATTGGAGCTCGAATTCTATGGAGGGCCGACATGTTATTTCAATTTGATATGTTTTTCTCATGCTGGTGTATAAATAAGTATTTGATAATTGTAGATGGGCACCAATTTTTAGATCATTCGATACACTGCAAGTAGATACAGTAGAATAAAGTTATCAAATCAGGGACTATTGTTGCATGATTTTAGAATGGAGGTATTTATGAAAATCAGTTGATGTTGCTGCATTTTTCTGGTGCCAATCATTTGTTGAATCTAATAAAAGTATTGCTAAGTTGTCTCCAAGATGGATCCTTTCTGAGTATTTAAATTGATATAACAAGTTTGTATTCAATTTATCAGTGCACATTTGCTGTACTTGTGTGATTGATTGATTGGTTCTTTCAAGTAAAGACTAAATCCTTTTAGTTAATCACTGTAATCAGAGAGATTCATTTGGATTATTCAAGTAGAGCTTAGTAATTACAAAATTGCATGTTTATACCAGTTGTAAACATAATACATGCCAAATAATTTGAGATTTGTCCAGAGAAGTGTTGTTCATCTTGATCTCATTTGACTCTGCATACCCAATAAAGCACTGGTCTCTGCACTTCATCATTTTGAACTCATTAAATTTCCTTATATATGTTAAATTCAGCATTTCTAGATTAGAATATTGTTACTGTTTTCATGTTGGATTTCATTTGTTCACCTCCAATTGCCATTGTGAAAAAATTGCTTTAAGGAGATAATCACAAGTTAAGTTTGCACTATTCAGAGAGGTACACCCACCTAGGTTTAGCAGCACCTAAAGAGTAGAAGGTTGAGTTCTCTTAACCTTTTCTGTTACCTTGAAGCGTATCAAGAGATTGGCAGCCTCTTGAGGCATCTTGCCTGCGTTTTTGAGAGCTAACAAATATGCGACTCTACTAGGGAACAATCAGAATCAAGGCCTTAATCATAGAGTCAGAAACCTTGCATAGAATCCGTTGGGAATAAAAAGTATCAAACCTTTTTCTCATTTTTTGATAAAAGTGAGTGGCGACTCTAACAGAAATTTTGCAGCTGTTCATCATGAATGGAAGAAGATCTCAGTATAGGGGAGGTCATACTGGAGCTCTTGCTGGTAGCAGTAAGTGGACACATAAAGATGACAGAGGTGATAAGGGAAAAGGAATAAATGAGGACATGTGCATAATAGACAAGGGTAAAGCACCAAGAGCACATTGTGAAACATATAATTGCTATGATACATGGAGAGATGATTCAAGTGCAGAACTTTGTACTCTCGAAGATCAAAGAAATCCTTTTCCTTTTGACGATTCTCAGAAACAAGTTGAGTTTGAAGTTAAGAAACAGGCTGAGTTTAGAGCTGAAGAAGAGGCTGAACGGATCAGAATTCAACATGAATATAATCAGAGGATGGAGGGTAATCACGAAACTCCTAAAGGAAACCATGAGCTCTCGATTCCTGATGAAGTAAAAGAGCAGTTGGAACTAAAAGAGAAGAAGATAAAGGAACTACAGGCTAAATTGTAGAAATCCCAAATTATTGATCAGACGGCTGGTGGCCCAAAGTATGTCCCGCCTCACAAGTAGGGTGATCATGGCGCAGGGTCCTCCAATCAACAAAATGCTCCTCACAATCAGATAGGGAATAACTACAAGCAGCCAAATCGTCCACCTCACATTCTCACACAGCATACAGGTATGTACCCACCTCCTGGTCAGCATTATATCCCACAGCATAATGCACAGTACAATAATCACATGCATCAGTATCAACATCTGCCTATTCCTCCCCCTCACCAGGATACAACCATGATCAGATAGTTTGATTTAACTGGTTTTCAGTTATAACCTTACCCTATGGATGGCAGTTGGAGGAATATGGTGCCCAAATTTACAGGGAGTAATGCAATCACAGCTGAAGAACATTAAAGGATTTTTAATGTTTTCGTCCAAGACATAGATATGCCTTATGAAGATTTACACATGAAGCTATTCATGATGTCACTTCTTGAAGATGCTAGGGATTTGTTCAATAGCCTGCTAGCATTCTCAATTAATTCTCTCCAAGTATTTCAAGACAAACTCTTAGAGCAATATGGGAATCAAAATGCTCTAGATGCAACTTTTCATGAATTAATGAGAATTCAGAAAAATCAGAATGATTCAATTTATGATTTCAATCAAAAATTCAACAAGTTGCATACTAAAGTACCTCCTTGATCAAGGTTGTTGGATTCTGTTGCCTTGAGTGTTTATTTAAATGCATTTGATCCTAAGATAGGGTATGAACTGAGAAGTAGATCCCCAAGAGATTTGGCTGAAGCACAAAAGATAGCACTGACAATTGAAAACAACATGAAGGTTGCTGGTATAATTAGTAAAAGAGACAACCCGAGGCCTCCTCAGCAAAGCAATAATTATCAGTATAGACAAGAGAATTGATCTGTAAACTAGGACGTTAAAGTTATTTGACAACTTAATCCAATACAAATTTATTCCCTAATCGCAGTAGTAATGCGTGATTGTATCTAAACCGTTGAAATTATTGCAATTATAGTTCACTTTAACTTCAACCAAATTCAAGACATAAGCTAAGAACTTAAGGAATCAAAATGCTGAAAGAATAATGAGACAAAAAGAGGAAGAGAGATCACACTTTGATAACGGAGTTCGCTCAGGATGAGCTACGTCTCCGGGTTCGCTTCTCAATTGTAGGACCGCTTTATTGATATCGCCAAGCCAATAGCCTTCTTACAATATCGAGCCTCCAATCCAGCATAGACTCTCCACAATCTCATTCACAATTACAATTTTTTGGTGTAGAAAACACCTTGCAATAATTCACTCTCTAAGATTCTCTCAAACTCCTAAAAATTTGAATTCTAACACTTCCAAAATCTCCATCTCCTAGCCCCTTTTTATACATAAAATTAGCCTAATTAGGCTTAACAAAATCATAAATGCCTAACTCCCCTTCCACAACTCGTACAAGTTGGTTTCTATTTTTCCTCAACCCCCTTTATCATTTTTCTAGGTGGGTTGTTCACATTTTTGGCTTTATTAGCCATTTGTTATACAATCGGCCTTTAGAACTTCAACAAAAGAAACAAAACTCCCCATAGTAAACACCGTTCGGTGGTGCATTGGCTGATAAATATTTTGGATACCATGTGGTCGGGGGTTCAATCCCCACCGGCCACATTTTCAACCAACCCGCCGAACCAACAAACAACAAAAACAAGTGAGGTCTATACATAGTTAACACACAGGCGGTGGTACAACGACTAACCGCTCGGCCGATCGGTCGGTGATCACAGGTTCAAACCTGTTAGAGAGACTTTTTTTTTCCAAACGAACTCACCGACGAAACATGGTGGAGATAGGACAAGTGTCATGCCGAAAGCCTACCACGTGGCAGTGTTTGATTCGCTGTCAAAGCCAGATCATCCACCATCTGCGTGCCACGTCGTCGCTGACTGTACTGCTGACTGTGCTGCCACGTGGATGCTGACGTCATCGTACGGATGAAACTTGTCAACCATGGATTGGTCCACCTCAGACTTGTATGGATGATGACGTCATCAATATACCCTTTGTCCACCAAGTCAACCTGAAACTTTGACCGGCCGTATCTTGCGCATATGAGCTCCGTTTTCTATGAAACGAACGCCATCGGAATCGTCTCGACAAGCACTTTGATTTGACGCCAATTTTGATGAATTCTGAGATGATCAATTTTTTCGCTTCCTGTCGGCCCCTGGTACCCTGTTTGACTGGACCTTTGACCAATCATAACTTCCACCTACGATCTCCTTTTGACGCGATTCAAGCTGCTTCGGGATCGTGTCATCGTGCTCTTCGATCTGAGACTACTTTCGACTGATTCTGAGACTGTGAAATTTTGAGGTCTTATGGATCCACCTGGATCATTCCTCCCCACTGAGAAGCTTTTGGACCTCCAAAAGGTCTGTTTTTACATGTAATTTAAGTGAGGGCATCTTTGCCACACTTGCCCAGTATCAGTTGTCCTTCTTTCTTGGAACCTGTGCATCTGACTCATCACAACAACAATCAAAACTGCACTGACATTGTTAAGCACATTAGCAATATACACATCCACATTTAGCATTGCTGCTATCAACCAAACACTGCTAGAGAATAGAAGGCTGAACAACAAAACCAAATTTGCAGACGAGAAGAAAAATGTACCAACATCATGCTTATCTTTCATAACTAAAACAATCTTAGGATTAGGCATGCTTTTATGCATTGAAACTCCTTGTGGTACAGTCTTAAGTGCCAATTTACTGTTTGCATTAACTACCCTTTTCAATTGCCCCATTGTCACAAAAGATTTATCAGTCTTAATTGAATGAGAATGCACTATGTATTCAATTCATTCCTTAAACAAGTGATACTGATTATGTTCCCTGTAGAAGATTGCTTCTCTATCATATAAATACGGGCTACCCAACATAATGCCACATATATCAAGTGGAACCACATCAAATTCAACCTCATCAATAAACTTAGATGTTATTGAAAATTTCAAACTACATTGCTTAGTTACTCGCAATCTGTTATCACTGCACACCGAACCTAACAGATAAGGTTTCTTATGCGGCTTGGTTTCCAATCCCAACTGTTTAACAACTTCTTCTGAAATTAGATTAACTTGAGACCCACTATCAATCAATGCATTAATCTTAGTGTTTTTAGAAATCACCCTTATATGAAACAATTCACTTCTTTTGCTATCTTCAGGAACTATACTCTTAGAAGTAGGAGCACATGAAACGTTAGTGGCAGAATCATTACTAGCAAAAGTTTTACCTTTCAAACCTACAACTGAAATTTTTGTTTCATCATCAGAATCTGATCCAATATCCTGAACAACAGCTGCAGTCTTTTGTTTACCTTTCCGATCCTTAAACCACTTAGGCCTCAATTCTGGATGCAATTTCCAACACTTCGCATTTGTGTGCCCTTACTTCTGACAATGCGAACAAGTAGGCTTTTCACCTTCCTCTTTCTTCACAGTAGCTGCTTTCCTCTCCTTACCCTTCTTATTGCCTTCAGTTGGAGGAACAGATTCCGTTTTTGAACTGAAACTTATGTTCCTTCCACCTGCTTCAATATGGGTTGCTTGTACACACACTTCATCAAAATTAGTTGGATTAAACATAAGAATTGTATGTTTCAAATGCGAATGCAATCCACCTATATACTTTAATAAATTTTCTTGCGTATAAAGAGGAATACCAAGAGTAAGTGCTTTCTTCCTAAACACCTGTGTATACTCTTGAACTATTTGTCCTTTACCCTGTCTTATGTTTTTCCAATCCATAACAGCTTGTTGCATATGACCCAAAGGATAAAACTGTTTCTTTAAAGCAGAAGTAAACTCATACCAAGATGAAATGATTTTACCGTGTTAGCAAGATCATCTTGAATCTTACTCTCCCACCAAACCAATGCAGTGCCTCCCATTCGAAGAGTGGCTAGCTGGATTTTAGAAGATTCATCCAAGATCTGTTGAACCCTGCAATACACTTCGATCTGCTTAAGCCAGTTATCCAATTTCTCTGCATCCAATTCACCATTATACATAGGCAACTCAAATTTGACATCTAATTTTAATAAAGGAGAATTAGTTGATTTTTGTGCAACTTTTCCTTGTGAAGAATGTTTTGGACTTTCAGAAGATGAAGAGGATGAAGAAGAAGATGGGGAAGAAGGTTCAGGAGGGTCACTACCACCTCCTACTCCTTTACCTTTCTCCTCTTTCGAAGTAGATTCATTTTCCTCCTTTCTGTTCTTGTGTTCCTTTTTCCTCTGACGCTCTTGCCTTTCCTTGAAAAGAACTTCCACCATAGCTTTCATTTCAAGAAAAGCTTTCTAGAAAGCTTTATCATCAAGCTCTAGAACTTCATGTTCACCTGCCATCTCTGATTGTGGGAAAGTCCTTCGTCTTCCAATCTCTAGGTTGATCTCTGTAAGTGAACCTTCACCTTGCTTCAGTTTCAACCTGGTTAACATTCACCACCTGCAATTATCCTGCAAAACGGGCTCTGATACCAACTTGATTTGTAAACTAGGACGTTAAAGTTATTTGACAACTTAATCCAATACAGATTTATTCCCTGATCGCAGCAATAATGCGTGATTGTATCTAAACTGTTGAAATTATTGCAATTATAGTTCACTTTAACTTCAACCAAATTCAAGACATAAGCTAAGAACTTAAGGAATCAAAATGCTGAAAGAATAATGAGACAAAAAGAGGAAGAGAGATCACACTTTGATAACGGAGTTCGCTCAGGATGAGCTACGTCTCCGGGTCCGCTTCTCAATTGTAGGACCGCTTTATTGATATCGCTAAGCCAATAGCCTTCTTACAATATCGAGCCTCCAATCCAGCATAGACTCTCCACAATCTCATTCACAATTACAATTTTTTGGTGTAGAAAACACCTTGCAATAATTCACTCTCTAAGATTCTCTCAAACTCCTGAAAATTTGAATTCTAACACTTCCAAAATCTCCATCTCCTAGCCCCTTTTTATACATAAAATTAGCCTAATTAGGCTTAACAAAATCATAAATGCCTAACTCCCCTTCCACAACTCGTACAAGTTGGTTTCTATTTTTCCTCAACCCCCTTTATCATTTTTCTAGGTGGGTTGTTCACATTTTTGGCTTTATTAGCCATTTGTTATACAATCGGCCTTTAGAACTTCAACAAAAGAAACAAAACTCCCCATAGTAAACACCGTTCGGTGGTGTGTTGGCTGATAAATATTTTGGATACCATGTAGTCGGGGGTTCAATCCCCACCGGCCACATTTTCAACCAACCCGCCGAACCAAAAAACAAAAAAAACAAGTGAGGTCTATACATAGTTAACACGCGGGCGGTGGTGCAACGACTAACCGCTCGGCCAGTCGACCGGTGATCACGGGTTCAAACTCGTTAGAGAGACTTTTTTTTGCCAAACGAACTCGCCGACGAAACATGGTGGAGATAGGACAAGTGTCGTGCCGAAAGCTTGCCACGTGGCAGTGTTTGATTCGCTGTCAAAGCCAGATCATCCGCCATCTGCGTGCCACGTCGTCGCTGACTGTACCGCTGACTGTGCTGCCACGTGGATGTTGACATCATTGTACAGATGACACGTGTCAACCATGGATTGGTCCACCTCAGACTTGTACGGATTGCTGACGTCATATTTTACGGATGATGATGTCATCAATATACCCTCTGTCCACCAAGTCAACCTGAAACTTTGACCGGCCGTATCTTGCGCATATGAGCTCCGTTTTCTACGAAACAAATGCCGTCGGAATCATCTCGACGAGCACTTCAATTTGACGCCGATTTTGACAAATTCTAATATGATCAATTTTTTTGCTTCTTATCGGCCCTTGGTACCCTGTTTGACCGGACCTTTGACCAAGCATAACTTCCACCTATGATCTCCTTTTGACTCGATTCAAGCTACGTCGGGATTGTGTCATCGTGCTCTTCAATCTGAGACTACTTTTGGTTGATTCTAAGACTGTGAAATTTTGAGGTCTTCTGGATCCACCTGGATCAAGAATACATACAGAAATGAGAACAGAAATGAAAGGCTGAGGTTGCATGATATGCCTTACAATACATACTGGAAAGATGGGAAACCTATAACAGCCATACCTAGAAGTAAGGAGACTCCTGATCCATTGAGAAAAAATGGAACTTACATGGTGAGTAATAATTACTTCTATGAAGTTTGTAATCAGCCACATTCTCTGGACTATTGTGTTGTAGCTCAAAGGATGCAAGAAGAGGGAATGTTAATGGAGAATCATGGAGAAGATCACAAGGTTTACTTGACTTCAAATACCTTTTACCATGTTGAGAAGGAGTATTCATCTTTTGAGGGTGAAGGTTATGAATATGATGTTTCAAATCAAAAATATAATGTCCATATGGCTAAACAACAGATCCTTTCTAATTCTGAAGAAGATTATATAGAGCCATATTCGGTTGATGCGCCTGCTCAGAGTAGTGTTAGAAGACTCACCAAAGAAGAAATAGAAAGACTCACTATTGCAGCAGTTGAAGAAGTAAGAAGTAAATACTGGTTGAGAAACATAAAAGTAAATGAGATGGAAGGCGTGCCTGGGGGAATTTTTATGAAAGATCAGAAAGCAACACAAGAACTTACAAAAAAGCCAGAAAATAAATAGCCTGGTAAAAATGGAGAGAAGCCTATCCAAAAGCAGAAAGTTGAAGAATTACACAAGGAGATGCAAAAGTCTGATCAGCCTAGTAAAAAAGAAAAAGAAGAAAACAAGGGAGAAACATCAGAACTGAAGAAGACTGTTAAGATGGAGAGCTCGTCTTTTGATTTCACACAGGCATTATCCCAGGTAAAAATGTCTGTTCCACTACTTGAATTGATGAAAATTAAGGAATATAGAGATAATACTGTTCAATTGATTACAAATGGGAATGAAAAACATATGAATTCTGAAGAAGTAAATAGGCAGGAAAAGATAAATAATTCAGAGGTCTGTCTAGGTGATGTTTTAACAACCTCCCCACAAGTGGATCCTTTCTTCACCACATTGCTTATAAATAATAAGTTGCTGAGGAATTGTATGATAGATTCTGGTGCTGCTATAAACATTATGCCAGCAGGAGTAATGAAACAGCTTGGCATGTGGGTTGATATATGTGAAGGGAAGTGCTATGCAATGGATAACAGATATGTACCTGTGGTAGGCATTATGAGAGGTGTTGAAGTCAAACTAGCTACTTATCCACAGGTGGCTTATAATATAGATATAATAGTGATTGATACTCCTCTTCAGTTTGGGATGCTTCTGTCAAGACAGTGGACAATAGCAGTTGGAGGAAATGTCCAGTTTGATTTATCTTATGCTACTATTCCAGTGAATGGTCAGGATGTCAAATTGTATAGAGAACCAAGAATGCATCAGCTTGTTGAATGTGTACCACAAGACCAAATCAATTGTTTTTGTGATGTTGATCTTGGAGGTTTTAAGATTGAATCTGCCCAGCCAGAATTGATTAATAGTGATCCAATTGAAAAGCATGTGGCACAAAGCTGCAATGAAGTATGGAAGATGTATTTTGATGGAGCATGCAGCCAAGAAGGTAATGGCACTAGGATTGTTTTTGTTTCCCCTGAAGGTACTAATTTTAAATATTCATTCTTGTTGGCATTTGAATGTACAAACAATGTGGCAGAGTATGAAGCTTTATTGACAGGTTTGAACATAGCTATGAAACACAAGATTAAGTTGCTAACTGTTTTTGGTGATTCTGAGTTGGTTGTTTCACAAATTAAATCCAAGTATGCAGCAAAGAAAAAAAGATTAAAGCAATACAGGAATGCTGCATGGGACACAATGGAGTTGTTTGATGCATTTTCAATTGAGTGGATCGACAGATCAAAGAACATAATGGCTGATTTTTTAGCAAATGTGGCGCTGAAAAGAGATGATGTCACATTGGCTGGGGTATCACAGATTGAGTTCAAGACGAGGCCTACTGTTCCTGATAACATTTATAATTGGCAGGTATTCAATGATGATACCGACCTTTTGAAATTCCTCAATTGTATAGATCATTATGAAGCCCAGGAAATTGATTTCAATGCTTTTGTTGAGGAAGTAGATGGGAAGAAAACTGTGTTTGGCAAGGAGATTTTACAACTCAAAACAAACAAGCTTCCTAGAGGCTTAGTGGCATTGGAGAGGGTGTATGATGGAAATGATCGGTCCCTCATAAGGCAAACACCAGTCAAAAGGGAGGATATTGAAGAAATTAATTTAGGGACTGAGATGGCACCAAGAAAGGTATACATTGGAAAGGAGATCAACCCTACAATTAGAAGAATGTTGATAGAGTTGCTGAGAAAATGCAAGCATATTTTTGCTTGGTCTTATGAAGATCTGAAAGCATACAGGGAAGATTTGTTTCAACATGAAATACCATTGAAGCCAGATGCCAAACTTTTCAGACAAAAGCAAAGACCCATAAATCCAACGCTGGAGCCTAAAATGCAAGAAGAATTGACAAAGCTCAGGGATGGAGGAATTATCAAACCAATCAGACATTCAACATGGGTCTCAAACTTGGTCCCTATGAGGAAGAAAAATGGAGACATCAGATTATGCGTGGATTTCAGAAATTTAAATATGGCATCTCTCAAAGATAATTATCCTCTACCCAATATGGAGGCTATATTGCATAAAGTAACAGGGTGTGAATTGTGTTCCATGATGGATGGGTTTTCTGGATACAATCAGGTTAAAGTCAAGGAATCTGAGCAATACAAGACAACATTCACAACTCCTTGGAGAACATATGTATACATAAGAATGCCTTTTGGTCTCACCAATGCTGGAGCGACTTTCCAACGAGCCATGGATGTAGCGTTTGCAGACTTGATCAATGTTATCATGGTAGTGTACCAGGATGACTTGACTGCTTATTCGAAGAAGGCTGAAGATCATGTGCAACATTTGGAAAAAGGTATTTATTAAAGCTCTTGAATATGGTATTAGTTTAAATCTAAAGAAGTGTCATTTTGCAGTCACAGAGGGTAAGCTTTTGGGACATATTGTTTCAATAAAGGGAATTAGGATAGATCCTGAGAGGGTTGCAGCCATTGATAAAATTCTTGTTCCCAAAACTGTCAAGGCTATACAGTCATTCTTTGGAAAAATTAATTTTGTTAGAAGATTTGTCTCTAATTTTGCTGAGATCATTAAGCCCATATCGAAAATGTTGAAGAAAGGACAAAAAATGGACTGGATTGATGAAGCTTTAGATGCTTTTATATCTGTCAAAAAGGCTATCAAAGAGGCTTTTGTTCTTAAATCTATAAATTTTACAAAGCCCTTTCATATATTTTCATTTGCTTCAATGCATACTATTACTGCTGTTATGTTACAAAAGAATGAGGATGGTCATGAACAACCTGTGTCTTTCTTTAGTAAATCATTACAAGGGTTTGAATTGAAGTATGACATAATGGAAAAACAAGCTTTTGCATTGGTAAAGGCCACAAAAGCATTCAGACCATATCTTGTTGGAGCAAAGGTGATTGCTTATGTCCCTCATGCTGCTGTTAAGGATATTTTGACACAGTCTGAAGTTACAGGAAAAAGGTGCAAATGGATTAATAAGATCCAAGAATTTGACATGGAGATACAAATTACCAAATTAGTAAGAGGTCAAGGCTTGGCTAGGTTGATGGCAGAATCAAATATTGAAGCAAGTCAAGTATGTAATGTAGGAGAGGGGACTGCAATTGCAAGCATTGAGCACACTCCTTGGTATACTGATGTTATGCATTATCTTAAATACATAAAGTGTCCAGAAGGATTAAGTGACAGTCAGAGGAGAACTTTGAAGTTGCAGGCATCAAAGTATGTCTTCATGGATGGAGATCTCTTTTGGAAGAACAGGGATGGCATATTGTTATTATGTCTAGATGAGTCACAGGCCAAGCATGTTTTAAGTGAAATGCATGAAGGAGTATGTGGAGGACATTATTCAGCAAAGACAACTGCACACAAAATTCTCAGGGTAGGGTATTATTGGCCAAAGGTCTTTAATGACTCTTTTACACATGTGAGAAAATGTGAAGCTTGCCAAAAGTTTTTTGAAAAATTGAAGTACCAAGGTACTTTGCCACTTCGACCTTTGCAGGCTGATGCCCCTTTTCATCAATGGGGAATTGATTTCATTGGAGAGATACAAGAGAAGTCAAGTGGAGGACATAGATGGATACTAGTTGCCACTGATTATTTTACAAAGTGGGTGGAGGCAATCCCAACTAAGCAAGCTACAAGTAAGGTAGTTAATAATTTCCTGACGGACAACATTATCACCAGATTTGGTACACCAATGAGGTTGATCACAGATAATGGGATGTGTTTTAGGTCAGATGAATTCAAAAGCTTTTGTGATAAGTATGGCATTACTATTTCTTATGCATCTCCTTATCATCCACAAGCCAATGGTCAAGTAGAGTCTAGAAATAAGAGTCTCTTGAAGATTATAAAGAGGATGCTGGGACAGAACAAGAAGGCTTGGGATTCAAAATTGAAACTGGCTGTGTGGGCTGATAGGATTACTGTCAAGAAGGCAATTGGAAAATCCCCGTTTGAATTAGTGTATGGAGCACAGGCCAGGATGCCATTGTAGAATTTCTTATCAGTTTACAAGTTTGTCCTTCAAGAAGATTTGGATGTTCCTGAACCTATGGAGGAAAGAATGGAGCAATTGGCTGAACTTGATGAAGTAAGGAGAGAGGCCCAGAGTCAAAACATGAAGTTAAAGACACAGATGAAGTACCTATTTGACAAGAAGGCAAAGAATAGAAAATTTGAAGAGAATGACTTGGTGTTAATGTGGAATGCAAGGTGTCAGGAGAAAGGCAAGCATGGCAAGTTTGAGGCCTTGTGGCTGGGACCTTTTGTTGTTGTTGGAAAGAAGGGTGAAGACTCATATTATCTATAGAACATGACTGGTGAAGATTAGGAATTTCTTGTTCATGGGAAATTCTTGAAGCAATTTTTCTCTTGAGCAACATAGAGGATTAAGGGTTGCCAGTGCATTGACAACTCTTGCTTATCCTCTTTAAAATTATTTTCTATGCACAGTAGTTTAGGATTTCATCCATCTCCATTTAACTGTCATTTTCCATTCATCTCCATTTCACTTCCACTTTGCATTCATTTCCATTGCCATTCATTCCATTGCTGCTCACTGGTTCATCATTTTATGTCTGGTTTGCTCACCCAAGATTTTGGATCCTTGCAATGATCTGACTATCATTCATCCCCAGACGGAGCCACTGTTGGAACTATTAAAATTTGATAATTTTGCATATCTTTCATACCCCTGAGTCTCCACATGAGTCCTTCCTTATGCATATTTTCTTCATTTCATGATATGTTTGCTCATATTTTGGCTCATATTTGTCCCATGTTTCATCCATGACTGCATTTTCCACCTTTTGGTCCATATCAGCATAAGTCCTTGAATGTCTCCCCGAGCTATGTTGTTTTTATGCTAACATTTATATACTACAGGTCTGTCAGCAAGACTCTTTCGATCTTTCAGCAACCGTGGAGGAGCCTATCAGTGGGAGTTTTCCTTCGATGAAACGTCTTGGCGAATGACCTTCGGTCTCGCCGACATTGCACATGAGGCTTGTCGGTGAGACACTTTCCTTTAGAGTATATCATAGAGATTACACATTGTCTTGCCGACCGGTGGCGGGAGGGTGCATATCGGTGTAAGTTGGGCTATCAATATGAGGTCTCGGCGAGTGACCTTCGGTCTCGCCGACACTTCGTTTGTGTTTCCTCTTCGGCCAAACGTAAGTCTTCGCTGAAAGGTCATAGCGACATGCGCGTGTCTTACCGACGGAGCATAAGGGTTCTTTCAAATGGCCTTCGGTGTGAGATCTATTTTCTCTTGGCGAACAAAGGGCTAGCTTAGGGTAACTTTCAGTGAAACAAGAGCACTCTAAATGAGGTTTCCCTGACATCATTATGTCTCGCTGATGACACGATGAGGTCTCTGTCGGTGAGAAAGCCAAAATGTCTTGGCAAATGTGAATAAAACAAAACATAACTGCTCGGTGTGACCTATTTGTTTTGGTATGTGGTCTTGGCGAGGTGCCCGGGGTCTCACCGAATGGAATGCTGAGGTCGCTTTGTCGGCATGAAAATGGGGTTGTTACAACGACATATGAATAAGTGGGTGCCTTCGGTGAAACATTGTATGATCGACATAGGGTCTCCCCGATATCTATGAGCTATAGCGAAGCGGATGAAATGAAAGGTGCGGCTCGATGTGATGAACAGAAGGTCCCGGTGACATGTAAAAGGTAAAATCACTCTCGGGGAAACGTAAATTGATCTACAGGATATCTCCTCGACTCAGACATGTCACGGTGAATGTGAGCACAGTGAACACGGGATGATTAGCGATTGAATTTCCTTCGGCATAGTTAACGATATGTCTCACCGATTGTCTCACTGATGAATAACAGAAATTCAAATGTTGTGGCCGACATGTAGATGTTTATTAACTATTGCAGGCTGACTTGATTGGAGCCCAAATTCTATGGAGGGCCGACATGTTATTTCAATTTGATATGTTTTTCTCATGCTGGTGTATAAATGGGCATTTGGTAATTGTAGATGGGCACCAATTTTTAGATCATTCGATACACTGCAAGTAGATACAGTAGAATAAAGTTATCAAATCAGGGACTATTGTTGCATGATTTCAGAATGGAGGTATTTATGAAAATCAGTTGATGTTGCTGCATTTTTCTGGTGCCAATTATTTGTTGAATCTAATAAAAGTATTGCTAAGTTGTCTCCAAGATGGATCCTTTCTGAGTATTTAAATTGATATAACAAGTTTGTATTCAATTTATCAGTGCACATTTGCTGTACTTGTGTGATTGATTGATTGGTTCTTTCAAGTAAAGACTAAATCCTTTTAGTTAATCACTGTAATCAGAGAGATTCATTTGGATTATTCAAGTAGAGCTTAGTAATTATAGAATTGCATGTTTATACCAGTTGTAAACAAAATACATGCCAAATAATTTGAGTTTTGTCTAGAGAAGTGTTGTTCATCTTGATCTCATTTGACTCCGCATACCCAATAAAGAACTGGTCTCTGCACTTCATCATTTTGAACTCATTCAATTTCCTTATATTTGTTAAATTCAACATTTCTAGATTAGAATGTTGTTATTGTTTTCATGTTGGATTTCATTTGTTCACCTCCAATTGCCATTGTGAACAAATTGCTTTAAGGAGATAATCACAAGTTAAGTCTGTACTATTCAGAGAGGTACACCCACCCAGGTTTAGCAGCACCTAAAGAGTAGAAGGTTGAGTTCTCTTCACCTTGTCTGTTACCCTGAAGCATATCAAGAGATTGGCAGCCTCTTGAGGCATCTTGCCTGCGTTTTTGAGAGCTAACAGACACTTCGTTTCACTGAGACTCTTCGCAATCAGCCAGTCATCACACCGAAGGAAAAACATTACGCCAATGATGGCCCTCCTCGGTGAGACCTCCTTCTGTTGGCAAGACATTATGCCGATATTATCTCATATCGGCGAGACTTTCTTCTTTCTCTGAGACCTTATACCGAAGTCTCCTCTTTCGCCGAGAGTCCATTTAAACAACTGTCGGGAGACTTTCTTGGTCGGAGAGACCTTTCACCGAGCCTAAACCCCTCGGCGAGACATTACTCAGTCGCCGAGACTTCATAGCGACTCCAAATCTTTTGCCGATGTTACCCGATGTCGGAAAGACTTTCCTCCTTCGCCGAGACCTTATGCCGAAGGGAAAACCTTCGACGAGACCCTTTACCATTCAGTCGGACTTCATGGCGAAAGTACCAACCTTCCCTGAGAGCCCTTTTGTCAAACTGTTGGCAAGAGTTCTATCTGTCGGTAGGACCTTTTGCCGACGCTACCGTCCTTCGCCGAGACCACACCTCTGTTGCCCAGACTAGGGATCATCGGCGAGACCTTTCAGCGAGGGAATTTCTGTGTCGCCAAGACTCCCTTCGGTCGGTGAGACTTTATACCAATCGAAGCTTCCTTTCGCCGAGCTGAGAGAGCACTTCAGGGAGACCCTAGCATGTCAGCCAGACCCTATGCCGAAAGTGAACCACTCTGCCCGGGCTCAAACCTTTTTAGTGGGACTCTGATGGATCGACAAGAGGTTGTGCCGATGTTACCTGATGTCGGCGAGACGCATAAAGAATTACGGCAACCGGGATGTTTGGGTGACCTGTGAGCCTCATATGAATAGAACACACTGTTAGTCAGTGAGACAACTGCAAGGTCTTGCCGACTTTCTCCTTAGAGGAATTTTATGCCAAATTGGATTGAGGAATGCTTCCTAACTGAGCCCTTTGAGAAATATCATCATGTGCATGATCCGATCCTACGAAACAAGGTCTCCAGTAGTCCTCAGTAGCATATATAAAATATATCATAATAAAATACACTATTGCTTATGATTATTTCATTCAATTTTAGCAAGAAGAAAACTAACTCAAGCCGAGACAGAACCAAAATTTGATAAAACAAAGAAGACAAACTCAGGAGGAAAATAGAACTCCCAAGAGGAAAGCAAATAACTAAAGAAGACAAAAAGAAAACAAAAAGGGGAACCCATTTTGTTCCAGAATAAAATGGGGTGGTTATGCAAGGCATAACAGATACCAATTTTGGGATTCAAAGTGTAGAAAACTTGGACTAATATTTTACTCTGTCTTTCTAGAGGATATGTTTGAAGATCTGCTTGAACTAGTCTTGAGGTGCAGGCAAATGTTGATATCTTAGAAATCGAGATCAAAGGAATAATCCAAGTTTTGTTTTGATTTTGAATCCTAAAAATAGGTTGATGTGTTTTATTTTTTTGCAAATGGATATGGATTGATGTAGATGTGATGTGTTTTTGGAGGTTTGACTATTTTTTTCTCAAAATATGGAAGGTTAACTAGTTTTGGATCATTCTCTTATTTGCACTTGGAAATATTTAGAGCAGTAGTAGTTGGAATTTAAGACAACTGCGGTCAAATTTAAAGAAATTTTGGTCTCTGTTTCTAGTTGTGAATGGTAATAGAGAAAATAATAGTGGTAATCCTGACAAAAGCGACCCTATTTTTATCAATAAAAGATGAATCTCAACAACTGTGGTAGGTTTATCAAAAGTGGTATTTGTTGCAATTTTTTGACTAGTGAAATAGTGAAGGAAATAGTGGTAGTTATGTGAAAAGCAACAATATTTAGGTCAATTGTGGTAGAAAAATAGGTCAACTTTGGTAATGTTCAGATCAATAGAAGAGATATTTAGGTCAACCGTGGTTTTATTTTACAAAAGAGGCAAAGTTTTGATAGTCACTTTCATAAACTAGATAGCAATAGTGGTATGTTTTGGATCAGTTGCGACAATCTTTAGGTCAAAAGCGGAAAAATATCTGCAATAGTGGCTTTTGTTTAAGTTTGTTTCCAGTTTTTGTTTTTACAATAGTTTGGAGAAGTTTGCAACTTTGATGTTTTGGTGGATCTGATTTGTTTTGAGAATTTGGTAAGTGATACAATAAAGTTTTTTGACTCTAAATTTCTATAGGTTAAGCAAGTTTCTTTCCACAAAAGCTCAAATTTTGTGAAATTCAAGATACTAAAGCCATAGTTCCCAATGTTGACTTTGGTCTAAATGTGACTTGAAATTTAAGCCTAAATATTCGAAAACCTTTAGAGATATTTTTTTAAGATATCTTTTAAGGAGTGCAAATATAGGGCTCTTTTCAAAAGTATTCACACTAAGTCCAAAGGGTTTGAAATTTTGATAACCAAGTTCAATGTTTGTTTTGTTGTGTTCTTTTTAAATCAAGTGTTTGATGTCAATAAAATAAATTTGTCATTCATTAGTCAAGTCACCCTTAGTAGGTATGCTCTTTTAGGTAGGCTTACCTCATGCCCAGAAGGGATGATTTTACATGCAACTTATGGAGTAAATCATAAATCAGACTTGGTAAGTAACTTCTTGGAAGCAAAGTTCCAATGCACCACTTTCAAAGAATGTCTCAGAAACAAGAATGACTTCTAAAATAAGGTACTTAGTGACAACTGTGAACACCATACAAACACTACCATCTGCCTGCCACTCAAGGCATTAAATCATTCCCTTCCACTTTCGGAGATGGATTGTAGTATGTTGTCAGCTCGGATTGAAGCTCTTTCATTACAATTTCACAACCTTTATTTAAATCTTGTTGATAAACGTGCTTGCAACAATTGCTAGGATCCCATTGTTGCGGGATGTGTCTCCTAGTAGGTTCTCTCTTAAGAGTGATGCTTGAAATAAAACAAATGTGAAACCCAAAGTGCTTTTTTTCACCCAAGATCATCAAAAGACGTGATGGGAGAGGATACACACTTGGATTTCTAAGCATGAAAAACATGACATACAATCCATAGCAATTTGACTTTTAATCCCAAAATTTGAAGTGTGAAGATATCAATTCATTTTTTATGTCCACCAAATCGAAAGCATTTGAGACTTCAATCAAATATAGCAAAGGTATAAATCAAAATGGATTTGTTCAATTTTAAGCACCAATCTTGAGTTTTTCTAATGGCTTCGTTTGTCTTAATGAGGTCAACAAATGAAAAGCATTCGTTCACCAACAAAATGAAAAGTGTTGGTAAAAAAAAAGAACATTCAATTTTACAAGTACCAAATGAAATGTTGTTTAACTAAGAAAGCTTTTGAAGATTCAGTTTTAACAAGACCAATTGAAATTTGAGAGTTGTCTTTGTTCAATTTTAATAACACCAATTGAAATTTTTTCTAACTAAAAAATCTTGTAGGTTTAGTTTTAAAACACCAATTTGAAGTGTGCAAGTTGTTTGGTTCATTTTTAAAACACTAATTGAAAGATTCTCTACACTAAAAAACTTTTGAAAGTTCATTTTTAGGAACACCAATTTGAAGTGTGCAAGTTGTGGGTTCAATTTTACAACGCCAAATCAAAAAAATCTTTAAACTAAGAAAGCATGTTAGAAAACTAAAATAGCCTTCGACTGTTCGTCATTTCTGCAATAAAACCGTTAGTCGTTCTTGATGTTAAATGTACCATATCCCTGCAAGGGTTGCACAAACAATGTTAACAACTTTCAAAACACCCAAAACAATCACCCATTAGCATTAGAAATAAAAAAACTACTTATAGATTTTAACTAAAAAAGAAACAGAGCAATAGCATTAATATTTTAGGTAGTAGTGGACTTTTCACTTGTAGAAATAATGATCATCTTAGTCAAAAGTGATCCATAAATATGCAATTGCGGCCCTGTTTCTAGAAGTGGTCCAAATGTCAAAAAAGGTCCTATTTAGTGCAGTAGTGGTTGGGAAAAGTGAAACCGTGGTAGAAACGAGGAAACAACTGCATGAAAATCCTATAGCTTTCGTGTAAAATTTTTCAACTACATTTTAAAAAAAAGGCGTTTGCATTGTGGAACCTGCAATTGCTCAAAAAAACTCATGAAAACGTTAATGTCAAGGACTGAGGTCCCACCGGGGATGCCAAATGTCATAATTGGGGAACAAAGCATACACAAAATAGTAAATATGAATTAAACAAAGCTTAATTCAAAACAAAATTAAGAATCCCTAAACCCATTGCTCACGAAATGAAAAATATAAAACTAATGAATTCAATGAAACAATTATTAGCAAATGAAGAACAAACAATGAATTTAATAAATTATATTGTTACCCATCTCTTGTCGAAGTATATTTTTATCAATGTTGAATGTCAAATTGTTGCAATCAATACAAATCCTCCATTATGCATTGCAAAAACTTCAATGTGTGTACTATGTTGAACTAGAATGTGATGATAAATGTGCTGAATAGGTAATTGTGCAGCGCTTCGCTTATGTAAATTCTAGATGATTTGTGAGAAGGTAGAAGGTTATTTTATAGATTTCCTATTTTGAGATGAATGATCAAGATTCAGTTGAAAAGGATCTCAATCAACAGTTCAAAATCATTGAGAGGAATTAGACTAGAAGAATCAATGGGTTTAGATTGCATAATCAGTGTGATTGAGGAAATCATGTTGAGTATTCAGTGGAATTGAGAAAATTGATTGAGAGATTAGTGTGATTAAAGAATAGATGAATCAATTAGGAAATAGATGAAGCAGTCAGGAAATAGATGAATCAGTTAAGAAATAGATGAATTAGTTTACTAATCAGAGTAAGTAATTGGTGGTCGTGATTTGCTAAATCATAAAAAGGGGGATGAGAGTAATTAATTAATTACTATTTTAAGTTTGAATGTGCAAGTCATGTTTGACTTTAACAAATAAAGTTATATTTGTTTGTTGACCTTTTTTGAATGATGTTTGAATAATTAATTAATTAATTTGATTTAGAAAGCGGAAAGTGATTTAATTAAATTATTAAGTAATAAAAAAATAATTGATTTAGGGGAATAAGGTATATTAGCAACATAATTAAATAATTGATATTATTTAATTAATCAAGAGGAATAAACTTAGATTTAATGATGATATAGTGAATTAATTAAATAATCAAAGATTATTTAATTAATAGAGGAAAATAGGGTTTTTAATGTAAATAATGTGAAATGCAGTGATATTAAATGATAATGATGTCGATGATGAAGATAATGATTTTTTGCTAAAGCCTTTCACTTTGGAAAAACTTAAGCAAGTAGTTTTCTCTCTATCTTCGGATAAGGCACTAGGGTTGGATGGTTTCACTGCACTTTTCTTTCAAAAAAGTTGGGATTTCATTGGTTTTGATTTGCTTATGGCAATTGAAGAGTCAAGAAGAACTGGTACCATGCTTAAACAATTTAACACTACTAATATTGCAATGATTCCAAAGATCAAAGATTCCAAAACATTTGCAGATTTCAGACCAATTTCTTTGTGTAATATGGTATATAAGATTATCACAAAATCAATTTATCTCCGTCTTCAGCCTTTCATCTCGGAGATCATTTCTCTTGAACAAGGTGGCTTTGTTCTTGGGAGAGAAATAGTAGACAGTGCTATCATTACACATGAAATTTTGCATTCTATTAAAGATCATAATCTCCTTCCTTCATTGTCAAGCTTGACATGATGAAGGCTTATGATAAAGTGAATTGGCAATTTTTGATGCAAGTTTTACAAAAGTTTGGTTTTAGTCACAAGTGGTGCAAATGGATTTACTCCTGCATTTCAAGTGCCAAGTTTTCAGTTATTATAAATGGTGTACCAGTTGGTTTATTTAGTTCTTCTCAATGGGTGAGACAAGGGAATACCCTTTCCCCTTTTCTCTTTATTATAATGATAGAAGCATTGAGTAGATTGATAAATCGAGCTAATTCACAAGGGTTATGGAAAGGTATTTTAGTTCCCCAAACACATATTTCAACTACTCATAATTTTTTTGTAGATGACACAACCTTATTGGGAAAATATTCAGTTTAGGAGGCTACACAAATGAAATGTATTTTGGAAAAATACATTGCTATTTCAGGTCAAAGGATAAATGCAAGTAAGCCTAACATTTTTATTTTCAATACAAGTGCTCCTTTGAGAAGAAAAATTTCAAAGATCTTGGGTTTTCAAGTGGCAGAAATTCCTTGTACTTACTTAGGTATTCCTCTTTTCATGGGAAAAAACAAACCTATTTATTGGGATAAGGTTATAAAGAGGATAAAAGCTATGGTGTCATCTTGGAAAGCAAGATGGCTCTCACTGTCAGGGAGAATTCTATTGATAAAATCAATCCTCTTCTATCCCAAATTATTTTGTGGCAGTCCTCAAAGCACCAAAAATGGTCATCTCTCACATAGAAAAATCAATTAGGGGTTTCTTGTGGAGGGGAAACATGGATGATCATAGTAAGTTACCACTTATTTCCTTGAAAAAGATGTGCACAAAAAAACTTAAAGGTGGGGTAGGTTTACATGATTTAATTTCAAGAAACTTGTCTTTTGGTGAAAAAATAATTGGGTATATGTATGAAAGGCCACAATTGAAATGGTGTAGTATTCTACAAGCAAAATATCTAGATAATCAATCACCTTCCAGAATCTTAACTATTGCAAACCCTCCTAATGGATCAACAATCTGGAATTTCATGTTATCATGCAGGCATATTATTGTTTTTTACATTTCTTGGGAAGTGAATAATGGGGAGGATGTATTGTTTTAGGGTGATTCATGGAATGGTCAACCTCCTTTGACCTCTTATCAAGAATTGGTAGTGGCTGAAGGGTTACTTAAGGCTAGGTGGGGCTCTAAATTAATCGATTATGTTCATTCTGTGAGTGTAACTTATGGGCTAGTAACATGGAAAGATGTTTCACTAATGCCCATTCCACCAAATGAAGTTATTTTTTTGCAAAAAAAATTGAATAACGGAGTGGTATACCTTTCCAATAAGAAGGATAGAATCATCTAGGCACCTTCAAAGAATGGTTAGTACTCTATCAAACAAGGGTATCAAGCTTTAATTATTAACATGCAACAGGTGCACAAGCAAAGAGATTTTTCTTTCTATTGGAATATGATGGTGCTTCCAAAGGCTAGTATTTTTGCATGGTTGGATTTGGGACATAAAATCCTTACTAGTGATAAGTTGGAGAAACTAGGTATTGTTGATCCATTTCAATGTTTTCTTTGTGGAAAAAATTGAGAAACAGTAGATCATTTGTTTGTGTAATGTGCCTATTCTCAGGAGTGTTGGAATTTTATTAAGCAAAAATTAAGTTGTTTCTATGTTCTTCCCAATACTCTATGGGATTTATTCTCGAGCTGGCCTATGTTATATAAATCTACCTATCTTGCTTGTATTTGGAGAATAGTTCCAACAGTGCTCATATGAAACATTTGGTGGGAGCGTAACAAAAGGACTTTTTAGGGATTCAAAGTCTTCAGTTGATCAAATTTTAGTAAAAAATGAGAAAGCAGTTTCAGAGGGTGTCAATTCTTATGTTCACAATCATAAATCAAATGCCTCCATTTTCACAAGTTTGGATAATTAGATTTTAAAGGTTTGGCAATTCATTGTGCTTCCATTCAAAGGTAGTAAGCTACAACCTCCTAAATAGAAAATTGATAGGAAAAGTGTAAGGTGGTTACCTCCTCATGATAGTTATTGTAAACTCAATTTTGATGGTGCTTCTCGAGGTAATCCTGGGGTATTAGGGGTAGGTATGGGTATTCATGATTACAAGGGTTTTCTACTTGTAGCTAAATCAGTTCAATTATCCAGGGGCATGAATAATTTGGCTGAGGCGCAGGCTCTTCTGCATGGTTTGAATTTGGCTCATAGAATTGGTATTAAAAAAATTCAAATTGAAGGTGACTCATTGTTGATTATCAATGCATGTAAACAATAATCTATTCCTAATTGTCAACTTAATTATATTCTTCAAAGGTGTTGGTCCTTACTCTCCTGTTTTGAATCAATTATTATTTCCCATACCTATCGAGAAGGAAATCATTTGGCCATTTCTTTAGCCAATTTGGGATGTGAGGGAAAGGATATTGAAATTTTTAAGGACACTAATATTAAGCTTTATCCAACAATTGCAGCCATTATGGAGCAGGAATATTCTTTATAACCAGGGTAGTATGTCGATGATATTGGGTTAAAGGCAGGTTTTTGTTATTGGCACCTGGATTTAAGGAATGGCATTATTCATAATGTGGATAGGATAGTGTTGTCAAATCATATCTTAGTGGTTTAATACCCTTCATTATGGTGATATTTATAGAGATTAGCATAGCTGATTACCAATCTTTCACATTTTGGTTGCTATGGCAGAGATTATTTCCTAACTTTTTTGGTTTTGCAGGTTATACATTATACCATGTTAAGCTCATGTTGATTGTCACTTGTTTTTTTTCTGAGCAAGGTGGTGATGAATGAAAAGACTCTCTGCCTTGTTGGAATATTTTCCTTGTGTGTACTGATGAAGCCTTCTCAAGCTGATATGACATTTGTGTGTTTGGCCCTTGTGCGAATAGTTTGCTTGGATTTTGGAAAATTCTCTTTTTTATCCTATTCTTGCAATGATTTTGACTGTATTCCTCACACTTGAGAGGTTGCTACTGGGATACAGAGGTGTTTATATCTCTATATATTTGTTGCAAAAATTGCAAAGTTTTCATTATTTTGGCTTTCTTCCTCTCATTGTTGTTGGTAGCCATGTTTGAGGGTAGCTTAGCCAACTATGGTGATGGAGAAGTAGTGGACGATGAGCAATTGGATGTTGTTTTCAAAATTCATTGCAAATAATTCTGAAAGAACATAAAGCGAATTGTAGGGGATGAAATCCTTTATCAACAGTCATAGAGCAATTCTCTATTGAAAGTGGTTCAACATTATGATCTTTGTAAGGGTCAGGGCTATGTTGGAGGGCTCTTCCCTTGTCATTATCTTCTGCATCGTAGGGTTTTCATTGCAGTCTTCCATGCTATCAAAAAAACCTTGGCTTCTCAGTCTATTTTCCATCTCAATCAAGCTTTGGAAATTTTTTCTACTGAAGTGGATGAGGATTTATCTACTCAAATTGTGAGAAGGGTTCGGGCTATCATTGTGATCCTTTCACCAGACCATCTAGAACCAATCCCTATAAAAAATGGTAATGATTGTGTAAGTGATAATGTCCTGCACCAGTTTCCTATTTGTCTAAATCTGAATCATGTGCCTTCAACTCTCAGTGGAGATTTGAATGATTATCAAGGGGAAAATATTCTAGCTAAACAAATGGAGGAGTATTCATCTTGGGTGTTGTTTTTTGTTTCCTTGCTACTTCGTTATATAATGCTATTCGGGTTTATAGTCTAGTTTTGTTACTCCTACATATTTTATCGACTCCAATTGTTGATCAATCTGGATATCAAAGAGCCTTTTTTGCTTCAAAATGTATAGCAAAGTCTGTTATCTAGCTATCAAAGAGCCCTCAAAACAGATATATAATTATATTGTAATCCTTTATATATTTATATATGGGCCTCATGCTCTTTTCTTAAAAAAAAATGATGTCGATGATGAGAAAATGTCATTCAGTATGTGTGAATGTGTTAAGTCATTTTTACATGTCTACAATATATAATGTTATATAGTCGCTACTAAACAAGATTGAGGCAAGAATAGTGAAAGTTGTTAACTCTAGAGTTGGCGATCCAGGGGGTAGAAAAGAAAAATTCATAGAGTGGGATGCAACTATGAGGAGAAACTAGCATGGCTTAAGGACCCCTCCATATGTTGGGGATGGTGGAATCAAGACCTAGGAGAACAAGAAGTCTATGAGTTGGTCACCCCCGAATGTTGGTTGGTATAAGGCTAACTTTGATGGAGCCTCTAGGGGAAACCATAGAATCTTAGGGCTAATGCATGGTTTATGACTGGAATGACAAGAAAATGGGAAGATTACATAAGCCTCTCCCTAAGGGAACTAACAACATGGCTAAGATGCAAGCTCTTATTCTTGGTTTCAATCTCTACCTAGAGCTAAAGGTAAAAACATAGTAATTGAAGGAAACTCACCTTTGGTCATTAATGCTTTAAGATTTGGGAAAATGGTGAATTGGAAGTTTAAGTGCAAAGCTAGACACGATGTTAAAGCTTCTGGAAGGTTTCAAGCTTGTTATGATGAATCATACTCTAAGGGAAGGTAATGTTGAAGCAAATCGTCTCTCTAATTTGGGTGTTGATGGCATATTAATAAAATAAATTATCACTTAGTGTGAAACTCATACTTAGAGCATGCAAGGGGCTATATTGGGTATTACTTAGGATATGAACAAATTAAAATTCAAAAAGTAGATCAAATTTAGTGGGTAGTTGGGTGGGCAACTTTCCACACCAACTATTGTGGAAATTTTTATGGTGGTATAGCATTGTGTTATTTCAAATAAGGTTTATGTGATGGCACTTGAACATAGTTATATCATTGGTTCAGGTTGTTGTTCCTTTCCCTATGATTGTAGAAACTCATTGAAATTGATCATGCTTTCCACAAATAGAGCTAGAACGCTATACTTGTTGGCTCATGTCCTTTGTATCATTTGATTGATAGTATCGCCAGGGTGGTACGTTGGGTTGGGACATTGGTTGTCTGCTTGGTGACAGTAAATTCATATCTTCATTGGCAAGAATTTAGATTTTAATAAATATTTATATTTGGGAAGGTCTTTGTGGACTATCGTTGGTGGCTAGGTTGCACATGTAGTTGCCATCTCAGGTTGCCACTTTAGCACTCATTGACAATGGTCATGTGAGTGATATCATTACACTTTGGCAATAATAGATCCCCAATCCTTTCTAATCAATGCAACACATTCTAAATTGTGTATGGAGTTATATGAATTATTCGTTCCAAAGATTGGCATGACTTGTCACATGTGTATCAATATTACTCTTTGGACATCTCAAAGGCAAGTTGGAAGAATAATATGATTAATGATCTGGCATATTAGCTTGGCATGCAAAAACATGTTTAGGTTGAATAATGAAAGGTTAAGACTTAGGTACTCACACATCAGTAAGTACAATCATGAGGGAACAACCAATAGATTAGCGGTAGTTTATATTTTCCAATGGATTCATCAAAAGGAATTCACAATAGTTGGTAATGGTTGAGTGCTCAAAATTCATAGTCAGGATGTCATCTGTAACCCTGGTGAGTATTGGAGTTGATACTCTAATTCTTTTGGAGAGCATGGTGAGACAAATGTCTTTCCTTGGGGTGGTCACAGATCAAAGGCTTAAATGAATCATCCTCAATGACGAATTTCTTACCTTGGTTGCAGTGAAGATAATTTTAGGAAAATGTTTTCTAGAAGATGGTGAATCATATTGCGTCAATACCAATATTGCTTCCAGATTCTTGGTTGTTTTGTTGGATATCCAAACACCGAAGGCCGAAGCTAAGGAAATTGTGTGTAAGCTCTTCAAGGAAAACTTATTGGTGGGTTTGAGGGAGATTATTTATGTAGCTACTCTAGGGGTTGGTGTTCCACATCTACGTGACATGGCTTTGCTCTAGGTTCCCGAGGAGGTGCTAAAATACTATCCCTTTTTGTTTGATCTCAAAGGCATGGCTTTAATTGAACATAGAAAAATGGTCGCTTTTGAGGCTAATTACTTTAAAAAGGCTTTACAGATTGTTTCTACATAGAACTTCAATTGGGTCCTAGAGTTTAGGGCTTTTTCCCATGCTAATGGTTTCCTATGAAATGTTTGTCATAGTGGATCAATATTGAAATATTGTTATGTATACTACTATTAATCTCTATACTATATTATTTTGTATAAGCTAGGTTGGTCGAGCAGTCCAATATGGTTAAGTCTCTACAACTTGTAAGGGAAAGTTGGAAGTGCTTTGGTGAAGGTCTACAGGTTTCGTTGTTCTCTATTCTTGACTATGGTAGTATGTATGGTTTGGGAAAGGGGAATGGGATCAAGCAAAGAGGCTTTGTATTTTGACCTTCTGTTTGATAGGGGTTTGGTTTAGGCAGAGTGTCTCTACATTTTGATCATCTGGATGGTAGAAAACACTGTAACTTTTTTGATAATTAATATAATCTTATCCTTACATATCAATATATATATATATGTAATGTTATATATATATTAAATATTTTAAATTAAATCTAATGCATATATAATCCAAAATTTATGTATAGGGAATGGTTTAAAGCCAGTAGTGTATAAGTTTTGGGTAGCACATATACTCACATTCACGTGAGATTACAATTGCAAATAAATAACATGAATGTGGATAGTAATTATTGCAAGTAATGTGCAGAAAATTGAAGCGCTTGGGAAATGTTTTAAAAGGAATTTGATAAATAATATATTGTACCATGTTAATTGGAAGAATAAGTCAAGGTTGAGAGTTGAAAAGGCCATGCTCAACCAAAAGGAAACATAAGAATTTTTCAAGCCATGAGCTAGCTAGAAATAATGAAGAGGTCTACTTTTTCTAGCAAGAAACCCACAACCACAATGCAATAAGAAACCTGAAGTACATCATTTTTGCATTTGACTGAGTAAGAGATCTATTGTTGGTATTTTATTGAGGAAACTTAGCTAAGTAGAAGAGGCTGAAGTTGTTGGGACCATTTATGTTTTTGCATTTTATTTGTTTGAGCAGTCACTTTGCAATTAGATTAGCTTAGTCGACTCTTTTAGAGGAGAAGTTGGATTTTACTATTTAGTGGTGGTAGATGGAAGAGAAAATGTGGCAGATTTGAGAACTTAATTATAGCCGCAAGCTCTCAAATTTTTGTATAAATAGAGGATAGTATCTTTGGTTTTGGCATTCATTCTTTTCATTATTGCAATCCATTTTTTTGTAGAGTTTCTGTGAGCATAAGTTGAGTTCTTGAGTGTTGAGGAGAAGTGTGTGAGAGAGTATTTTATTAAGAGAGCTAGATGTTTTTCTTGTGCAGTTAGAGTATTTGGATTTAGAGATATATTGGTGAGCAAGATGAAATGGAGTTTTGGCACCAAGCTTAATGTTGATGAGTGTTTTAGCACTGCACAACATGGATAAAATATAAGTGTTTTATCTCTCTTGAAAGGTAATTCTCTTTAGAAAAAATTAGAAAATAACCCCAAGGTTTTGAATGTCAGGTCTTGACAATGCAAAAACAACTTAGTAATGATTTGATTTGTTGGTAATCACGCAACAACACAACAGGCAATTAGCGCCGACTTTTACACTGACTTTTATTGTATTTGCATCCATCATTTTGGAGTCATCTAACGGTGCAAAAGTCAGTGAAAACCCGTTTCTTCACTCCATCGCCGAATTTAGTGCCTAGATTAACATCGGATTTTGTGTCAAAAATTTGGTGTCGACAATACTGTCCCCTTTAACGTCGAGAATAGCGCCAGGAAAATAGCACCTAAATTGGTGCCCAAGTTGGCTTCCAGTTTTGCTTCCATGTCTACTCCCATTGTTGCTTCTAGTTTTGCTCCCAGTTTGGCATCTAGGTTTGCTTCCGATATTGCTTCCACTTTTTCTTCCAATGTGACGTCCAGTTTTGCTTCCAGTATTGCTCCCAGTTTTGCTTCTGATTTTGCTTCCATTTCTACTCCCATTTTTTCTTCCATTTTTGCTCCTATTTTTGCTTCTAGTTTTGCTTCCAATGTGACATCCAGTTTTGGTTCTAGGTTTACTTCCATTTTTGCTTCCAAATTTGCTTCCATTTTTGCTTCCAGTTTTGCTTCTTGTTTTGCTTCCACTTTTGCTTCCACTCTTGCTTTCAGTTTTGCTTCCAATGTTGCTTCCAGTTTTGCTTCCAGTTTTTGCTTCTAGTTTTGCTTCTAGATTTTATTCCAGTTTTGCTTCTAGTTTTTCTTCCAGTTTTGCTCCGGGTTTTGCTCCGGGTTTTGCTTCTGGTTTTTCTTTGTATTTTGCTTCCATGTTTGCTTCCAATTTTGCTTCTTGCGTTCCTTCTAGTTTCGCTTCCAGTTTTGCTTCTAGTTTTGCTTCTAGGATTGCTTTTGGTTTGCTTCTAGTTTTCCTTCCATTGTTTCTTCCTTTTTTGCTTCTATAAATTCTTCTTTTTTTGCTTCCTTTTTTGCTTCTAAAATATGCTTCTTTTTTTGCTCCTGGTTTTACTTCCGATTTTGCTTCAAGGTTTGCTTCTGGTATTTCTTCTAAAAATGCTTCTTTATTAATTTAATATGTTTTAATTCAATCTAATTAGTTAAATATATGACGCCTCTTAAATAACTCATATGATTATAGAGTAAGTAATTTAATTATTTAACTCATATGATTAAATAACAAGATAATTATTATAACATGATCATCATCTATAATTAAAACAAATGAGTCAAATATCTATAATTTAATTGAATTTGACAACATCCATCTTGAGTGGTAAATTAAAATCATCATACGTAATAAATATTCATCCAAAAATCATCAACCACTTTTAATATATATAAATTGACAAGTCAATACTGATAAGATCATCATATTATATAACTAAAACAAGTGAAAGTCAAATATGCCAGTAGATCAATAACATGTGAAAATGATACATGTACAAATGATATAAGTAAAAATGATAATTTATTTAACTCAAATTGATACAAGTCAAGATGATACATTTCCAAATGATATAAGTGAAAATAATAAATGCCAATATGATACAACTCAATAATATGGTACTATAGGCTGTGAAAATGATACTTATGATAGTAACCATGAAAAGAGGCAACATAACGATTTATCAACAATGATCCATGATGCAATCTATATGATCATGAATGTCACTAGGTACTACCAACAACTGCCTCATCATCATCACCACCATTGTGATCATCATGATCATGATCATGATCATCATAACGATATATCAACAATGATCCATGACATAGTCTATATGATCATGAATGTTGCTGGGTACTACCAACACTACCTCTTCATCATCACCACCATCGTGATCATCATCATCATTATTGTCGTCATCGTTGTCATCATCATCATTGTCATTGGCCTCAGTTTCTTCCGTATCTGTGTCATCATCCTCTACCATGTGATCTGTACCGATAGAACCAATATTTTCTAGATCTATATCATGATGAGGATCATCTTGATCTTCTGGAAGACCCATGTTCTGCAAAAAAAAATTAAAAAAATGAAAAGTTATTATTTATTTCATACAATAATTTTTTTTTAATTATATATCTAATATTGAAACATATAAGACAAAGCCATAATCATATTACATCATATCAAAGTGCACATACCATAATAAAATTTCAAAAAAGTTACAGCTAATATGTGATTCCAATGATGTAAAACATGCAACAATTCTAATAAACGTTAGTAAAGATCATAAAAAAATTTGCTATACAATTTAACTATCAACTATAAATTCTATTACATAACCGTAAGTTCCAACCCTCTACAAAAGAATGAGGAGACTGCAAGAAGATTGGTTGTAGGGGGCATTGGTACAGGAGATGGACATGGCTTTTCCAAGCCATCCACTGAGATGGTTTCATACAAAAATGTGGAACATATCCCCGTTTCTAGAGAGCTCATGATTCAGGTTGATATGAAAAATGATGTTGTTTTGGTATCCATATATGACATCATGGTTCCATTTCATGTAGCCACCATCAAGATGGAGGGAATTCTTATATAAAGATAATTTTCAATGTTCTAGGTACCAACTTTAATACCAACTACATGCCAACATTGAAATTACCTAGCAGTATTTATGTTAAGGAAATTTCTTTTAGATCCAAGGATTCAAGGCACATCAACCATGTGGTACAAATGATTAAATACCATAGAAAATTTGTAGCAATGAAAGATTCTAAAAAGGAGCTACATTGGTGACTCAGGAGAAACTTCAACTTTCAAAAGAAAAGGAAATTAGGCTGGAAGACTTGTGGATTAGGCTAGCATTTGGTGGAAGAGGAAGAAAGATGGCTGGAACTCTGGAGGCCCACCATAATGGATTTCGGTATTCAACCATGAAAGCATAAGAGAGAGCTGATATCATTTATCAAAACATTAAGCATGCATTCTTCCAACTAGTAGAGAAGGAGATGATTACTTTGCTTCATTTTCATTTGCATAACCATATCATGGTGTGGGAACCAAGAAGACCAAGGATGTCTAGTTTTATGTGGAGGTAATGGATGTGGTCCAAACTTTAGGAGGGGCAAGAAGGTCAATCTATTATCTTGATGAAATTGAGGAAGGAAAGCAAGAGAGGGACAACAAAAATAAAATAAATGCAAAGCTTCAAGGATTTGTAAAGCGAGTAAGAGAGCTATGGGATCAGCCTCATCTAAAATATTTTGAACTAGAGTTTGATATACAATTTAGAGAGCTTGGTTTTCATGGAGTTCCTTTCAAAGCCCTTGCTTTTATTGTTCCTACGGTAAACTGTTTGGTAGAGTTGATGGAATTACCTTTCTTAGTAATCACTATTAGTGAGATTGAGATTGTTAATCAATTAGGGGCTAATTGCATGTAGCAATGAAAGAGTCTGAAAAGTCAAAGAGAGCCACATTGGTGACTGAGGAGAAACTTCAGCTTTAAAAAAAGAAGGCAATTAGGTTGGTAGACTTATGGATCAGGCTAGCATTTGGTGGAAGAGGAAGAAAGATGACTAAAACTCTAGAGGCCCACCATAATGGATTTCGGTATTCAACCATGAGAGTAGAAGAGAGAACTGATATCATGTATCAAAACATTAAGCATGCATTCTTCCAGCCAGAGGAGAAGGAGATGATTACTTTGCTTCATTTTCATTTGCATAACCTTATCATGGCGTGGGAACCAAGAAGACCAAGGATGTCCATTTTTATGTGGAGGTAATGGATGTGGTCCAAACTTCAAGAGGGGAAAAAAGGTCAATGCATGATCCTAATGAAATTGAGGAAGAACAACAAGAGAGGGACAAGAAAAATAAAATCAATGCAAAATTTCAAGGATTTATCAAGCGAGTAAGAGAGCTATGGGAGCAGCCTCATCTAAAATATTTTGAACTAGAGTTTGATGTACCATTTAGAGAGCTTGGTTTTCATGGAGTTCCTTTCAAAGCCTATGCTTTTATTTTTCCCACGGTAAACTGTTTGGTAGAGTTGGTGGAATTACCTTTCTTAGTAATCACTATTAGTGAGATTGAGATTGTTAATCAATTAGGCGCTAATTTCATATACCAATGAAAGAGTCTAAAAAGGTAGAGAGAGCTACACTGGTGACTCAGGAGAAACTTTAGATTTCAAAAACAAAGGAAATTAGGTTGGCAGACTTGTGGATACAGCCAACATTTGGTGGAGGAAGAAAGATGACTCAAACTCTAGAGGCCCACCATAATGGATTTTGGTATTCAACCATGAGAGAAAAAGAGAGATCTAATATCATGTATCAAAACATTAAGCATGCATTCTTCTAGCTAGCAGAGAAGGAGATGATTAATTTTCTTCATTTTCATTTGCATAACCATATCATGGCATGGGAACCAAGAAGACCAAGGATGTCCAATTTTATGTGGAGGTAATGGATGTGGTCCAAACTTCAGGAGGGGCAAGAAGATCAATGTATGATCTTGGTGAAATTGAGGAAGAATAGCAAGAGAGGGACAGGAAAAATAAAATCAATGTAGAGCTTCAAGGATTTGTCAAGCGAGTAAGAGAGCTATGGGATTAGCCTCACCTAAAATATTTTGAACTAGAGTTTGATATACCATTTAGAGAGCTTGGTTTTCATGGAGTTCCTTTCAAATCCCCTGCTTTTATTGTTCCTACGGTAAACTGTTTGGTAAAGTTGATGGAATTACCTTTCTTAGTAATCACTATTAGTGAGATTGAGATTGTTAATAAATTAGGTTCTAATTTACTATAGCAATGAAAGAGTCTAAAAAGGTAGAGAGAGCTACATTGGTGACTAAGGATAAACTTTAGCTTTCAAAAACAAAGGCAATTAGGTTGGCAGACTTGTGGATCAGGCTAGCATTTGGTGGAAGAGGAAGAAAGATTACTGGAACTTTGGAGGCCCACCATAATGGATTTCAGTATTCAACCATGAGAGAAAAAGAGAGAGTTGATATCATGTATCAAAACATTAAGCATGCATTCCTCCAACTAGCAGAGAAGGAGATGATTACTTTGCTTCATTTTCATTTGCATAACCATATCATGGGTGGGAACCAAGAAAACCAAGGATGTCTAGATTTATGTGGAGGTAATGGATGTGGTCCAAAATTTAGGAGGGGCAAGAAGGTCAATGTATGATATTGATGAAATTGAGGAAGAACAACAAGAGAGGGACATGAAAAATAAAATCAATGTAGAGTTTCAAGGATTTGTCAAGCGAGTAAGAGAGCTATGGGAGCAACCTCATCTAAATATTTTGAACTAGATTTTGATGTACCATTTAGAGAGCTTGGTTTTCATGGAGTTCCTTTCAAAGCCTATGCTTTTATTGTTCCTATGGTAAAATTTTTGGTAGAGTTGGTGGAATTACCTTTCTTAGTAACACTATTAGTGAGATTGAGATTGTTAACCTTGAGAGAGTAGGACTTGGGCGAAAGGAATTTTATATGGCTATTGTTTTCAAAGACTTCAAGTGGCATGTACTCTGAATTGATGCCATTCTTCAATCTTTTCTTGATGGCATCAAGGAATGGTTGAACTCCATGGATATAAAGTATTATGAAAGCAAAATGAACTTGAACTGCCGGCCAATTTTGAAGACTATTACTGATAATCTAGACAAATTTATTGAAGATGGTGGTTGGGAATTTTTGAATATGGAAGCTAGTGATTTTGATTTTGATAATTCAAAAGAGTCAGATCAAGGATATGAACCCTCTAATGTAGAAGACGAATTAGAATAAGATGAGGAAGGTTCAAAAGATGAATCTCTTGTGGAGTTAGATGAGGAAAAAGAAGAAGAAGAAGATTCTGAAGGGGAGGAAGGTAAAACATGGGATGAATTAGAAGTCCAAACTAGAAATGCAGATAAGGAAAAAGGAGATGAGTCTGACAGTGAAGAGGAAAGGCAATGGCAAAAGGTAAAAGCTACAAGGAAGTCTCAGGCACATGATATTAGAGATTCAAGAGGAATGCCTACCAAGAGGCATAAAGTCAGATGAATTGAGTTCATCTACATCCTTCTACTATTTAGTCATGCACATAAATGGTTCAGTTGTTTATGCAAATGATGCATATATGTTAACTTGATCAGTGTTGTTACTTCTGTAGTTTGAATTCTATGACAACCAGCCATTAGGCCATTCTGTGTGGGAGCACGTTTGTGTTTTTAGTTATATTTTTTGGATAACTCTACTTGGTGTTAAGGACATTCCATTTATCTTTTGAATGTTAAGAAGTCTAGTATTACACACTTCTCTATGTTGATCAGATTAGGTTGCAGGTTTTTAACTATTGATTTCTTTATTTATGGAGTTTTTTTAACTCAGAAGACACAAATTTACTGCCTTTTTTAAAATTAGATGGAAAAATTAAGTTGCTGGTTAGCTATGCCAAGTGATGTAGACTAGAAGGATGTGTTAGATCTATAGGATGCCTACCAAGATGCATCAAAACATTCTTACATGTTAAAATAATGGCAGCATCATGAGGAAGGATGGCAAAGATGCATGTGAATCACTTAGTAGAATGGCAACATGAATTCAAGGAAGCACTCCTTGAGATACCATGTTTGAGAGAAAAGAAGATAAATCAAATCAACATGGGACTAAGTCACTCAAATGATACAACTCATAACTTAAATGAGGACACTTAAGAGATATTAAAAGAAAATGGTCATTAATTAAAAGATGCGATGAAAATAAGGCATGAATGTCACCCACTACCCTTTAAGGAAAACAATATTTTTTTCCTCAACAATAAATAATGGGACAATTGAGTGGGATCTAGGGCCAATAGAGAAGCACTTTAGAACTCATCCTACACATCAATAAACAACTCAACACAAGAAATGCAAATTGACATATTAACACAACAATATCCAACTAAGTAATTGAAAGTCAACTATTGATACCTCGTTCTCTATCCAGATTAAAAAATTGGCCCACCTTTTGCTTTGTAACTTTTCCTTTTCAAATTGCTTTGGATGTCGGCCATATTTATCCTCCTATCAAAACATGGCACATGGGCTAGTTAAACTAATTAATATGCAATCATTTACTTTTTCCTAGGGAATTAAAAAAAATATCATTTAACATATCAAATATACTTACAAAATTATAGATCAAGGCCTATAAACCTTTCTGGCCACTGTGATGTGTGGCATGAAGTTTTTGAAGCCTAGCCTTGGATGCTTTGTCCTAAAACATATACTAATTCAATTTAACTATGCACAAATAAAATTTAAAAATCATTTAATAAATTTGATATAATCTTATGAGAAAATTCAAATACCTGCATACTCTCCTCACCGGACTTCCTCAATGCTTCAGACTTCTCATATGCTTTTACAAGCTCTTTCCATACTTTGACACTTACATCAATTGGACTTTTTTTGAGCCTTAGCTCAGGAGGGATTTTTTTTTATCTTCTTTGTTTGGTTGCATCTAAATCTCTTGCAATTTTGAGACATTCGTAGCTTCACCTTCTTCACAAACCAACCTGTGCCAAATTCAGTCTCCATGGCATTGATAACTTATTTTTGCAGGTGTATGGGTATATTTGAGAATGGAAAATGTAGATGGTCTTTGAACCATTGAAGGCATGATTCCTTCAACCTATTCACAAACCCTTTTCCAGCATCTGTCATTCGGACTTCCCCTGAAACCACATCGTATTCTATCTTCTTATTGTAGGTACCAATGCAAGAATGAAAAATTTCCATGGTGGAAGAAGTCTGTGTCCCAGGAGTGGGTGGGACAGTGGAAGCCTCTGCTCCCTGTTCTACGCTCCTAGAGTTTATTGTTACTGATTTCCTCCTGGATCTTTTGCTCGATCTAGGACTGCTTAGGGAATCAATTGATTCTCTTTGACATGGTTAATTTGGTTACAATGTTTGAGGGGGCTTCACTAGATCAGTTTTCTATGTATCTGGCAAGAATTGTCCAACGTGTATCATCCAAATTGTTCACTGCCTCTGCCCCCAATATGGAAGCCAATGCCTCTTTATCTTTGTCAATCACATGTCCCTATATATATAATAAATTTCTTCTTTTAAATTTAAAAATAAAAAAGGTAAAAAGTAAAAATGAAAGAAATAAGGGAAACATTTACAAAGCCGTAAATTGACAATGAATTACCTCATTGTGGCTAGAGTCTACTCCCTTTCTTCTCTTCTCTCTATCGCTTGACATTTTGAGGTGACCTAGGGAAAATTATTTTTGTCCAGTCTGTGGAGGCAAACGAAGTACACACTGTCAGGTATGAAAGTTTTACCTTGAATGACTCTCTTTCTAGATTTAAACACCTATGAATCAATTGCTTGCGCACCTGTATATAAAATAAATATATTTGAAAGGATATAAATATATGCAAAATGAAACAAATTTATTGTAAAAAAATCAACGCTTGTGCACCTGTATAGAATAATAATCTTTGGGGGATAAAAAGGGTGTGAAGTGTGGTTTTATTGAGAGTTAACATAGATAGGTCCCATTCTTGAGTCACATCCATTGATTAGAAAGAAAATGAATGTGTGCGCACAATCAATTCAAAACCATGAGCTCATTGTTCTATAAAAGAATAAGTGCAAATTAGTAATAGCTAATTTAAGCCCGAAGGTCTCACAAATTTTAGGAAATGATCTATTATTCAGCTGTTGTCTTAAAAGCTCTATCTCCTCATATTGTCTCGACCAATCTTTGTTCCCACGGGACCTGGCTGCACCGGGGTGGATGCAGTTTAATGACTTGTATTGAAAGCACTCGACTACTTTTTTATGGAAGGTTGGTCCAAGAAATTGAAAGCTTGGGATGGGAATGATAAGCGAACCGGGGCATTGGGATTTCAAAAATGTGTTCACTGCTCTCAGATGCAGAGGAAATAATGAAATGTCTACAATTTTACCCTCCTCCTTTGCAACCACATGATACTTGAAGGATTCACATGTAAAAAAAACAATATTCACAACCCTTTCTTCACAATCTCTCCATTTAATCCAAACAAAAATATTTGTGGGAACGAAAAAACAAATTGTAACCTTACCTATGGTGTTGCAAACTAAATCGAATTTCTGATCTACTTTCTTGTAGCACCATTCTTCCCTTTTTTCTCCTCTCTTCCTTCGTGCAGGTTTTTTCTCCTGTCATATCTTCCTTCTTGATGTGAGAAGTTTTAAATTTTTTTTCATGATTCAGTAGTCGGCACAATAGTTGACATAGCAAAGTGTGCCTAATTTAGCGCCGCCTTCCAGCCAAAAAAATCTAATTTGTTTGGGATGCAAAAGGCGGTGCAAAGTGCGCCTAATTTAGCGCCGCCTTCCAACCAAAAAAAAGTAATCTATTTGGGATGCAAAAGGTGGTGCAAAGTGCACCTAATTTAGCACCTAGCAGTACAAAATGATCTTATTTTCTTGGAAGTTGATAAATAAATTGATCCTAAATTAACTTCATCTTCATATGTACCAAGGGAGCAATCATGGTTCCCTATTTTATCTATTCCTTATCCCATGTCAATTTTGTGGGTGCAAAACTAATAGAGGTTAGATTTGTGAACTCAGAAATGACCCCTATACAACTAGATGAGTCATCTAAGGTGTGAAATATATGTCAAATATATGTATAAAGTGAGATTTTGTGTTGGATAGCATATTCGTTGAAATGATATAATTGGTGCAGTAAACATTATTTACTATGTTGTGTATTATAGGGGTGAGACGAGGCCATGACAACAGATCATGTCATGTCAAATGAGGACACAACGGCTGAAGCGGGACATTAGGTACTCAAATTTTGAATTAACTTAGGAAAAAATGATCTGATGGAATTTTGTGATACATCCATCTTTTTTCATAGTATTATTGAAATTTATAATGTATTATCCAATCTTGACATAAATTAATGCATGTTGTTGATTATTTTAGATGGAGATTGGAGAAAATGCAAAGCCTAAGCATTCAACTAGCAAAAGAGGATGTGGACGTGGACCTAAAATTGTTAAATCATGTAGAAAATAGTGGGTGTTTGAGGATATGACAGATCATGCAAAAACAACAAATGATTGCACTGAACAAGAGGTTAGTCAGGATTATAGTATATGGGATGAATACTTTGAGAAAATATATGACTAAAGTGAGTTTTTTTGTTGGATAGCATATTCGTTGAAATGATATAATTGGTGTAGTAAACATTATTTACTATGTTGTGTATTATAGGGGTGAGACGAGGCCATGGCAACAGATCGTGTCATATCAAATGAGGACAAAACAGATGAAGTGGGACATCAGGTACTCAAATTTTGACTTAACTTAGGGAAAAATGATCTGATGGAATTTTGTGATACGTCCATCTTTTTTCACAGTAGTATTAAAATTTATAATGTATTATCTAATCTTGACATACATTAATGCATGTTGTTGATTATTTTAGATGGAGATTGGAACAAATGCAGAGCCTAAGCATTCAACTACCAAAAGAAGAAGATATGTACGTGGACGTGAACCTAAAACTGTTAAATCATATAGATGATAGTGGGTGGAATAGGATATGACAATGGATCTTCCAGACACAACAGATGATTGCACTGAACAAGAGGTTGGTCAAGATTATAGTACATGGGATGAATAGTTTGAGAAAATTGTTGTTTGTGGATGTTTGTGGATGTTGTGGAAAGAAACAATTCAAATGAGCAATTGTACAAAGAAATTACATATATGATGAGCTTCTAGTTGGTAGTATACCTCCTACAATCGATTCAAATCCAATAGGAATTGTGGTAAGGAATTTTCCAATTTGATATAAAAACATGTATACTTTGTTTAAACATTGTTTTATATTATTTAAATAGCTAATTTTTTCTCAATGAATACTTGTAGGATAAAGTTCTTGGTTTAAAGTTTCCTAGATCACCGACTTCTAGCCTAGAGGGCAATGATCATTTATCAGATGTTACATATAACAAAAATATGTGCCAATATACCAGCTTGGAAGATGAGGAATTGATGAAAACAAGTTACAGAACAAGAACTGGTTTAAAGATGCATAATTTGCTTAAAGATAGGGGGAAGGTGGACTACATACCCTATGAGAATGAATGTGATGGAGATGATGAATTTCCCCTAAGTTTGAGATCAATTTACAAAGAGACATTTGATCATCGACTATATTGTGCTTGGCCTAGTGATCAACAACTACCTAGAGTGTACGAGGTGTTTCAATTTTTAAGAGACAACTACATTATACGATCCTCCAATATTCATGGAGCAAATATAGGCATCTTTATTGTCAAAAATGTACATGTGGGATCTAAACATAGAAACAATTCAGAACAAACCACTAGGAGATTAATGCCATATTATGGTCCATCATATTACAGTGGTGAATGGAGAAGGATAGCAGAATATAAGCCTAGCATGTTAGCATATGGTCTAAATTTGAATATGTATACACATCGTCTCCAATTGGAAAGTGGAAAAGAAATTAATAGAGGTCATCTTATGTATATAGATGGACGTGCATACACACACAAAAATATTGCAGGATTTATAAATAGTCGTAAGGGAAGGGACCCTAATGTAAGACCAAATTGTCAATTTGTTGAGGTTATAAATGATAAAGATGGAGATATGGAAAGAGAGGTTGATATATTGATAATGGTTGAGGATATTAAGGACCTTACCATTGGGGATGAGTTATTGATTGATTACCCCTTCTTAAAATGCACTCCTGCGCAAAAGAAAAGGGAAGAACAAGGTCTCCCTAAGGATGTTCTTAAGGGTAGAAAACCAAAGAATAATAAATGAGTGTGGACTGATGTTTTATAAACTATGTTTTCAAAATTGTGTTTTATTTAAATTATTGTATAAAAAGGTAGTCTATAAAATAATGTTTCATTATTCAATTGATGTATATATGTTCATACAATTTTTATTTTTATTTTTTAAGCCATATTTGATTATATTTCTTTGAAATTGATACATTTACGATTTATCCAATTGTTGGAAAACATTAAATAATGCATGTGTTTGTTGATAGGTAGAAGATGTTGATGAAACACATACTAATACCCATGATCCAACTGGGTTATTAAGATTTGGACAGGATGATCCAAACCATCCTTTAAATAATACCAGGGTGAAAAGAGCAAGTTTGAAGAGATTTCTACCACCTGAGAAATTTGAAGAGCTGATGAGATATGCATACACTAAAGAGATGCCACCTAGCCTTAATGATGATGATCATGATAGGGAAAATGTAGTGCATGAAGAAGGATTGAATGAAATGCTTACATGTTTCTTTGGGGATGGAAACAATGATGCCAATAATGATCACATGGCTGATAGTAATGATGATAATAGGGGTAATTACCACCAACATAATGTTGATGATAACAACCTGAAAGACTCCATCAAGCAAGCAGCGAAGACACTCGTGTTCAAATTGGGTGCAAGTAGAACCTCACAACTGGCATGCACATTAATATTATTAGAAATCAAGTCACTATTTGGTTGGTCAAACAAAGGATTCACTACCCTACTGAAGTAAGTTGAAATCCATTTCTTACTTTGCATTGTCCGTTGGTGTACACAATTCATAAAAATTCATCGACTTCGTTTATATTTCTTTAAAGGGATTTTAAAACCATATATTGTATATAAACAGTCCTAGTATAGATTGACATATCAAACATGTTCATCATAAGCCAAACATTCAATTGATTTAATCTTTGGCAATGTTACAAGGCACTAAAAACTAAAATATTCCCTAAAGAGAATGCGTTGCCATCAACTTGCAGAGAGGCGCGTCTGTTGTGGGTTGAGTTGGGGATTGAATATATGAAAATTCATTCATGTAAAAATGATTGCATTTTATATAGAGATGAATATCAGAACACGGTAGAATGCCCTATTTGCAAAGATAAGAGATATCGTACAAATGTACAAGGTCCTATAGTTCCAAAGAAGGTTTTATGTCACATGCCAATTATACCTAGACTTCAACGAATGTTTTGTTGCAAGTCACTTGCACAATTGATGGACTAGCATGCAAAGAACAAGAGTAAAGATGGATTCATGTGAATTTCGGCTGACTCCAAAGCAATGAAACACATAGAGGAAAAATGGCCAAGAAAATTTAAAGATGAACCCTGTAGTATCAAGTTTGGTCTTGCAATTGATGGAGTGTACCCATTCTCTTTCTTGAGCTCAAATTATAGTGTTTGGATAGTCGGATTGATAGTATACAATATTCCCCCATGGATGAGTGTTAGAAAGGAGCACCTTATGCTAACTCTCATTGTTCCAGGAAAACATCAAGTTAAAAACATGGATGTTTATCTTGCGCCTTTTATTGATGAGATGCAACTACTATGGAAAGGCATAAAAATGTATGACATATCATGGCCTCCATCAAATAGGTCCTTCATGTTGTATGGTGTGCTATGTTGGACTATCCATGATTTTCCAAGACTTTGTGTTTGTTCTGGTAAGATAAAATATTTACGTATTTACACTCATAATTTATTTTCATCCCAACTTTCATACTTAGTTTTATACTATATTTTTGATGTTATTAACATTACTCATTGAATTGCAGGGCTTCAAACAAAAGGGATATTTGCATGTCCAAGATGTGCAAAAAAATTTCAAGAGTGGTATTCTAAAGATCTACATAAATTTATTTACGCAAACAATAGGGTTTTTCTACCACTAGATCATAGGTTTAGAAATTTCCAGAAGAATCAATTTGATGGAAAAGTTGAAAATAAAGGCCCTCCCATGATTATGGGTCTAGGTGATTGGATTAAGAAGTATGAAGATGCTAAATTGAAAGCTTGGGAGGATTGTTTTGATCAGGGTGATTCAATTGAAGAACCAAAACAAGTTGTAGTTCATATGCTAGAAGGAATGAAAAGGAAATCCATATTTTATGAGCTCCCTTTCTGGAAGGATCTATTAATATCTCACCTATTAGATCCTATGCACATCTTCAAAACTGTCCCAGATTCTATATTTCAACATATATCAGGCAAAGAGAAGGACACCTTGTCTTTGAGGAGAGATTGCTCTTTCACGTACCAAATTTGATAGAAAACATTTGTGGCCAAGTAGGGAAAATGAAACATATGCAGAAGCTCCATGGATTTTGAAAAAAAAGAGCTAGACCAACTAAAAAATGTCATTCATTCGATAAGGACACCTACTGGTTATGGGTTATCGTTGGCTAAAGCTTTTATAGTTGATGGACATATCACATGATTTAAAACACACGATTTTCATAATTTAATGAAGGTATTATATATCATCATTTAACATTTACTGGTAATGTTGATTAAGTACTAAATATATTTTGATATTTTGTTGTGTGAGAAAAAATTACTAATGACCTTTTCATAAATGTGTTTGATAGCAGATCATGCCATTGGAAATTAGGGGGATTCTTGTCTTATAGTTGACTTAAGGAATGCCATAATTCGATTTCCAACATTTACAAGGTATGTGGTTATATGAAATGTTCATGTGTGAGAGACATAGAGATATTATATTGCATTTTAATTTATGACTAAAGGTTCATACTAATTTACTATTCTTATATTAGGTGGGTGACCTCTAGGGAGATCCATGAATCTGAAGTGCCAAAGTGGAAGAAGGAAATTGAAAAAATTGTATGTGTATTTGAGAAGGAGCTCCCTACAAGTTTCATGGACGTACAAGTCCATTTACTTATACACCTAGTTGATGACATTGAATTGGCGGGTGTCATATCAACAAGGTGGATGTTTTTCTTTGAGAGGTATATGAAAACTCTTATAATATATGTCCCACAAAAGGTACATCCAGATGGTTGCATGGCTAAAGGGTATGTATTGAATGAAGCATTTTTCTTCCTGTGTGAATTACTTGGTAAGGATTTTGAAGATGGGCCATGCATCTGGGATGCAGAATGAGCATCCGATATTATTGATGGAGAAAAACCACAATCTAATGGTGTTGAAGTAGAAATTAGTAAGTAAATTCATGATCAGTGTGGTTATTTTTCTTGCAATCATTAATTTACTCTGTAATTTATTTGTCAAATTAACAACATGACATCTGGAGTTTTAAATAAACATGTTGACATGCAATAGGTGTAGACGAAAGTTCTATACTCAACAAGTTCATTCTATACCACATGGACTTTATGAACAAATGGATTGATCTGTATGATAAAAAGAGAGAAGAAGCATTAGAAGCAAGGAGAAAATTTAAGAGATCGAACCCAAAGAATACTCCACTTCCCATTGATCTACTTGGGGAATGGGGCAAAGATTGAACACTAGAATGGGTTACTAAACAAATTCAAAATCAAATAGAAGATGAAATCAACATGTCTAGAGGATGTGAAAGGAAGATACAATTGGAATTTTACAAAATGTTGTTTCCTTACAGTTTTCACACTACTAACTATTTTAATATTCATCATTATATTTGTTTTCACTAAAATAAATGGTCTTTCACAGGAGAGGAGATATCCAACAATGTGGGCATATGGTCGACATTATCGTGTAGAAAGTGTAGATGTAAAGAGGTGATCCTTCGATTGTGGCATCATGGTTGACTTCAAGCAATCCAGTCGATCAAGCTCAAAATATAAGAATATAATTGAAGGGAATCTACAATATGTTGGGAAAATACAAGAAATTATTGAGTTGGATTACCGCTCTTTTAAATGTTGTATTTTTAAGTGTAGATGGTATGAAGCATTTGAGAGGACACGAAGACATGATACCCATAGTGGATTGTTTTCTATAGATTCCTCATGCTTCCTACCGGAGGATAAGGAGCCTTATGTTCTACCAATTCATTGTGAGAAGGTATTTCTTTAACTCAAACAAGAAGTGGTAGTGATCATTAATCTATTAATTCATAGTTTATTGTGAATATATACATGTGTTTATTAATCAATAAAATTTCTATAACATACTTCTAATATATGTATTTTGCTCATGTGCAGGTATTTTTCTATGAAGATATTTTGGACCCGAAATGGATGTTTTTCATACATTAAGATCCAAGATTAAGGCATGTATTTGATGAAACATTAGTGAATACTGAGCAAAACAATGATGGCGAACAAAATGAGAGAGATGGATTAGAGAACATTGAAGAAATTGACATCCATGATGATGTTGAAGATGGTTATGTTCAGGCACAAGAAGACAACAATCCAGAGTTAGATGATGTTATGGAAGACAACAATATGGATGGTATAGAAAATGATGATCCAAATACATTTGCTAACAATATAGGTGGTGTACAGTCAAATTTCAATGATGATGAAGATGATGCAGGTCAAGATGAGGATGATGATAATATTAAATACTTGAAAGAACATATGAACATTGACAATGATACACTAGATGACATTGTAGTAGACAATAATGTTAATGACCAAGACTTCTAAATTTTTAGAATTATTTGCAATCCATGTTTTAAAAAGGATGATTCTTATGGCCCAAACTTTGAAATGCTTCAGTAATATTATTTGTGTTGATACAAATTACCTATTGCAATATCCTTAAATTGTCCAATCTTTGGTATGATTTTTTGGCAGAAAAAATTATGATTACTTGGATGCTTCTTCCATTCATTTTGTATCAACATATGTTCATGAAGACACCAAAGTTAATAAAATATTAGAGCACATAACTCACAATTATTTAAATAGACAACTTTTCTAACTTTATTATCTTTAAATAGTTTCCATTTTTATGTTGAACATAATTTTGAACATGTAACTGAAAACATCCACACTAAATGCTTTACTGTATCAACATATTCATTCACATAAGCATAGTATTGAGGATCAATAACTGATATTCATTCAAATATAAGAAGAAATAAGTATGGCAAACATAAGAAAAAATACATAATGTGTAACAACCTATCTAGTCTATAGTTTAAAAAAATTCAACTGTCAACTAACTTTTAGTTGAATTGCAACTAACTTGTTTTCAAAACTAGGGTTTCCAAATTGTTTCCAACTAATTCAAACATGCAACTACCTTTTGAATTTTCAGTTTCAGTTGACATGTAACATCTAACTGTTTTCCACCAACTGTTCATGGTAGATCATTAACTAAATAACTAGAAAACTAGGGTTTTTCCTTTGTAGTTAGACGATAAAGAAAATCAATTATGATGTTGTTACAATATACAACTCATCAACTAACTTTTAAACTACCAATTCCAACTTAAAGGAAAACTATTAAATGTAAACATATACAGAAAATTACATAAAGTTAATAATTAATTTTCTTTGCTTCTAGAAAATAATGAACAAATACTACAACTAATAAACAAATGTAACAGTTGTCTTTCCAGGCTTTAAGAAATGGAAACAACTGCCAGCTTCCATCCAGCTATAAATTACTAACTAAACCATCAAGGGTTCCCATTAAACCAATTAATGAATAGAGGAAAAGAAATATCTTCTTTGTATTCATTTACCAAATTTAGACCTTTCAATTTAGCAGAATGATTCAAATAACTATTTAGCTGCAGAATCTTTCAACGAACATTTAACATAAAAGAATAACATTCATTGCATAAATGAAAGTAAACCTTAATGAGCATTGCATGTACCTAGATTTACGAGTGAGAAAGGATTACATTTGACATCATCTTCATGCTATTATACTTGGGATTCTTTATCAAGGAGGGAAAGAGAATTATCATCAGGGGCTTTACCGCCCAACCAAGACCTACTGGTCTCCCGAGTTTCTTCAACTGAAGAACCCACCCTTCTCGAGGGTAATCAACATGGATCAAATTATCATCATGCCTCTAAGCTTGGTGTCAAGGACCTATACCTCCTGATCGACCTTACTAAGGGTACCTCCCAACTAGAAAGGTCACTCTGATCAGTGGTATATATGGCACTTGATAGCTGAAAGATGTTGAATCTAGCATCGTACCTTGGCCAAGGATTTTTAATATTATTGGCACTCCTATGCCTATATCTCTAGCACTCCTGTGTCGTTAGCATTCTCACCCTTGCTCGACATGACAACTCTCAGATCAAGATCTAATTTTATAATAGCAATTTAATTACCATTTCTTCTTAGTAAGCCATGTCATAAGAGCTCCTAAGAGCATGAAGAAAAATAAGCCATGTTAGGTTCGATAGGGAGATTGACAAATTATTTATTTAACTTTCCAAGATTCCACTATTGAAAGGCTAATTCCTATTACAACCCAGTAGTCTCTTATTTATTAACTAACTTGAATTTAGATTGGGTAAGAAGAAGAGACACATAATCCATTTCTAGTGCCTCAGACAAAAAATCTAGATGGTAAATTTGGACCCATAAATTGACAGGGTTTTAACCAATTCATAAATCAATGAAAAACTGAAAAGAGGGTCGACAAAGATGACTTAGGATCAATGCAAGAAACAAGGTAACCACTGGAAATGTCAACAAGGAACCCAAAGCATCTACAATGTTTCCATGATATATGATAATGAAAACTTGCAACAAGTCTGATACACAAAAAGAAATACGGTTTCATGCTAGAAATTAAATTCTAGATTGATTTGCAACACCGAAATAATAGCAAAAAAATGATTCCATGATTTCAGTACTTGGATGATACAACTCGTTACTTTCTTGTCTGAAGATAACGAACTCAAACTTGATGGTATGCCAAACTCAAATACCACGGCATTAGCTCCGGATAAGCAATGAAACCCCAATCTCTGGCTCCATAAGAAAAGATCTTCAGTTAATAAACTTAAGAATTTTCCACAGAGAAGGTAAAGGACGGAAAGAGGAGAGAGCCCGGTTACAAAGATGATTGGAAAAGAGAGAGAGAGCCAGACATACGAATGAGTGAAGTACATAGGCTAGAAAATTATGGAAGAAGAGTTGAGCTATTATAGCAATAGAGAAATACCATAGAATATCCAAAACAAGGCTCCGACCATCAGAGAAAAGATATTACGAGAAAAACCACGATGAAAAACTAAAAGAATGAAGGCACATTTTCCTTAAGAGAGTTTGAATCCTCCCCCGCCGTTTCAAGAAACCTTCCATCAAGATTGTAAATCTCGCGGTTGCACGACTTCTTCTTGGCTGTTTCCCTCCAGAGAATTCGAAGAAACAAAAGACAAGAAAAATTTCCCTTTCAAACTCCGACAACTCTCTTTTAATCATTTTAATTTTTTGGTTCCAAAGCCATTTCATATATATTTTCATTTTTTATCAATGGCCTTAGACTTATATCCATTATTATTAATTTAATATTAATTAGCCATTACATAAATTATATAAGTATGACAAGAATTGTTTCACTCAACCCTCAAGAGAATATTTATTAATAAATATTTTAATTATATCAATAATTTTGATTTGATATTTAATAACCATTTGCAATCTCCTTAAAAGGTGATCATCGATATATATATATATCTATAAAATTGACTTGTATAACGTTAATTATATTTAATTACTTTTGTCCAAGTTACGACTTCGATACTTGTCATACACTGACTCGAGGTAGACGATAAAATAGATCCATTGTTAACTATGTCCTCTCCCTGATGATATTTCCCTTTCTCCCGTTGCGATGACAATCCTGCATCCACTGACAAGGATTATGGTTAGATCATTCTCAATGGCTAAATAATATGCATTTAAATTTAATCTCATGATCTCATTCAACTTCACATGAACAATAAATTCACTTGCAAAATAAAGAGTTCGCTAATATTACAATTACGACAAAAGGAACAACTATTGCATTCTCAATGTCATAATCACATGAAAGCAGTTGTTTGCAACTAACATTGCATTCGAAACACATAACCAAACATATAGTCTCAATGTAAGGGATGTGACAAAATGATAACATAGTCACGGAGAATCTCTAATAATAAGATGTTCTATTTAATTCATAAGCTCAAAATAATCACACAGTAACAACAAATATGCCCTAATAAATCTTATGAATTTAAATAACTTGAAGAAACCACTTTGGAGACAACATAGTAATAGATAAGCATGAAATTTAACACAACAATTGAACATGAAAATAGATTACCAATTATGAGCAATCTTCTCCATTATGTTATTTCAAATATATATACATTTATAGCAGAAGTCTTTGATATGATATGGATGGGTGCAATGTGCAATTTATCTTCTTACTAATGCCTACTATAAGGGAAATGAAAATGGAATATGATATGATGATCCTCTCAAAATTGGCCTTGGTTTCCTATTCATTCAAATATAAGAAGAAATAATTATGGAAAACATAAGAAAAAATATAGAATGATAACACATTCATGGAGAATCTCTGATAATAAGATGTTCTATTTCATTCATAAGCTCGAAATAATCACACAGTAACAACAAATGTGCCCTAATAAATCTTATGAATTTAAATAACTTGAAGAAACCACTTTGGAGACAACACAATAATAGATAAGCATGAAATTTAACATAGCAATTGAACACCAAAATATATTACCAATTATGAGCAATCTTGTCCATTATGTTGTTTCAAATATATATACATTTATAGGATAAGTCTTTGATATGATATGGATGGGTGGAATGTGCAATCTATCTTCTAACTAATGCCTACTATAATGGAAATGAAAATGGAATATGATATGATGATCCTCTCAAAATTGGCCTTGGTTTCCTATTTATATAGGAAGCAACAAGCTTCAAGCCTTTTACAAAAATAGACGACCCTTCAAAACTACTTCTTTTACTAACAACTAATTAATTTGAATAATTGAATAAATAACAAGGCTTAAGACACTTTATACATATGTTTCCTTCAACTGAGCACAGTCTTAGGAAAATTCACTTGCTTTTGAGGGCGCGGTATTTAGTCGTATTAGTATTAATGCCAATTCTTCGCCAGATAGTTTCCCAACAAGCTCAAATCCTTGAAATTAATTTTGAAGCATGTGTGAGGGAATTTATTGTTGTAAATTGTAATGATGTCATGATTACCATACTACCACCATCTTTTATTATACCCATTGTGGTATGGCAGTGTTTTCCCTTTCCATTCTGATGTTTACCTCACTACCACCTTGCTCAAGACTTCTTGTTGCAGGGTTGCGTGTACACCGCTCTACCGCATATGTTGCTCACCCTCCTAGTGGTACAGTGGTGTATGCTTTATCTTCTTGTTGTTTACCACCTTACCGCACTCCTTTGAATTGCCTCATGTAGTACTGCAGTGTCCACTTATCTTCCATTCTTACCGCTCTAACGCCTTTCTCAAGACTCCTTGCTGTAGGGTTGTGATGTACACTGCTCTATCGCATATGTTACTCACCCTCCCAGTGGTAGAGTGGTGTATGCTTTATCTTCTTATTGTTTACCACCTTACCGCACTCCTTTGAATCACCTTATGTAGGATGGAAAAACGTAAGTCAGTTGAAAAATATTATGGACTAACTATAGGGAGATTTAAATGATTAACCATACATGATGACTGACTAACTTAGAACTTAGGGTCGGTACAAAGAATGATTTTAATGGCTTAACTCATGACTTAAACAACCATAACTGGATGTAGTAGGTCAACACGAAATTATTGTAGGGACTTCACTTCATTGTAATTGCTATGGAAATTTTATCTCCTAAGGCTCTAGCAATGCCGTCCTGCATGCCCGAATTCGTATGCTAGGCCACCATTAAAATTTGAGCTCAAACTGCACTTCATTAATGCTCGTACTTATTAAAAAGCCCTTATTTTATTTTATTTAATTCATTTGTAATTTGTAAAAAATAATTTCAAATAATCTCATATATATTATTTTCAAATAAAATTATAATGTAAAATAAATAATGTACATTATAATTCCCAATTACCGGAAAAAAAATTCTCATAATTAAACAATTTAAAAATAAAATTAAAAACTCAACTAATATACTGAGAATGGGAATTATAATGTACATTCTTTTTGCATATACATATTGTTTTTGTTTAGTATTTAATTTTGTTTTTAATTGAAACAATGCAAATAATAAAAAAGGAGGCAACAAAGGTTGCCAAAAGAGAGAAAAATATTACCACCAAGCTAACAACCAACAATACAATCACTTACAACCACCAAAAATAGTAGGAGATTGTATTAATCAAAATTCAAAAAATTACAGATCATCTGCCAATTCAAGAATATAAATGAAACCCTAATTTTGAGCCTCACCAGAGGCCAAGACAACCACCAAAACATCACCAAAAAAGTAAATGAACCCAGCACCAAGACAACCCAAATTTTGAGCCACCACCACTAGGAGCCACCGAACCACCACTAGGAGCCATCGATGATCGTAGAAGCCAAAAAAAACCAGCACCATCCCACCACAAGCTTGAGGTCATGGGAAGCCATTGGGATGGGCGAAGTCATTGAATTTAAACACCCACTCCACACCCTCAATCTCCACCAGTTGAAGAGATTTTTTCAAATACTCCACCCCAACCGCAACCACCATTTGATGCTTGACCAGCGCCATTCCTTTTAGCTCCAATAGAAGTAGAAAAAAATGGACCACCACACTAGGAGTTTTGAGCATTTCCAAGTATTTCAGATGCGGCACCCTAGAGCCAAGAATAGAGGCCAAAATAACCTCATCCATGCTGACCAAGAGATTAGGATTGAATAACTTCCTCATCATTTCCCGAACTGGGTTTTTGGGGGTGTTTTGATCAAGCAAAGATGCCAAAAAATGAGAGACTATGTGGGAATTAACTCGAACCATTTCACTATAGGCCACATGCTCTCGACCCAAAACCATTTTCACCGCGGCCACATTCAAGTGATCAAACTTCAAAAGAATCCATTTGAGCCTCTAGTCCGTGAGTTTTTTGAAACCTCTCTGACTCACATAGTAATCTAGGAAAATCAGAGTGTTGTTCCCAAAGGTGGATAGCTCCTCAATCGATTTAAACATTGCATACTTCGTGTCCTTCTCCATTATTCTTTCTCACCCAAGCACAGCCTCTGGAACAAAAACTCTAGCAAATGCAGAATGCGGAGATCACCACCTTCGCTGGATTAAAATGAATACCACCCTTTCATGGCATTTATTTTAATGCCATCCTTTCATTGCATTCATTTTAATGCGTGTGTGCCACCCTTTGAGTTGTTGAAAAGTCTTGTCGAGACTACCAACCAGGAATGTCGTACCCCTTGGTATAAATGAGGGTGACGTTCAATGTGTTTTTGTTTAGTATTTAATTAATTATAAGGATTTGTATTATTTTTTATTTTCTTTTCCATTTTAAACTTTAGAATTAGTAAGTATAATTTTTATTTATATTAGGTATTTAAATAGTTTTAAAATTTTAAAAAAACTCAACTAATATTATCTAAAAAAGTTTATAATTACTAAATGTTCAATTTACCTGTTCAAAATTTAAAATGGAAAAGAAAATAAAAAGAAGAAAAATCCTTATAATTAAATACCAGAAAAACAGTACAATCCTTATAATTAAATACTTAAAAAAAAGCAATATGTATATGCATAGAGTATTTTGTTAACCAAGTGGATTGTAAATTTATACCAAGCAAGGAGTAAAATGATAGAATAGTCAATTTAATAGAATAAAAAGTAATTTCGTCTAGTGCTTGGTAATTTAGGGCTCACAAAACAAATAATATTTACATGCCTATAAAAAAGTAGAATAAAAAATACTTTAACCGCACGCAGAAATAAATTATATGCAATCTGTATAGGATATTATGCGTAAAGTATTATTATAATGTGATAAAATCAAGAAAAGGGTATCAATGGATCAAACAGTTTCAAGGGTCAGCAATCTGATATCAACCATTGATTGGTAGTTTCATGTTTGTCTTCAAATAGGATACACCTTTGACATAAAATATATAGTGCCATCCTGATATATAACACCAACTTTTTCAAAAAATTAGAGATAAATACATTAAATCCTTAATTAACCCTCAACCCTCTACCCTCTACCCTCAACCCTAGTTAAACCCTAATCCCCATGATTAACCCCTATACCCTCTACCGACCTATACAATATTAGACCCTCAACCCTAATCCGTCAACCATATACCCTCTACCCTCTACCCTCTACCCTCAACCTTAAACCCTAATCCTTGAACCATATTATACCCTCTACCCTCGACTCTAATCCCTCAAACCTAATCCCTCAACCCTAGTTAAACCCTTAAACCCAATTACTAAACTCTCTACCCTAATCCCCAAACCCTCAACCCTTAATCCCTCAACCCTTAATTAACCCTCAACCCTCTACCCTCTACCCTCTACCCTCTACCCTCAACCCTAGTTAAACCCTAATCCGGCCTCAACCCCTATACCCTTTACCCTATACATTGGACCCTCAACCCAAGTAATCCCTCAACCTACATATATATACCCTCAACCTTAAACCCTCAACCCTCAACCCTTAAACCCTCTTATACCCTCTACGTCCCTCTGATCTACCCTATACATTAAACCCTCAACCCTTAATTCTCAATCCTCAATCCTAGTTAATCCCTCAACCCTCAACCCTTAAACCCTCAAGTACCTTCAACCCCTATACCCACCACCCTCTACATTGGAACCTTAACGTCCCTAATATTTTACCTTCAACCATATTATACCCTCAAACATCCTAGCTATACCCTAAACCCTCTACCCTCAACCCTTAACGTACCTCAACCCTAAACCCTTAAACCTTACATATACTTTGGACCCTAATCCTTGAACCATATACTGGCCTCTAGTACCCTTGACCCTAATCCCTCAACTCTAGTTAAACCCTTAAACCCAATTACTAAACTTCTACCCTAATCCCTCAACCCTAGTCAACCCTTAATCCCTCAACCCTTAATTAACCCTCAACCCTCTACCCTCTACCCTCAGCCCTAGTTAAACCCTAATCCGACCTCAATCCCTATACCCTCTACCCTATACATTGGACCCTCAACCCTAGTAATCCCTAAACTTGCATATATATACCCTCAACCCTCTACCCTCAACCTTAAACCCTCAAGCCTCAACCCTTAAACCCTCTTATACCCTCTACGTCCCTCTGATCTACCCTATACATTAAACCCTCAACCCTCAATTCTCAACCCTCAACCCTAATTAATCCCTCAACCCTCAACCCTTAAACCCTCAAGTACCCTCAACCCCTATACCCACTACCCTCTACATTGGAACCTCAACATCCCTAATATTCTACCTTCAACATATTATACCCTCAAACTTCCTAGATATACCCTTAACCCTTAACGTCCCTCAACCGTAAACCCTTAAACCCTATATATAATTTGGACCCTAAACCCTAATCCTTGAACAATTTACTGGCCTCTAGCACCCTCGACCCTAATCCCTCAACCCTAGTTAAACCTGTAATCCCAATTACTAAACTCTCTACCCTAATCCCTCAACACTAGTCAACCCTTAATCCCTCAACCCTTAATTAAACCTCAACCCTCAACCCTCTACCCTCTACCCTAGTTAAACCCTGATCCGGCCTCAACCCCTATACCCTCTACCTTACACATTGGACCCTCAACCCTAGTAATCCCTCAACCTACATATATATACCCTTAACCCTCAAGCATCAACCCTTAAACCCTCTTATACCCTCTACGTCCCTCTAATCTACCCTATACATTTAACCCTCAACCCTCAATTCTCAATCCTCAACCCTAGTTAATCCCTCAACCCTCAACCCTCAACCCTTAAACCCTCAAGTACCCTCAACCCCTATACCCACTACCCTCTACATTGGAACCTCAATGTCCCTATTAATATTTGACCTTCAACCATATTATACCCTCAAACATCCTAGCTATACCCTAAACCCTCTACCCTCAACCCTTAATGTCCCTCAACCCTAAACCCTAATCCTCTAACCATATACCCTCTAGTACCCTCGACCCTAATCCCTCAACCCTAGTTAAACCCTTAAACCAAATTACTAAACTCTCTACTCTAATCCCTCAACCCTAGTCAACCCTTAATCCCTCAAACCTCAACCCTCAACCCCTATACCCTCTACCCTATACATTGGACCCTCAACCCTAGTAATCCCTCAATCTACATATATATACCCTCTACCCTCAACCCTTAAACCCTCTTATACCCTCTACGTCCCTCTGATCTATTTTATACATTAAACCCTCAACCCTCAATTATCAACCCTCAACCCTAGTTAATCCCTCAACCCTCAACCCTTAAACCCTCAAGTACCCTCAACTCCTATACCCACTACCCTCTACATTGGAACCTCAACATCCCTATTAATATTCTATCTTCAACCATATTATACCCACAAACATCCTAGCTATACCCTAAACCCTCTACCCTCAACCATTAATGTCCCTCAACCCTAAACCCTTAAACCCTATATATACTTTGGACCCTAAACCCTAATCCTTGAACCATATACCCTCTAGTACCCTCTAGTACCCTCGACCCTAATCCCTCAACTCTAGTTAAACCCTTAAACCCAATTACTAAACTCTCTACCCTAATCCCTCAACCCTAGTCAACCCTTAATCCCTTAACCCTTAATTAACCCTCTACCCTAGTTAAACCCTAATCTGGCCTCAACCCCTATACCCTCTCCCCTATACATTGGACCCTCAACCCTAGTAATCCCTCAACCTACATATATATACCCTCAACCCTCTACCCTCAACCTTAAACCCTCAAGCCTCAACCCTTAAACCCTCTTATACCCTCTACGTCCCTCTAATCTACCTTATACATTAAACCCTTAACCCTCAATTCTCAACCCTTAACCCTAGTTAATCCATCAACCCTCAACCCTTAAACCCTCAAGTACCCTCAACCCCTATACCCTCTACCCTCTACATTGGAACCTCAACGTCCCTAATATTCGACCTTCAACCATATTATACCATCAAACATCCTAGCTATACCCTAAACCCTCTACCCTCAACCCTTAACATCCATCAACCCTAAACCCTTAAACCCTATATATACTTTGGACCCTAAAGCCTAATTCTTGAACCATATACCCTCTAGTACCCTCGACCCTAATCCCTCAACCCTAGTTAAACCCTTAAACCCAATTAATAAACTCTCTACCCTAATCCCTCAACCCTCAACCCTTAATTAATGTTCAACCCTCTACCCTCTACCCTCTACCCTCAACCCTAGTTAAACCCTAATCTGACCTCAACCCGTACACCCTCTACCCTATACATTGGACACTCAACCCTAGTAATCCCTCAACTTGCATATATATACCCTCAACCCGCTACCCTCAACCTTAAACCCTCAAGCCTCAACCTTTAAACCCTCTTATACCCTCTATGTCCCTCTGATCTACCCTATACATTAAACCCTCAACCCTCAATTCTCAATCCTCAACCCTAGTTAATACCTCAACCCTCAACACTTAAACCCTCAAGTACCCTCAACCCTCAACCCTCTACCCTCTACATTGGAACCTCAACGTCCCTAATATTCGACCTTCAACCATATTATACCCTCAAATGTCCTAGCTATACCCTAAACCCTCTACCCTCAACCCTTAACGTCCCTTAACCCTAAACCCTTAAACCCTATATATACTTTGGAACATAAACCCTAATCCTTGAACCGTATACCCTCTTGTACCCTCGAACCTAATCCCTCAACCCTAGTTAAACCCTTAAACCCAATTACTAAACTATCTACCCTAATCCCTCAACCCTCAACCTTTAATCCATCAACCCTTAATTAACCCTCAACACTCTACCCTCTACCCTAGTCAAACCTTAATCCCTCAACCCTTATACCCTATACCCTATACAATATTGGACCCTCAACCCTAATCCCTCAATGTACGTACCATATACATACCCTCAACCCATATAGTTGCACCCTCTATCCTATACATGATTGGACATTGAACCCTAATCCCTCAACCATATACCGGCCTCAACCCTCTACCCTCAACCTTAAATCCTCAACCCTCAACCCTCAACCCTTAATCCCTCAACCCTCAACCCTTAAACCCTAAACCCTAGTAAACCCCTATACCCTCTACCCTCTAATTGGAACCTCAACCCTAATCGACCTTCAACCATATACCCTCAAACATCCTAGCTATACACTAAACCCTCTACCCTCAACCCTTAACATCCCTCAACCCTAAACCCTTAAATCCTAAAGTGACCTTAAACCTTCTACCCTCTACCCTCTACCCTAATCCCTCAATAGGCCTATACCCTCAACCCAATACCCTAAACCCTAAACTGTTAAACCCTCTACGTCCCTCTACCCTCAACCCTAATCCCTCAACCCTTAAACCCAAGTAAATTACTCTCAACCCTTAATCCTGTTAGAAGTGAAAAATATCACATTTTTCAATAGCCTCCACCCACCTATCCTCCACATTTCATAGAAATTCATCACATTTTAATTTTATGATCAACACAAATTGTTGAAATTTGTGTGACAAGATCGATTTTGTAGCTCACATTGCCAAATTGACACACCCATAAATGAGTTTGAGACTCCATAATCTTTCCCCATTCCTAAATAAAAATTATCACTATCGGCCTAACAATGCCTCATCGGTGGAGCCCCCATCATATCCTTGCCGATGGACCGATGAAAGTAGTTCATAACCTAGTATCAGTGTAACAATACCCTATTGGGCTAACTCCTAATGCGTTCTCCTCGATAGACCGATAGAGTAAAAAAAAGTAAGCACATCATTGTAACTCATGAACATCAGTGGAAAGAATGTTTTCTTTCCCCCAATGGCCTGATATAATCATATATTATCAATAATTAAAATATATCGAGGGAATTAATGTGTATCAGGGTAATATATTATGGCATTCTGCCGATAGACCAAAGGAAAGTTGTTCACTAATGGAGAAGGTGGCTATCGATGGAATAAGGATTGCAATCTCACTGATACGATGATGATGATTGTAGTAAATAATGTGACATCTCAAGGAATCATTGAGATATTTAGAAATAAATGCTTCCCTCCGATGACAAGATTGAAATGGGTGGTGTATTTATGAGCCAAAATTGAAGCACAAGTTGATCGCATAATTGTTGCACAGTCTGGAAGATTTCATTGAGGACAAAAGTAGAAAGGAAAAGCTAGGAGTTCTTACATAGCAAAAACCAGTGGAGGTGAGACCCAAGTAAGTACACCAATCCCAGCTGACAAGTTGTATTTTTTCAAAATATTAAGAATTCAAACAATGGAGGAAAACACAACAAAACCCAAAGCTAAGAAACAAAAAACTAAGAAGAGACCCCTAAATCAAGACCTGATAGATCAATGCCCTGGGTCGAGACCAAGACCCAAGGGGAGTGCTCTAACGAATCCTTCAATGGATAGATTATTAGATAAACATAAGGGCTTGGGAGATATTTGGACACCACAACGCAGGTATGAACTCTTCATGTATCATTATAAAAAACAATTTAGGTTTCAACCAGTCTGCAACCCATGGAGGTTGAGCTTGGGAAAACTTGTGGTGCCCAATGTGTTCGTAAATGTATAACTAATTAAAGCTTTGGATAGAAGATATGACCCCAAGAGGAGAACTATTCAATCACATAATGGGGCTGACGTGCTTGTTAATTATGAGGATTTAATTTCTAATGTGTTTCATTTGGAGTGTCCTATGAACTTTCCATTCACGGTTAGAGACCTCTTGACAGAGTATCACCGTATGGATACCAGCTACAAACGATGGAAACTACCCTTGCATAGGCCCAAAAATGAAGGAGGCCAACTTAGGAGGTTTTCGAGCAATGAAAACCCTCCTTTTCATGAGGACTTGTTTGAAGAATATTTCTGATACACTTATTATTCAACTGGTCAGGTCTTGGGGGTAGAGGTCCCACCTTTCATGTTTATTGCCCCAATGGTCTTAGCTATAGACATACAAAGCACTAATGCCAGATCATTCAATTATGCTAGATACTTGGCCAATGACCTAAACTAGGAGCTTGAAAACATTAAAACCAACAGTGAATATATTCATTTCAAACATTATTCTCTGTTCATGCATTTGCTCATGCACGAGGGACATGTTAGAAGGGTTTGGAGTGAATAATTAAGAATAAGAGATACATATGGAAATAGAAACCTCAAACCTATATAGATGTGGAATTCATTGTGGGATAGTTGATTTGGTAGATCTCATTATCTTTATTTTGAGGAGTTTTTTGTGAAACCATTGATGAAGTTGGTGGGATATCTGCGTGACTATAACTTATCCCCAAAAGTAAAAAATTTTCTAAGACCAAAGTAAAATGACCCAAGGAAGAAGGTGAATCATAACTGGAGAGACTGGTATGTTTTTCTTGATTGCATAGTGATCAGGGTTTATGGGTTTGAAGGAAATCCACACTTGCTGCCATGCGTAGTTCCTGATAGAATTGGCTACTTATAAATTGTGAGGAAATTGGAAAAATATGATGCTAAAAACCTCAAAGGACACAAAAAAAAATCAATTATGCCCAACACTTTATGTTTTGGAGACTTTATAGTGGTTGCAAATGAGGGATATGAGGAAATTGATGCTAAATTATCACAATATAACCTCCCTCTAGGAAATAAAAGGGAGAAATTTGATACAAAATGATTTATTCACAAAGCAGGGGTATCACAAGGGTTATCAAGATATGAGCATGTGTTCTTAGATGAAGATGTGATTAGACACCATGATGAAGCCTCTACCATTGACAAAATGACTGCATATAATAGGGTTATGCTCGTAGAGGAATGGAAAAGAAGAAATGTCCCATCTTATTCAAGGGAATTTGGTGAAATACATGATCCTCTAGCAAGGATTGAACAACTCATTGATCATGTGAATGAATTGGTAAAGGATGTGCCTTCATTTGTCTTTGATGCCACTAATGCAACCTATTCAGGAGTGCAGGCTGAAGATATAAGGCCCTTAGATTATATTCCTTCACAACCAACTCCTGAGGTGAGTTTTTATGTAGATACTGATATAAGTGAAGATGAGGAGAGTGATGAGGAAGATGAGAAAGTACAAAAAATAAGTGCTCCTATAATTGCACAGTATGAGCCTCCTCAGGAACACAATATTGTAATGTTTGAAGCATCAGATGAATTATCTGATGATGTTAGGGTCAAGGCTAGACATGAGTTCATTTTTTATAAAGATTTTGTTAAGTCTTATGAGTTTAAATATTTTGTTTATGAATATAAAGGAAAGAAAATGAGACAAAATATGCAGGATGTCACTCCTGAACGAGAGGTTGTTGCTTTGAAAGAATTGAAAAAATAAATAGATAAAGAGATGGAGTCCATCACTCCTAAGAGAGGGAGAGAGTTACTTCAGGAAGCTGGAGTATTGTTTTTTCTCGAGTGGGAAATAAGCTTTGCAATTGTGTTTGATAGTTTCAAAAAGAGAGGGGACAAAACAATGAACTTAAAAGAGGAAGCAAGTGATAAGATGTATTCAAGATTTGGATACAATCCAAATGAGGCCACCTTTCTTATTTGGTCACTGTACCCCATGAAAAAAGACCTGTTGTGATTGATAACCCAAACCAAATGATTGGACATCTCTTGGTCCAAAGAGTAGGGGATACCAATCCCATGGAGATAGTAGAATTGAATGTCAATGTGGAAAAATTCAGCAAAGCACAGATTGATAAGCTAGTTAAAGAAAATGACAGGTTGAAGAAGGAATTAGCACATCAAAGAGAAAGATAATCTTCCTCTTCCACACCAGAGTTGTATTCCCCATGGCTGGAAAAGGATAAGAGATTATTGGATACAAGGGCTGATACAACTTATTGGAAAAATTTCCACTTGAAATCTCAGGAAAAATATAAACAATTGGAGAAAGAAGTCAAAACCATCAAGTATAATACTGCATCTGAAATGATCAAGGGGAGATTCAATAAGATGATGAAATGTGTTGATGAATATTGGAGACAATTTAAGCAGGTATACTCAACAATAGAGGAGAATGAACAAATAGAGGGGAGAATAATTGAAAAGAGAGAGGAGCTTCGAGACAAGCAAATCCTAAGAGGATAAATAATGCAAACACATAAAAAATTTGGTAGAATCACACAATGGATATCATAACAAGCTCATGGAAGATCTCAAATAATTCAATTCGACTCCAACACTTTATGATGATATGGGAAATCCTCGAGAGTATAATGATTGAAAGGAAGAGTTCAATGCACTTCTGACTGCTGCACTACATGAAATCAATGATGAGGACATAATTTTGCAAAATACTCACAAGTAGCTCGAGAAGATGATGTATAGGGAATATGATATGAGGGAAGTGATATCCAATACAGATACTTGTGCTCAACAAGAGTAAATTCATCACCTCTTTGCATTTAATTTGTTCCTTAACCAAACTATGGATATACCAAACACAACAAGACAACCATCAGGATGAAAGGAGTCAACCGACAACATGAGCACCCTATCATGGAGTAGAAGCTTTGAACAGATCTTAGGTGGTCACGAGCTTCTACTTGGAGATTAACGGATTGGTGCATTCATTTGCTGCAATATTTAGTTTTCTTAATTATGTTTAGTTATCAAACGACATGACTTTTTGTAACGGGTCTGTAGCTTGTTGCCTCTCATATATATATAAGAGAGACTAAGACCCGAATAGATCATCATCATATCATTTCCATTTAGGGTAGGAATTAGTAAGAAGATAGATTGCACCAATTCGCCCATCCATCTCATATCATAAACTATTGTTATAATGCATATTATTCAAAGATAAATATAATGGAGAAGGTTATGCATATAATTGTTAATTTGTTTTCAAGTGCTCAACTTTTGTGTGGATTTATATGCTTATATTTTATTTGGTTGTCTCTGAAGTGGTTGTTTATGTTATTCAAATTGAGTGTGTGAAAATACATTTAATTTTTCAATACACATTTGCTATAATTATGTGATGTTGTTGACTAGTTTCGATGTGCAGAAGAATTAAAGTTCCTTTTAAGAAATCAAATTTGATAGGTTCCTGTTTGGATTAAATTCCTTTTGAATAGATTGTCTTAATTGGTTTCCTTTCACAACTTCACAGTAGCATGAGGGGATATCACTAAGATTACTAAGAAGAGCCCAAATAACTGACATAATTGGATGTTTGCAAAAGGTGCAAACATTTAGAGTGCCCAACTGTTCGAGTTAAGTTGAAGAGTGAATCTACCCATATTAAAAAAGCCTATCTCCAAAACCATCATTCACCCCTCCACTATGTCCATCCAATAGAAGTAGGAACTAGTCATAATTAGATAATGCATACAAAATACAACTCACAAACTTGAATTCTCAATTACTCTCATTAGAAACTAGTCACTAAAAATTTGTATCTACTCCACCTTCACATGTCTTAGTGAGTAGATTTCTCAATTCAGGAACCATATTTACCTGTAAATCTACCTTATTATTTAGGTATACCCGCCTAGGTCTGGAAGAACCTGAAGAGTAGAAGGTAATCAGTCTTGTTTACCTTGTTCATGGGACAAAGGTGTATTAAGGGATTGGCACCCCATTATGGTTTAAAACCTGCGCTTTTGAGACCTAACAAATCCCTCAACCCTTAAACCCTCAAGTACCCTCTACCCTCAACCCTCAAGTACCCTTAAACGCTAATCCCTCATTAACCCCTATACCCTCTACGCTATACATTAGACCCTAAGCCCTAATCCTTGAACCATATACATCCCTCAAACCTCTACCCTATACATTAAACCGCCCTTAACCCTCAATTCTCAACCCTTAACCCTTAATCCCTCAACCCTCAACCCTTAATCTGCATAAAGTACTGTGGTAAAGGAAAAATTTGCTTTGTTTATGATAATCTGGAGGAATAAATGGGGAATGTTGGTGACAATACGGATCTTGTCACAAAAATTGTTGCATTTCATGTTAAATACAATGAAAAATCAAAGGCAGTAGATCTTTTGATGCATGTGAAATGTAGGCAAGCAATTGAAGGCTAGTGAATATTGGGGAAGGATTTTTTGTTCTAACACCCTTAATCCCTACTAGATTAGAACAATTAGGTGCTAAATTAGGTGCTACATCAGGCGTTAAATTAGGTGCCGAAAAGGCTCTAAAGCAAGCGCTAGAATAGGCACTAATATGGGCGCTAACATAGACGTTAATTTGGTTGCTAATTTAGGTGCTAATCTAGATGTTACAATGGGCGTAGTTCCTTGGTGCTAATCTTGGTGTTAATCTAGGCTTTAATAAGGGCGTTACAGTGGGAGTTAATAGTGGCGCTAACTGCGGCATTAATGTCGACGAAAATTGGCGCCGGATTTAGTGTCGGCTTGTTTTGGTCAACGCAAAAAATGCCAGAAATAGCGCCATCCCAAAAAATAACGCTGAATTTTCCCAAAAAATGGAGAAAAATACATTAAAATAGTGGGTGGAAGCAAAAAATAGAGCAAAAAAGGGAGCTAATCATAGGGATTTGTTGTAGTGTCACAAAGGGAATTTATGGTTACAAAGAATGGGAGCTTATAGGACTAGTAATGAGGTTTCAAGAAGTTTGAGGACTGGTTAAAACCTTTGTTCTAATTTCAAAACAATGGTATGAAAATAATCTTTAATCATCAAATATGGTGGTTTGGGTGATGCTTCAATCCTATTCTAGCACATATTTATAAAGAAATAACAAAATATTAAGGGTTTGAAAGGAATCCTAATTCTAAAAACCTAAGGATAGTTGTAACAATCGTTGATGCTTTAGATAGAAAAACTCCCAAAACTTATCTTTGCTTAACAAAGTGTGACCTACAGTGCTGTAGAACAAGTGTAATCTTCAAAGGTAACCCTTAGATTTTCAAACTGAAATCTTCATACTTAAATGCATAAACATACATAGTTGAACTTGAATGCAAGAAATTAGCTTAGACTAACCATACAAAGTAACTTACAATCAACAAATTACAAAAGGTATGAGTAGGAAATTCATCAAGATACCTTAACACTTTTCCATTATTGAAACTAAACATAAACTAACAGTGTTGAAATAAAATTTGGATGATGGAATCATGTATACATTCAGAGAACACGAGGAATTCACCAACACTTCAATTCCTTCTCTTGTATTTCTCCAGAATGTCTATTACAAAAATTCTCCTCAACCCCTTGCAAATGAGAGAGGTTTCCCTTTTATAGATTTTACATTGCAAATGAATGGCTAGGATTAAATCTCATTCAATGGCCTAGGTTTAATCTTCCCTTAGGGTTATGGCATAATGAATGCATTTAGAATTAATTCTAATATGTTCACATGTGAACCTAGGAAAATGTAAAATATCCCTATACCCTTAAGAAATATTCTACAAAATCACCCAAAACTATGTGCACACACTTTGGGGTAACTAATTTTGTCTTTGGGCTAGAAACTACAAATATTTATCTTCTATTAAAATATTTCCAGCTTATTTTTCTTTTATAGTATATTTGACAAAATTAACTAAAGCTTTAGAAATTTGTTGATGGGAGGGAAGCTGAGCTCTAATGATTTTGAATGTGATTAATTTGTAATCTTCCATTAGTTTTGCATGTAGGTCCGCACATGCCTGTCTTTGCTAGATCAATTGTTCAGACTTAGTGAATGCCCTTTCAACAAAATCAAGAAATCTCCATCTAAATTGTTGGTAGGTCCTCTTCGAATCTTGCTTCCCCATGCCTAATTAACAGCTCCAACATCTAATTTTTCTATAGACATTGGTACTCTAGCCAAAAGTCCCAAAAATATGTTACAGTCTGATAGTATATCATTGATCCTTTCGATAATTATATGCAATCCTGGTAGCATTGTGGCAAGGACCTCCTTGTGGAATTTGATAGCAAATGCCCACACCTCGGGCTCCTTCAATTCATCGTTAGTCAAAATTTTCCCCTGCTCCAAAATTTTCATAGGTAAGGCTATGATAACCTCTAGCTTTGGACAAGTGAGATAGTGATATTTGGGAAAAGCCATACATTCCTTGATCTCCTTTTCAAATTTTATCTTCAATATTAGAAAATGATTGTGCATCTCTACTCCTACATCCACATCCCTATCTTTTGTGGTAGCAACGTGACTGATCCAATCTGAGGTAGTCTTAGTCCAATTTCTCATGCAATCTACCTTACTTACCTCTTCTTTAGACAAAATTGTGGGGCTAGGAGCCTCTGCAAATACCTCTTCACTAGAAGTAACTAGCTACTAGATAAAGGCAATCAATTTTTCCACTTGTGCTTTTAGCTCATTCCTAGTCACTTGATCCTTATCCATCTAATGTAGGATATTCAACATCGATCCCTGAAATTCATCGATATTTTGCGTTCTGCTATCCAAGCCAATGTTAAAAGATGTGATCTAATATTCAGATGGTAGTATAGTTGTAGCATCCTTGTCAAACGTAGGAGTAGCAACATGAACTGTGTGGGATCCTAATGCGTCTGTTGTGATGTGCGATCGCACTTTTGCTTTCTTTCTCTCCTTGGGCTACTGGCCTGCCTTAGCCATAATGGCTTTGAAATGAGCCCTTAGATCATATACTACTGGATCATTGTCCTTGATTTGATGCTCCAACCAAGAGAGAACAAATTTTTGTTCTGCTGACGATGAGGCAACAACCTCATGTTTCTTTTCTTTTTCTTCTTCTTGTTGCACTTTTGTCTCAACCTAAGGAGTATCTTCAACTATTCTTTCTACCTCGATATGTTCTTCTATTATTTCTGTAGACAATGAAAAGTGGCCTAAGCCTGCGAATGTCATTTTTCTTCATCCTCGTCCTTCGATAATTGAATAATTTTAGTTATTCAATTATGTTTGATCATATTCCTCTATTAATTAAATAATTTTTAATAATTATTTAATTAATTCACTTTCTAATCTTTATTTTATCCTGATTGATTAAATAAACTAATTACGTCACTAATTTATCCCTCTTCTTCAATAGTTAAATAAATTATTATTTATTTAATTATTTTGTCACCTTTCATCTATAGCTAAATAATTACCATTAATTATTTATTTATTCAGGGCCCTTTAATTCTTCCATAGTTAAATAATTATTAAAATTATTTAACTATCCCATGCCACCTCCCCTGTTAAATAATTAATCTAAATTAATTATTTAAGGTCTAATTTCATCTTTCCATTTAATTAAATTGATAAATTTAATTAAATGCTCCTCTTTTCATTTTCTCCAAATAAATAATTTGAATAAATAATTTATTTTCCACTTGTCCATTTCCTTCACTCTCTCCATTTTTGAATAAATAATTTAAAATAAACTATTTATGCACCACCTGGTCAAATATGCTCTGTCATAATCCCCTATTATAACATTTATTTCTGTCATAGCCTGCATGTCTTGCATGTCTTTCATAGTTGTCAAGCGTCATAGCCGTCGACATCATAGCTTTTCCATGAATGGCATATTTTTAGTGCATCAATTCTGGACCATTGATCTTGGCATCTTTTCTAAGACTTAATCTCAACCATCCATTTCGTAACCTCCCTCTCATGCATTCCCATCCATTGATCTTGGAATCTTTCTAGAAGATTAATCTCAACCGTCCATTCGAATGGTTGTCTATAAAAGCAACCTTCCTTCTCCATTTTCACCTTAACAACTATTCTTCTCGAACTTTCTACTTACAATTTGCAGGTATTTGCACAAGTTAGACTACAAATTTGAGGGCATATTTTCAAAAGGAGAAATAGGAGAGCAAGAGGAGGAATCAACTACAATATGGGGAGTGCTTTATTTTGTTTGCTTTCATTTTGATATCTCCATTTTGTTTGTATTCTCTTGTTGATGTGGTTTAATAGCTTAGTAGTGTTGGCTATCACTTTGTCTATGCTATTTGATTTTTGACCCCATCTTACATTGGTGAACCTGACATGAATCTTACAATTTTTCAGAGAAATTGGTTTGTTTTCTTGTTTGTTTTCGCTGTTTTGCAGGTTACAGCCAAGAATTCATACGAAATCCTGTCATCTTATTTTGAGCATAGAAAAATGGGCACATGAAATATTTAAAAATTATTATCTGGGTTTTGTAGGCCTTGTTCTTATCTTTCCATAAATTCAAACAGTTTAAAATTTCGTTAAGATTTGAGAAAGTTATGGCTGTTTTAGTATTTGTTGTTTTCTAATCTAGCTTTTAAAACTCGCGTTTTCTTTTGTTTATAAAATTTTTTTCGTGCAAAATTTTGAAAAAAATACTTTATGGGTTTTGAAGGTTTGATTTTCAGCTTTCCATGGATTCAAATGATTTAAATTTTTGTTAAGTTTTGAGAAAATTATCACTATTTTAATTTGCTGTTGTCATTAAACTTTTCTTTTGAGTTACTAATCTCTTGTTTTCAACATGTGGCACAACTTGGAGGGAGTCTAAAAACTGTTTCTATAGAAACAAAAATTGAGTTTTTTCATGTCTTTAGGCATAATCAATTTTTTTTTCTTTCAACAACAACAACAAATTGCATTTACACTCATGAGAATAAAATGAACCACAATTTGCATGTCACTCATTTGGTCTTAAAATGAACAACAAATTGCATATTTCATTCATGGGGCTTAAAACGAACAACAAATCTACATGAATTACTCATTGGGCCTAAAATTTACAATTACAACTTGCATTTTCATGTCATTGGGCTAAAATGAACACAAACATGCATTGAAACTCATATGGTTAAAATGAACTTGCATTCTCACGGCATGGATTTAAAATGAACTTTGTTTTTCATATTTCAAGTTAAACTTTTAAAAAGAACAAAGTGTCTTGTGTGTCCTCCTCACATTATCATTTGGTAATTAAAATTTACAAGTGTCTTCAAATTTTGTCACCTTGATGCAATAATCAAATTATCCTCTCCCCTTGCGCATTCATGCAATCCTAGGTGTAAGAGAAACAGTTATTGCCTCTAGAACTTTGGCTTGCCTTGGTGGGAAAAATAACTCACCCCAAGGTGACTCAGACCGGCAATGAAGCTTTTTGGCCAAGCTACCCCCGACCGATATATAAATGTGAATCCTAAGGGAAAGCCTAGGATTATGAGTGCAGATGTGTCATACGGACCAAGTAGTACTCCCCAAAACCCTGTTGAGCTTAACCTCTTCAGGCTGGAGTGCCTCCTAAACAGAGCTTAATCTTGTGCCCCATGTATGGCCACTCGAACGAGGGTCCTGAACTAAACACCTTTGTGTAGTAGCCAAAAACCTTCTATTTGCTAGCGCAACATCGGTCGGTGTGAAGGCATCCACATCTTCGCAGTCTGTAGTAGAGGTGATCAATATGCCATGGGAGTTTCATGGGGGTTGGAAGCTTGGTTGGCCTGAGAAGAGAGTGCACTATAAGGGGGAGCCCGTGTAGCCAAGCTTCTGGATTCACACGCTATTGATATGCGGTTGGGGAAACCCACGTGGAATCTAGTGAATATTGTCCTGGCCTAACCATAAGATTGTGCTTGTCTTATTTGTGTTTGTCCACATTCAAACATCATGCTTGTTAAGTTTTTTCTAGATTTTCAAACAATATACACAACATTCACAAATCTGGACACAAACAATCGACCTCAGACAACTCAGACTTTTCAACAAAACATCAAAAAAATAGTCTCAGCTTGCTGTCAAACATTTTTTTTTCTAAGAGGTTTTTGTTAGAAATCAACTTTGAAATTGCTTAAAATCCTCATTATTCAACCATTAGTTTGTATTCTTGACCATAGGCTTAATCTTTCAAATTTTAGTTGCATACATTAGGCATTAGCTTGACCCTAGGTTTTCATCTTTGCATACTTTGGATTAGGTTAACCTCATCACATTTGCAAAATCATTGCTTTCAAAACTAGGTTATCTTGGACTTAGTCATCATTCCTATTTTCAGTCATTGTCCCTTTTGTGAGGATTTCCAACTCAACAGTCTAGTTAGGAAAACTCACTAGTCATCTTGATCTTGTCACTTTGTCATTTTCAACAAGTCCTTTGGTAACCAAAATTGAAAACAAAGATTAAGCTTAGAGTGCTTAGGCACCCCTTTCTCCAAATTGCATTCATTTTAGTTCATACCTTGTATACTTTATTCCTAAAAATCCAAAAATACTGTTCATCCTAGTCATCATTTTGAACCTAGACTTTGCATTAGTTTCCTCTTTAGTCGACATAATCATCTTAGTCCTTATTTTGCACCTTGTCATCATCGTCATCCTAGTCACCTTGGCTTTTGGCATACTTGCATTATCATCTCTTTGCATTGTCATCCATTATCACACAAAAAGACAAAAACATAGACTAGTGTCATACTTGCATTGTCATCATCTTCATTTGAGCAATTTCCTTGATGGTGGAAACAGGACTTCAAAGAAAGAAAAGACAAATGGAAAACTTTGAACAAGACTTTGAAAACAACACCAACACCAACACCAATCCCAATGACTGGATTTATGATGACCCATTTGGAAATTTGAACGTGCAATCATCCATGAGCATGTCAACTTCCTTTCAAAATCCACTTTTTGAACAATTCATACAGAGAGACCAAAATGGACAAGTACTAGCTGAGGATTTAGACGATGCCACTCAAAACCCTGACATAGCTTCATTTGTAGAAGAATTGGTGTTGAACGATCTTGACAGATACCTTGCTATGCTTTTAGACCAAGGGGAAAAACTACCAAAAGGCTTTGACATTAATACCATAAGACCTTCTCCCAACAACGTGACACAAACCATGACATCTCATCAAAACACGAACAATTCCCCCAATAGCAATAACATTATGGTCACCATAGAAGTTGCTACTAACACCATTAATGTGACATCTAGTGGCACCACAAGTCAAAACACCTCCACCTCAACTAATACAACATCTATTAGAGGAACATCTACTAGTTCCATGCCTACAATGTCCACATCATCATCACAAACGATATGAATAACCATTGGGTCCACATCAATGGGAGCAAATCCCACAAACCCTATGTTGGGATCTTCATCTATGACAATGGGGGCATCTTTATCACATCCTTATGGTGGAATCTCATTTAATCCCTTTGGAGGAAACCCACGACGAGTCTTCATTCAAGGCCCTCAACACATAATTAATACATCATCGCAATTAAACATCCCACATGGACAAGGACAAAATATGAACATCCCACATGGACAAGGACAAAATATGAACATCCCACATGGACAAGGACTAAATATGAACATCCCAAATGGACAAGGACAAAATATGAACATCCCACATGGGAAAGGACAAAATATGAATATCTGACATGGAAAAGGACAAAATATCCACATACCATATGGACACTTCCAAGGAACAAACACCAACATGCTACATGGACAATTCTTTCAACAAGGACAAGGAACTCAAATGACGCAACAAATGTGTAACTTTGGGAATCAAATGAGTCAGGGATTTCAGACACCTCAAATGCAAACAAACATGGTTGGGTCACATATTCCCACATACTCGTCCCAGATTCATACTCAACAACAAATTCCCACTCACAACTGGCAATATCAGCAAACACCTAATCAAAAATTACTGTACTTTTAGGCAACCAATGATCCCATTGTACATGCCTTGCTAGCAAGAGTGGATGACCTTCAAAAAAAAATGGAAAATATGAAAACCTCTGACAAGAAGACGCAAATTCCATATGATTTATGCCCATATCCTTTTGATACAAATTTTTACATGCCACCATTTCCACATGGTTATGTGGCTCCAAACTTCAACAAATAGAAGGGTAAAATCAATCCACTTGACCACATCAGAGAGTTCATAACAAGTTGTGTGGATATTGCTCATGAGCACACATATCTAATGTGACTATTTCCTAAAAGCCTCGCAGGACCAGCCTTAGAATGGTTCTATACACTACAACCTAGAATATAGTCATGGAAAGAACTTGCTTAAAAATTTGTGAAAAATTATACATACAACATTGACACAAACACCTCCATTACCAACTTATGCTAGCTCACACAAGAAGATTCAGGTGAAACCTTTTTACCATTCTTTCAAAAATGGAGGGGCCTAGCAAGTCACTATCATATAGACATACCTGAAAAGGAAAAAGTTGACATGTTCGTACAAACGTTATTAGGCCCACTGAAAAATGGCTCACGTGTTCATTGTTGCACAACTTTTGCGGACCTAGTTGAACGAGGTGTCCAAGTTGAACAAGTCCTCATTGCTGAAGGAAGACTAAAATACGGTCCCAAAAATAGAAATGCAAACCCTCCTCTTGCTGACAAAAACAAATACTGGGTTAAGAACAAACATGTCACCAAAGATGGTGTAGTCGATGCTAAGGCTGTCAACGCTATGGGTCCTATGATTACTCTAAAAGGGACACAACCACAAAACAAATAGATGATGACACAAACCTATGCTGCTAATGTTGTCCAGACAAATCAGAATAACCAAGGCAATCAAAACAATCAAATTCAAAGGCAACCTAGGCAACCCAAACAATTCCCTAGAGGATGTACATACACTCCCTTGGGTGAGCCTATTGAAGAAGTTCTTAGGAAATGCCTTCAGAATGGTGTCATCACACTTGAGGACCCCAAACCATATGACTCGGGGTAGTTTAAACCATCTTGGTGGGATGATAATGCATTTTGTGACTATCACCGAATAAAAGGACACAAAACATCTTCCTGTAGACAATTGAAAAATCTGGTACAAGACCTTATTGAAAAGCGTATCATTGAAGTAAGTGGATCACAATTTTCTTCTAATGCAAATCATACAATACACAAGAACCCACTACAGGATTATGGTTCTGGAAACCCTTCTACATCAAATACAAATAACAATAGTCGAACCAACTATGCCCATATTGGATATGACTATTATGGGGGACCTATGATACATCACATTAGAACAATTGATGAATTTTTTTGCATAGTCTCTGTCAGAAAGGCCCTTGAATGCAATGTCACCACCTGTGGCGGAAAGGTCACCATAGTTGGCCCTCCTCCCCCTAGACAACCAAAGGTAACAATAGCTGGCCTGTCCACTTCGTAGTCGCAATCATGTTCACAAAACAAGTAGTCCCAACCTAAAGGAAACTTTAATCTTATTGACTAGCTTGGGAAAACACTGGCACAAATCTCTATCCTTGAGTTGTTACGCATCTTGCCTACCCATAAGGCCATCCTAGATAAAACATTGCAAGAATCCTCTATTCCCCAAGATATTTATGTCATCCAATTCGAAGCCATGGTAGGATATCTCATGACTCCCCACCATATCACCTTTTCGGACCAAGACTATTTGTCATCCAAATCTAACCATAATGATGCCCTTCATATTGAAGTTTTTGTTGATAAAGATAAGGTCAGATGAGTCTTAGTAGATGGCAGAGCGAGACTAAATATATTTTCCTTAAAATTGGTCAAGGCACTAGGCTTTTCTGATGCTTGCGTAGATGCCACAGGAAGCATTGTTATCAAGGCATATGATGATGAAGAATGTTCCTCTCGGGGTGTAATTACACTCCCCATTGGAATCAGGCTAGTCATTGTTGACACCATTTGTCAAGTTCTGGATTTGGACCTCCCATACAACATTTTACTCGGTCGACCTTGGATCCACGCATTGAAAGCCATCCCCTCCACGTATCACCAATGTTTGAAGTTTCCATTTGAGGGCATTGAGATTACTATATATGGAGACCCTGATCCGTTCCAATATTGTACCAACTTACGTGGTGTATTGAAATGTCAAGTTCCTATCAATAGGGAAGCTCCAATGTCCTTGTCTTCCAAATTCATTGAACCCTCAACACTCATGAAGTCTTTCGCTTCTTCATCCACTACATCCACTTCTACTTCTTCGACTACCATGACCGCTTCCACAACACCTACCACTTCATTTATCACCCCAAGCGTCGACTTGAGCTTCCAAATTCAAGACCAAGGATGTGGAGAATACAAGCTAAATATGGCCTATTGCATAACCAAGATTCCAAAGTCTCCCTAGGTCTATGGCAAACCTTGCTTTAGAATACAGGAAAAAGAAAATTTTCAGGGTTCCTCCAAATACAGTTTTCATAAAGTGGGGTGAAATGAGTCAAGAGGACACATATGATATACTATCTTGGATTTATAAAGAACCACAAGATTTGACTCCCTTGCTAGTAGCAATATATGGAAAAGGATACAACATGATAAAAGAAAAAGGCTATGACGAAAAAAGTGGTCTTGGCAAGGATAAGAATGGAAGGCGTGAGCCATTATCAGTTTCAGAAAGACCAAAACATCTTGGGTTAGGGTTAGGTCCACTAGAATCTAGTGATCCAAGTACTAGTGTGCTTCCATGTGAGTTAGTGTATGCTTCAGACTGTGTTGAGACAACTGAGGACACCTCCTCTGAAACTGACTCTCACAAATGGGAATTTTCCTCTCAACGATCCTTAAGTGATTGTTGCCTTGACGAATTATTCCTTGAACTTGGCGAGCCTACATTTGAAGAACGATTCTGGAAAATGTTTAAGATCGATACAACACCAAATTATGCCAAGTCGAGATCATATTCTATTTTCATTCGTCCTAGCCCCGACATACCTACCCAGTCATCCCAAATTGATGACTAATCACTTGCCACTACTAACCCTACCAGTGATGCTACCCCCTTTGTCCCTTACTTCACTGGTGAGTATGAAACAAGTGAAGGAGAATACTGGATAGAATCTGACGATGACAACTTCATTTTCAATGTCTTGGTGTCCATTTACATGCTCTCCACATCATCTCCTCAATTTTCAAATGTTGATGATGGAATATCCTTAGTTTACCCTGACCTAATTGAGTGGAACCAGCAAGGTCCACCAGTAATGGACACTTTTCAAAATGATGAGGCTCTAGCAGAATTTCTAGGGCTACGCGAGGGCATTCCAAATGGGGATCACAAAGCTGGATTTACCATTGAATTAGATTGTGCTGCTTATTTTGGGGAGACTGCACCATCCTCTAGTCACAAATTTAAAAGGAAAAAAATAAAAAAATGATACGTTTCTAGGTGAAAACCGAAAGGCACCTTCTAACGACAAAATAGTAAAAATAAAGGATGTACCTGAGGGTGAAAACCTCCTTGAGGCACCCAAGGGTGGAGGATTGGAATTTCTCCCTATAGATAGAGAAAAATCAGCAATGCTTGTCGAGGATACCATAGCCATTAATATAGCTACTATGGAGGACCCCAAAATGGTTCTCTTTGCAGCATCATTGACAAAAGTTGAACAACCAGAATTTCAAAAGTTTTTCTCAGAATGCAAGATAAACTTTTCATGGTCTTATGCTGACATGCCGAGATTAGATCTTGAGTTAGTATTACATCACTTGCCATTATTGCCAGATTCCAAGCTAGTAAAACAAAAGCTGAGAAAAATGCACCTGCAAGTTGCATTGTTGGTTAAAGCTGAACTCAAAAAATTGTTGGATGTAGGTTTTATAAGGTCAATTGACTATATAGAATGGATATCCAACATCATCCCTATCACCAAGTATACTAGATAGATTCGTGTATGCATAGACTTCTGAGACCTCAATAAAGCATGTCCTAAAGATGATTTTCCTTTGCCAAACATTGACATCATTGTGGACCTTACAACTGGATATGAGATGCTATCCCTTATGAATGGTTTCTCTGGTTATAATCAGATCCCTATTACCCCTAAAGACCAACACAAAACTGCTTTTACATGCCCTTGGGGTACATACTATTGGACTGTAATTCTGTTTGGTCTTAAAAATGCAGGCGCTACATATCAAAGGGCAATGACAACAATATTCCATGACATGATACACACATTAATGGAGGAATATGTGGATGATATTTTGGAAAATTCATTGATAAGAAAAGACCATCTTTCAGTATTAGATAAAATTTTTAGGAGGCTGGAAGAATATAAAGTCCGGTTGAACCCAAAAAAGTGTGTTTTTGGTGTAACATCAGGCAAGTGATTGGGATACATAGTCTCTCGTAGAGGCATTGAAGTTGATCCCGCTAAAGTCAGAGCTATATTGGATATGCCTCCTCCTAAGGGAATCAGTGACCTAAGAACGCTACAAGGCAGGCTTCAATCTATCAGACGGTTCATTGCTCAACTCGTAGATAAGTGCCAACCATTCTAGTATCTCCTCTCAAAGGGATTCCCTTTGTATGGACTTATAAATGCCAAGAGGCATTTAACTAGATCAAACAGTATTTATTGTCACCTCCAGTTCTCATGCCTCCTATCTAAGGAAAACCATTAATTCTGTACATCTCTGCAACTACTTCGGCACTAGGGGAATTACTAGCACATAATGACTATGAAGAAAAAGAAAGAGCCGTATATTATATCAGTAGAACACTAGTGGGGTATGAGCTAAATTAAATACCCATTGAACGTGCTTGTTTGGTAGTGGTATTTTCAACCCAAAAATTAAGGCATTACATGTTAAACCATAAGACATACTTGGTAGCCAAGATCGATCCCTTGAAGTACCTCTTGAGTCAAGCAACATTGACAGGACGTTTAGCAAAATGGGTCACGATCGTTAGTGAATATGATATTCAATATGTCAAGCGAAAATCCATCAAAGGACAAGTAATAGCAGACCAGATCACAGATGCACCAATACCAGATAATCATCCTCTTACAACAGATTTTCCAGATGAGTCTGTATTTCACGCGGAATCCCAACAACCTTGGCAATTATACTTTTATGGATCTCGTACTAATCATGGATCAGGAGTTGGAATATTATTCATTACTCCACAAGGAGACTCCATCCCAAGGTTTATTCCGCTTAGAATTTCCATGCACTAATAACATGGCAGAGTATGAAGCACTAATTACAGGACTTTGAATGGCTATCAAGTGGAAAATCAGGAATTTGTAGGTCCTCAGGGATTCTTAGTTAGTTATCAACCAAGTCAATGATGAGTATGAAACCAAAGATGAGAAGCTAATGCCTTATAAACGGATGGTTGATGGTTTTTTTACATATTTTCATAGGCTATCCTTTGAATTGATTCCAAGAACATAGAACAAGGTTGTTGATGCTATGGCAACAATTGGATCTTTGCTTGATATTCCTAGCAATGTCCCAAAATTTGAGTTTTTGGTTGAGCAGTTATTGGTTCCTGCTTATGATGTCCCTGAATCATAAATGGTTTGTGAGCTTGTTGGTTCCAATTCCCCTTGGTATAAGGAAATTTTTGACTACCTTCATTCAAAGATCCTTCCTCAAAACCTTTCTAATAACCAAAGAAATTCCTTTATCTGCAAAGCTGCATGTTATACCATCATCAACAACACCCTTTATTGCCATAGCTTTGACAATACCCTTCTCCGTTGTCTCGACACTAATGAAGAAAAAGTGACCTTACATGAAGTACATGAGGTTATATGTGGGTCCCATTCGAGTGGCCCGAACTTAGCTAAAAATATTATGAGACTTGGGTACTATTGGCCGAAACTAGAAAAGGATGCACTGGAATTTGTAAGAACATGTCGCCAATGTCAGATTCATAGTGATTTGATTCACGCTCCAGCACAAGAGTTGAGGCCAATCACTTCTCCTTGGCCTTTCACACAATGGGGACTTGATCTCATGGGAAAGATTCACCCTACATCCTCCAATGGACACAAATTCATTATCATCGCCACTGAGTATTTTACTAAGTGGATCAAAGCCATTCCACTCACTTACATTACCAGCAAACAAATCTCCAAATTCATCCTCAATTATATCATTTGTTGGTACGACATTCCATAATCCATCATCATGGATAATGGTCATCCCTTCAAAAACCATGAGGTTCATGAATTATGTCAACGTTTCCATATTAGCCACCACTTTTCCATGCCATATTACCCATAGGGAAACAATCAAGTTGAGGCATCTAATAAAACCATTATCAAACTTCTCAAAAAGACTGTCAATGACGCTGGCCGTGACTGGCACATCCAACTCAACCTGGCTTTGTGGGCATACCGCATGAGCATCCGTACCCCCACCGGTGCCACTCCTTTCACCCTTGTCTTTGGAGCTGAAGCCATCTTGCCCATAGAGGTTGAAATTCCATCTTTGCGAGTCTCCATGAAAGGCCTTATCACTGATGAAGAATACAGACAGTCACGACTGCATGAGTTAGAAATGCCAGATGAACACAGATACAATGCATTGAATCATTTACAAGCATACCAAAATCGTCTTTGCAGAAGTTATAACAAAAGGGTGATGACTCGAAAGTTTGACATTGGCGACCTAGTTCTCATGCAGAATCCCAAGAATCAGTCAGATAGGGAGAAGCCAGGAAAATTTGAGCCAAATTGGCTGGGCCCTTACATCATCATAGCATCATTTGGTACTGGAGCATATCAATTAGCTACTCCTGAAGGTGAACAGTTGACGAAGCCAATCAACAATTTACATTTTCGCAAATTCTATGCATAGCATTAGAAAGCTTGCTCGAAAACCAGTTAAAAAAAAATGAAAAATACAAAAAATCATCACCTTGATGAAAACCTGGCAAACAGGCGTCCTGATGACACCAAAAAATAAAAAAATGATGATGACAAAAATAAAGAGAAATAATTCTTCCAATAGTGAGAACTTGGTAAACAGGCGCTTTGGATAAGTACCATGGTGAAAACCTGACAAATAGGCGCCATGTGTAGTCAGTCATTGTTGTTCCATCTACTGTCACTCTATCTACCTTGGTCCCTAATGAACATACTCTTTTCTGACATTCGTCATAACACTTCACCCCGACATCATAACATTTCCGTCCATGGTTAACAATGGTTGAAATCAAGTCTTGCATAATGTCCATTGTCCATGCTAGTCATGCCTTTTCTTTACATTCCATTTTTCCTGGCTCATTCTCAACTTGACTTGGGGAAAAATTTCATCATGAGACTGCAGTGGGTACCACACGTGATCCTGAGAATCATAAAATGTCCTAAAAAAAGAACAAAAAATAAATAAAATGTCCTGAAAAAAGACCTAAAAATTAAAAAATGTCCTGAAAAAAGACCTAAAATTTGAAAAGTCCTGAAAAAATATCTAAGAATAAAAAAATGTCCTAAAAAAGACCTAAAAATCAAAAAATTTCGTAAAAAAAGATCTAAAAATCAAAAAATGTCTTTAAAAAAGACCTAAAAGTCGAAAAACGTCCTGAAGAAAACACAAAAATTCAAAAAAATAGTCATGTCAGTCAACATAGTCAAATCAATTCAAGTCTTGGTTAGTCTTTATCATTGTCGAACTACGTTGTCTCTGCACATTTCCTACGTAGGCAAGGCTCATCTTTGAGCCCCCGAGACATTAGGTCAGTCCTAGTAGGTTTGTCAAAATAAGTCATGACTCAATCTTTGGTTAACAAGACAAAGTCATTGGTCATGTCGAACTACGAGGTCTCTAAGTGTATGGCGTAGGCAAGGGCATCTGTCGATGAGGCCCCGAGGCCACACTAGGTCAGTCCATTAGGGTTCATTGCACAATTTTCTCACACATGAAATAGTCTTTAAATTTATCATGGTCTTTGTCAAAATTCGAATGAACAATCTACCCAAGCGAACTTCTACAATCTGTCAATCAAGCACGACAATCATCTTGGCATATCAAAATTGGTCAAACTCAGTCAAACTTAGTCAAACCAATCAAATCTTGCTTATTCTTCAGATGTGTCCTTCTGTAGGATAGCCCATCATTTAATCATGCCCTACGATGTGTCCTTCTTAGGCATCGTCACAATCATCTGGCATTTTGAGGATTCTCACGACATTTGAGATACATTCCTCTTGATATCGACATCATTTAGGATGTGTCCTTCCTGAATTTGACAATCTTGACATTGACATCATTCAGGATGTGTCCTTCCCAAACTTGACATCAATCTGGCATCTTGACACTGACATTGTTCAAGATGTGTCCTTCCTGAACTTGACATCAATTCAACATCTTGACATTGACCTTGTTCGGGATGTGTCCTTCCCGAATTTGGTATCACTCTACAATCAATGTCATTCAGAATATGTCCTTTCTGAATCTGACATCTCGGCATCGCTTAGGATGTGTCCTTTCTAAACTTGACACCAATCTGACATCTTCATATCATCAACCCTGGCATTTTGACACCAAGACATCCAACATTCCACCACACTTGAAAAACTTGAAAAACTTGACATTTTGACATTCAGACACTTGACAAACACTTGTCATTTAATTTTATGATGCTAGTTCCTCGAGGATGTCCTAATAATAGGATTTAGAGGAGCAATGACATTTCATGATTTTTCTTGCCTGCCTTTACTGTTTGTGGTTGATTATGACAAAAAGACTAGGGAAATCACTCTCTTAGTATGAGTCATGATCATCCTTGTCTATGGTTGCTTGTCTCACGTGATGGTACAACCTTGCACACCTTGGTCTACGTCATATCATGGTGTTTGTTGGCCATTACAATAATTTTCCCAATGATGATAAATATAAAAATGTAAGCATGAAAATTGGTTCCCTTATCATTTCTCGTCTAGCTTTCCATCTTCATTCTCCCTTCTCTTCCACGCTATTATCCATTCCCTTCCAAGCTAACATTTCTTCTATCCTTCATCCTCTAGTCTTATCATCCATTTTGAGAGCACACTCATGTTCTTTGAACTCACCTGTCCTCTCGAAGGGGCATACCCAACCCTCCTCGTCATTCTTCTTTCATTGGGGCATATTTTAGAATTAAATTTCTTTGACACAATGCGATGAACTACATTATGTCAAAGAGGGGCAAAATGTAGACAATGAAAAATGTCCTAAGCCTATGAGTGTCCTTTTTCTTCATCCTCGTCCTTCGATAATTGAATAATTTTAGTTATTCAATTATGTTTGATCATATTCCTCTATTAATTAAATAATTTTTAATAATTATTTAATTAATTCACTTTCTAATCTTTATTCTATCCTGATTGATTAAATAAACAAATTGCGTCACTAATTTATCCCTCTTCTTCAATAGTTAAATAAATTATTATTTATTTAATTATTTTGTCACCTTTCATCTATAGTTAAATAATTACCATTAATTATTTATTTATTCAGGGCCCTTTAATTCTTCCATAGTTAAATAATTATTAAAATTATTTACCTATCCCACGCCACCTCCCCTATTAAATAATTAATCTAAATTAATTATTTAAGGTCTAATTTTCATCTCTCCATTTAATTAAATTGATAAATTTAATTAAATGCTCCTCTTTTCATTTTCTCCAAATAAATAATTTATTTTCCACTTGTCCATTTCCTCCACTCTCTCCATTTTTGAATAAATAATTTAAAATAAATTATTTATGCACCACCTGGTCAAAGATGCTCTGTCATAAACCCTTGTCATAACATTCATTTCTGTCATAGCTGTCAAGCATCATAGCTGTTGACGTCATAGCTTTTCCATGCATGGCATATTTTTGGTGCATCAATTCTGGACCATTGATCTTGGCATCTTTTCTAAGACTTAATCTCAACCATCCATTTCGTAACCTCCCTCTCATGCATTCCCATCCATTGATCTTGAAATCTTTCTAGAAGATTAATCTCAACCGTCCATTTGAAAGGTTGTCTATAAAAGCAACCTTCCTTCTCCATTTTCACCTTAACAACTATTCTTCTCCAACTTTCTACTTACAATTTGCACGTATTTTCACAAGTTAGACTACAAATATGAGGGCATATTTGCAAAAGGAGAAATAGGAGAGAAAGAGAAGGAATCAACTACAATATGGGGAGTGCTTTATTTTGTTTTCTTTCATTTTGATATCTCCATTTTGTTTGTATTCTCTTGTTGATGTGGTTTAATAGCTTAGTAGTGTTGGCTATCACTTTGTCTATGCTATTTGATTTCTGACCCCATCTTACAATTTCTTTTTTGTTGAACACCTAGAATACTAAGAGGGGGGTTGAATCAGTATTCTATATAACCAATTAATCACAAACCATCCAATTAATAAAGTATACCTAACTACAGCAATTAATGAAAACATGAAAGGGATCACAAAATCACATAACAAATGAACACCAATATTTTTATGTGGAAAACCAAAAAATGGAAAAACCATGGTGAGGATTAGTTCACAATATATCATTACCGTTTATAAGATATTACGAAGGCTCACAGCCAGAGATAGATACAAAACAAAAATGGCTACACAACCAAAATGTGAACTGATACAAAGTGCACCTTCCTTGTGCTAAATTTAATTCCTTTGAAGCTTTGAATACAAAACTCTGCTCTGCCTTGCAGTCATTCAAC